>CM045462.1:25961563-26409186 GCA_024666655.1 Dascyllus trimaculatus | reverse complement strand
GTAGTCATCAAACACACACACACACACACACACACACACACACGAAACGACAGCTCTCACTTCCACTGTCTCTCATATTCACAGTGCAGCCTGATTAGAACGCAGTAACCTACACGACGCCTGTATATTTTCATATAAACACGTCAGAATCTCTGCACCGAATCCCTTAAACCAGTGGTTCTCAACTGGTCCAGCCTCAGGACCCACTATGTCTCTACTAATCACAGTCACGACCTGTATTTTTGAAGTTTGCTGTTCCTGTTAACAAATTAAGGTTTATTTGGGTGTAGTCTCAATGTATTTTGACACAGCTTGGGAAAATTTTGGCTTATTTTTTGTTCTTTTTGGTGTATTTGGACACTTTTGCCAAGTTTTGGGCATATTTTGGCCCATTTTGACAGATTCTGAGCACATTTTGGTTCATTTTTGGCACATTTTAGCATAAATTTCTCCAATAAGCTGGCAGAGTCAAATCTAGAGGTTAATACTGGGCAACTACTGGTGTCACCACCACTAAATATCCTGCTACTCAAAGCAAACTGTGTCATAAGAAACACGTCCTTCAAAATAAAAGACTTTACACCAGTACTTTTTTAGGGGGGGAATGCTTGTGCGACCCTCTGAAAATGGCTTCGCGACCCACTTTTGGGTCCCGACCCACCAGTTGAGAACCACTGCCTTAAACTGTCTCAAAACTGCAAATCTTCAAGTTGAATTTCATCTCGGTGAAGACTGAGAAGCGATGATTGTGTTGTGGCTAAAAAAAACTCCTGTGCAGAATCACCACACTGTGACCAGGTGCTCAACACGCTGACGCTCCTACATGCAACACAGTTCAGGTGATTTGCGCTAAATAGCAGGACGTCGGGGCAGAGCTCTGCCAGTTTAACCCAATGAGACTAACTGGTGGTGCACAACCATGTAAATGATGAAGAACAGCAGCTGACATGCTCCTGGAGCGCTCCAGACTCAATGCACTTTCCAGAGGGTTTCAGTGCTGAACTTTTTACCAGAACTGGGTTTTCCCATCTCAAACCATCAGGGTCCCTCTGCTCGACCAACTCTTGAAACCCTTTCATTGTGAACTATGGATATCTAAAATGTCGATGGTAAATATTTTAGCTTCATATTTCAAGCACTTTCCGAGATACTTTAAAAAAAATTGCCTGTTGACCCACTTTAAGCAGGTTTTTTTTCGCATATTGAAATTTGAGGCTGTTTGAACGACGAAATCTCAGCAACTATTGAAGATAAAAACCTGAAATTTCCACTGTTATTTCTCCTCATGTCATTGATTCAGAATCTGCAATACTGGAAGAGTAGATCAAACAGCCTCTGATTATCTGAGAGTTGAAATATGGACACCAATCTGAGCCGTCGTGAAAAGTTCCATGCCTGAGCTCAGATTAGTCAGCGGGTGATATTTTCTGAGCCATATGTAGCTTTCATGTCACATCCTTCAGGAGGGATGACAACAGGGCAACTTGCAGAGTGGATATTTCATCGAAGGGGGGAAATGCTACCAATATGCTCAAACATTCGCTCACACAGCATGAGATAACTTGGAATGAATGTTGGGTTTTCGATCCGCTCCGGAGTGAGTCTCAACCCAGCACCAGCGGCAACATTAGCACGTCCTCTGCAGGTAACTAACTAACCAACACTGCCTATCATGTTAGCGCCATCTGCCTCATTGTAAAACCTGCATTGCATTTAGATGACCATGACAAGGGGCAGAGAGAGACACACTTGACTGTATTCATCAGTGGCTGACGTAGCTTTATTTTTGAGTGCTCAGCTCATACATCCTTTGAAAAGGGAGAATTTTAATGTCTAATAGAAAAATGTTGAACATGTTACTGGACATTCTTGTGTAATTGCCACAGAATAATTTATGTTGTATTTTGTTAGTTTCGGGGCTGCACGGTGGCTCGGTGGTTAGCAGCGTCGCCTCACAGCTAGAAGATCCCCGGTTCGCGTCCCGGTTAGGACGCCTGGGATCTTTCTGGGTGGAGTTTGCATGTTCTCCCTGTGCACCGTGGGTTTTCACCAGGTACTCCAGCTTCCTCCCACAGTCCAAAAACATGCTGAGGTTAATTGATGATTCTAAATTGTCTGGTTGGTGTGTGTTTCTATGTGTAGCCCTGTGATAGACTGGTGACCTGTCCAGGGTGTCACCTGCCTTCACCCGAGTCGACTGGGATAGACTCCAACCTCCCCGCGACCCTACAGAGGATTAAGCGGTGTATAGATGATGGAGGGATGGATTTTGTTAATTTCGACAAAAGAATTTTTTTAAACTATTTTTTCTGGGGACTCCCTGGCACCCCATCGAGGAGCCCCAGGCTGTGGGCCTCTTAAGACCACACCGTTGGCTTTGTAAGGCCATGTAGCTCCTAAACTAAACAAAGTTGATGCTAATCGACCTGTTTGCTCTCCTTTTTTTTCCAAATGAGAATCGGTAAGGGAATCGAATTATTAAGCAGAATCGAAAATGGAATCGTAAAAATCAGATCAGTTCCCGTTTCTAAAGATGAGAAGTAACAGTGAAAATATCAGACTTGTATCTTTAATAGTTCCTGATATATTGTCGTTCAAACAGCCTCAAATTTCAATACGTGACAAAAACAAGCAGAAATGGGCCAATTTTAAAACATTTTATCTCAGAAAGTATTAGATACATCCATCCACCCATCATCTAGACACCGCTCAATCCTCTGTAGGGTTGCAGGGAGGCTGGAGTCTATCCCAACAGGTCACCAGTCTATCACAGGGCTACACATAGAGACAGACAAACAAGCACACTCTCATTCACACCTATGGACAATTTAGAATCATCAGTTAACCTAAGCATGTTTTTGGAACGTTGGGAGGAAGCTGGAGTACCCGGTGAAAACCCACGCTGCACAGGGAGAACATGCAAACTCCAGACAGAAAGATCCCAGGCGTCCTAACCGGGACGCGAACCGGGGATCTTCCAGCTGTGAGGCGACACTGCTAACCACCGAGCCACCGTGCAGCCCGTATTTGATACATCCATCTAAAATTTAACTAATATCTTTAGAAGAATCCATATTTAATGCTAGAAAACTTCAGTTAAATCAAAGATGGTCCAACTGAAATAATAAGAAAAATCTGATGATGATTTGAGATGGAATGACCCAAGAAATATAGTTAATCTGGTTCCACTGATCACATGATGCAGTTTACCTTCATGAAAATGTAAAACAGCTGATCCAGTCATGACCATATTTAACTGTAACGCTGTCGGAACTACCTGATTATGAATACAGGGTAATGAAGCTTCATGTAACTGAATAAATAACTCTAAAAGTGGAGTTCTGTGCCTGATTCACTGAAAGGTTTGTCATTGTGTTGCCACCAGGATAAACATCCCCTGTGTCCATATTATCTGCCTGTGTTTAGCTGACTGAGGAACCTATTTATAGGCTCAGAGGCTGCTGGGTTTACAGCCGCTGCATGGAGTCAAGCTAATAATAAAAGCAAACCTCTAAACTGGAAGCAAACTTACTGGAATACAAGTAAATGACCTACGATTAAATATTAAAACATACGTAACAGCAACGTATTAATACCCACATTTGATAGTATATGTATCATGGAGACTGTCTGTGCAATGAATCATTTCTAAGTGAGTTTTTATGTATAGCTTCAGAGGAAATGAAGTGCAAATGTCACAGTAGCTCTTAACTTTCAGACACTTTCATGTTTTCAGACGCTGATGTTAACTTCTGAAGGTATTTAAAGTTTTAATCCCTCAAGATTCTCCTGAAATCAAACCAGTAATGCTTTCCATTGTCAGTTTTTCATCTTTATTAGCGATTAAATCAAGTTTAGCTGAAGTCTGCAAAGTGTCCATGCATGAATACTTAAAAAGAATTCCAGTAATGTCCAGAAATATGAAGGTTTTTCCATAATTTTGCCACCTTTAACCATCGCAGTAGCTTTAAAATGAAACAATCGAGGTGTTTTCAGAGTAAACTCAAAGGTATTAACATAAAAAATCATATTAAACATTGAGGAACTGCATCCATTTTTTAAACACACAGTCAGGGGCTCGGCTGGAATTGTAAAAATTAGCATAATTTTGAATAAAATGTTCGTTTTCCATTGTTCATCAAGAATCCTGAATGATTGCATGAAGTCTGTCACCCATGAACATCAGGAAAGAATGGATTTAGTATGTTGTGATGCTTTGCCAGATGTTTGCTGCAGCTGTCTCCAGTCGTTTCAGTTGTTTGTCGGTCTTCCTCCTTTGAGTTTTGTAAAAGGCGTCTTCGATCTGATTGACTGACTCATCCATTGCAGAGCATTTCGCTTCTTGGCCTTCAAGAACTCCCGTGTTGCTTTCGCAGCATGTTTTGGGTCATTGTTCATCAGCTTTGGTGCTTTTGGTTGGACCCGAGTTGACAGTTTGTCCCTTTACACTTCAGAATTCATCCAACTGCTTCCGTCTTCTGTCATGTCATCAATAAAAACTAGTGACCCAGTTCCAATGGAAGCTATATGCTCATATGATCACACTGCTGCCACCACGTTTGACAGATGATGTTCTATACTATATTATAGACACATCTCAGGTCTTTGGAGTACTTTTTCTTCTTGTCATTCAGGTATTCATTGGTTCAGGTGGATTTTAGTTCCATCTGTCCAAAGAATGTTATATAGTTTTTCTGTTCTTGAGGCTTCTGAGTGGTTGGTGAACTTGACATGAAGTCTTTTCTTTATAGGAGACTTGGATGATGACACACCTGCCGCCTGGAGAGCGTTTTTCACTTCGCTGGATGCTGTGAAGGAGCTTTTATTCACAGAGGAAAGAATCCTACCAACCAACCGTCAACCGCAGTTGTCTTACAAGGACAAACTCTTGTTTCGGCCACTTCTAACGCTCCTACCATCTCTCCAACTACGGATTTGTTTAGTCTTTACAGGCTAAAAATGGCCTCTTTTACTCGCACCTAGAGCTCCTTTGACTACATAGTGAGGGTTTCACAGCAACAGCTTCTAAATGTCACACTTTGAATCAACTCCAGACCTTTTTACCGGCTTAATTGACGAAGAAATAACCGGGGGAATAGCCCACATCTGTCCACCAGACAGCTTTAGGCTACTTACTCTTGAAAAAGAGGTGGCCACATAATAAAGAGCTGCAATTTCTAAACGCTTTCTTCAATTTGGATGCGAATAACCTCGAATTAAAGCCCATGTTCAATTCATAAACAGATAAAATAATAATAATAATAATAATTGAAAAAATCAATGAAACAGCTGCTGAATCCTGAATCAATCCTCCAAATACTTTTAGTCCTTTAAAGATGTACAGACAACAGATTAAAGAGCTCCTAAATCTTTCTTCCATTTCCTCCATGTGGATGTAAACAGCCTCAAATTAAAGCTGGGAATCTGCACTTTAAGCCCATATTCATTCTATAACTGTAACTTGAATATGTTCTGCATAATAGCTTAATTAACAAAAAATATGTGCAAATGCTTACAGACATGATTGTGCATACATGCATGCATAACACTGCATTAGTGCTACTGCAACTGCTTCACAATAAAAGCCTGACAAAACATCAGGGGGCTTTTATTGTGAAGCAGTCATGAAAATGCAACATGCAAGGTAACATATACTTGAACTGTCTATGAAAAATACACATGCAAAATGAGATTTTTTGCTTTTTAAATGGCGTACCAGTCTAAATGTTGCGGGAGGTAAAAGAAGGAGGAACTAGCAGGAGCCTTCACAGGGAGCAGCTAGATGAAGAACTGCAGGTGACCAGCTGCAAACCTCCTCAACAGGCTGTTTGGTAAAATAAACTCCTCACACCGAGTGCAGCATGAAATCCAGTTGCTGCTGCAACAGCCGAGTGACTTCTTTATTAAAACACAGCGGCAGCATTAACAGATACAGCAGTTGTTCCTTTTTTTTCTGAATTTTCGAAGAAAAAATGGCCGCTCAGGGAGCCTCGGCTGCTCCATGAAACCCGGGACCTGCTGTATTCAACTGCACTTAATGTTACCACAAATCAACCAGGACCGGAATCTTAAGGATTTAAATTTTAATGGGGATGATGTTACGTTCAGTCTTGACAAACTGCAAGTTGCCACCTGCTAAACCTGCAGCCGTTTATAACCCGCGTAAAAACACAAAGGCGGATACAACGTGGGCATATGTTAATCCACCCCCAAGCAGTTTCTGCTCCCGTCACATTTTTTACTCACTGTGGGCTCATGTTTCACTGCAACATAAAGTCCTGCACCTCTGTGGAAACAGCACCACCATGGCTAGACGGAGAGGGAACTCAAACATGTACTATGTGCAGTTTAATAAAGTTATAATGCCGCAAATTATTTAAAAAATAAATAAAAATGTGGCTTTCTTTGATTATTTATTCCACAAAAATAGATAAAGCCTGGAATCAACTGTATTTTCCCCATTTTTCCACAGATGTTACCAACATTGGAGAAAAACAGTAACGCTACATATTATGGATATTTTACTGCTTTCATTTTCATTTGTTTCGACACTTGTCTCCTATTGATTCTATGCATACACTGCCTGCAGTTCAGCCCAGTTCAGCTAAAAAAATCCCAGAATTTTTTTCACATCACTCTTGGCCACAACTAAGTCACTAATGGCTTTATTAGCTGTGCTGAGGAATGGAAATTTTTTTCTTTTTTACAGAATCTGGTTGGAGAAAACAGTTTAGTTTTGGCGAATTTTTAAATGAGACATGTCGAATAAAGAGATTTTCATGAATTATCATGACTTTAAGCTTAGATTTGGTTAGGTTTTCCGACATAACGGCACATTAGAGATGTTGGAAAGTTAAAAATATGATGATTCTTTCTGTTTCAACGTCAACTTTAACGTTTCTGGTTATGACAAATGGTGTAATTTGGCAATTTTGTAAAGACAACATGCCTTTCAAACTCACCAGTCGGTATAATTCAGGTACAAATATGATCCGATGGCAAAGGAACCTTAAAAAGTCTGACTATAGCTTTAGTCTCCTTCCCTCTTCACCTCCCATTTTCCTTCTCCAGAACTAACCGGCAAATTAATTAGTCGTCACTCTAATGGTGCGTGAGGGAAAAAGGATGAGCCGGCGAAGGTCATGAGTCCACCATCGCTCATAGCCTCTCTTCGGCCAACCTAAAGCCACACATTTACTACCATCACACGAGTATTTTGTTCATTTCTTGAGCCATTTTCAGCCTGAAAACACACATCATTCTTGATTATAACAAGCTAAACTGAAACACTGGATGTAGAAACGTGGACATCATCCACTGCAGAGGCACAAATGTTACTTGATCCACCCACAAAGCAGCCACCATGTCGGAACATCTTTCCTTTTTAGCATCAACACCTCCAAAAACACTCTGGGAGCAGTCGACCTCTAAACGTACCCCCACCGGCCCTGATGTCATTTCAGCCAATAAAGCTTTCTACCTCCTGCTCTTGATATCAATAATTACTAACTCGCAGCATTATCTCTCAGACTGGAAGAGCAAGAAAAGAGTCTGGCTTCAAATCAGCTTGTTTCTGTAGCTTTCCCCCACCCCCTCTAGGTAGCTAAAGAGTGTTCCCCCAGAGCGGCTGAAAGTGTTTCTGCATTCCTAAGCAGGCCGATGTGACAAGATGTTTAAAAAATGTGACGTTCTCCTCCAAATTTAATTATTGCTTTTACTGTTTGGCTCACGGTTCATAAGCAGGCGCTGCAGCCAAAACGTGGTATCTTGTTTTATCTGAGGCGAGCTCAGGCGCTTCTGTCTACGGAATCAGCATTTTCCTATTTATTTGCTGGGGAAACGGATAAATGAAGGCACAGAATGTGATGGAAATCTGTGCAGTTATTAACGCAGAGTTCAACGTCTGTTCAAGCCGTGCCTGGTAGAGCGAGTCAGTGCAAGAAGTGCTGAATCACTTAAAATATAGGTTTGCATTTTGGACAATTATAAAGAGTTCCATTGACTGTAAATAAACGTTGATTAAATCCGTTAACTGTATTTGAAAGATGGACGTAGCAGCTGCAAAGTCACCCGTTGGTTTGAGGATTATGGTTTTGAAGCTTTGGGATTTAACTTGTCAATCGCAAGGTAGCCCCGCCCTCAAACATACCCAACTTTATCGTCTATTTGACTCTAAATGGGACCATAATGTACTAAAATAACATCATGCTGCATTGAAGGAGGCTCAAAACTAGCAATTGAGACCATAAACTCTATGGGAACATGTTTACTGAAGTAGCAAATCAAGTGAGAAGTACGGCCATTTTCTCATACACTTCTATGCAATCAGACTTCATTTCGCCCCCTGCTGGCTGTTAGAGAGATTGCAGGTTTAATGCACTTGGACCCTGGCTTTATTTTCTACAACCTTTTATTTTCCCTCTATGGTTAAGTCACTGTAACGCAATCATAGTTGAGCCTTCGACCCACTGATTAAATTATAAAACACCTTGCATTTACAGTTATATGAACACCTTTGGAGACATTCTTTTGTGTGCTGGAAGGTGGCTGAAGGTAACTTGACTGACTCACTCTTCAAGTCATCTCTCTTTGTGCATCCTCTTTTCACTTTCAGGTAAGGTAACCTCGAAATGCTATAGAGGTGAGGCCCAAGTGCTAACTGCCAACTGACTGACTGAAATTAAAGAGACTGAAATGGAGATAGATGAGACTGACACTTTAAGGTTTTTAAGTTTGTTTCATCAAAAGAGATGAAAAGACTTACATAGTGCATATTTCAGATTGTTTTGTTTATGTCAAAGCAAGATTATGCCTTCTTAATATGTCGTCTTGAACTATGCACAAACAAATAAAAAGTTAAAGGTTGCATATTAAACCTACTCTAAACAAGGTCGTGTTGTTTCTCATTTGTCCTACGAATGTGTATTTCCAGTTTTAGGTCAAGATACTACACAAATTGGGTGTTTCAGTGTCTTTAAAACCAACTGACATCACAAGAGGTGGAAAACCTGAACAACTCGCTAATAGACACTTTCTGATCTACAAAAAAACCCCCAAAGAAACCAGGATAGGATCTTTTCTCACACTTTGTAGGTCTGTAAAAGGCACTGGGGACTAGGCCCTGGATGAAAACTGGATTTTACATAACATGCCCTCTTTGAAGCGCAGTAATAAACAAGTTTGGAAGTCGTGTTTGGCCTTAAATTAAGCAATCTGAGAAAATTAGAGTTAAAAGTACTACTCCTTGACATCGGAGACATGAAAACTAGACGCTGCAGTTTGGTACAAGCCAAAAAGTAGACGACTGCTGGTTAAATCAGTAACAGTTTGCTGCTTTCATAAGCTTATGTGTTTTTAAATACAACTTTAATCAGAAACAGATGTCAGGTAAATGCACTGGAGTAAAAGTAAATTTAAACATAAGACACTTGTGCTCAAGAAAAGGATTTATACTCAATGAAGGACCTAGGATCCCTAATCTGTCTCTATACCTACCAGTGAGCAGTGATTCCTAACACGTCTCTGGGGGTCATCAGGTGGAAACCTCCCTTCAACGCTGTTTCACCTACTTAGTCCCACGACACCTCCAGGAGGCTAGGAGGTGAACTCTGGAGTCCCAGAGTCACCCCCCCTAGTGCCAGTTCACACTGCTCCTACACAATCCAAACAGCACTGCCACGTTCAACTGACCCACGTTTGTATAGGAGATGCCCCAAGTAATGGCCAAGTGCCGAAGCTGCCATTTAGCTAACTGCTAACTGCTAATGCTAACTGCTAATTCAACCAGCATTGCAACGTTCAACTGACCCAGGCCCGTTTAGGAGATGCTCCAGGTAGTGACCAGTGCCGATGCTACCATTTAGCTAACCGCTAACTGCTAATGCTAACTGCGAATTCAACCAGCATTGCAACGTTCAACTGACCCAGGCCCATTTAGGAGATGCTCCAGGTAGTGACCAGTGCCGATGCTGCCATTTAGCCAACTGCTAAATGCTAACTGCTAATTTAAACAGCACTGCCACGTTCAACTGACCCAAGCCCGTTTAGGAGATGCCCCAAGTAGTGACCAGTGCCAATGCTAACATTTAGCTAGTGAAATGCTACATGCTAATGCTAACCACTAACTGCTTAAAATATACTACTAACTCACCACCCACAAGGAGATTGTACAGCAGGATTCGCCTGTAATGCCAATGCTAACTGCTAAGATACTACCATACTGCTACAGCTTTAGCTATTGTAAAATGCTACCATAGGCCTAGATGCCCCACACAACTGCTAAGTGCTAAGTGATAATGCAAGAAGGCAAACAAAACGGGAGAACAAACGAAACGAACCTGAACCTTACAACACAAACTTACCTGAGCTGGCCGCATGGTCTCAAAGAGAGACTCTAGCAGGCCACTCCCCCACCTTATATAGTAAAAAAGTACAATATTGTCCTAGTGGAATGCAGTATAGTTGATGCATAAGGTAGCAAGTACTTCAAAACTGTGCTGCAGTACAGCATTTGAGTAAATATATTTAGTTATTTTCCTCCAGTTATAATAAAACTCCCCATTTTTGCGGCTTTAGTCTCATAGTAGCAGCTGCTGAGCTACTGCTTCTGTTACAGTCAGTCGATGTTTTAGGATTTATTATCATCCCCTAGTTATCACTTTTAGCTAAAGTACGGCCTGTTGAACAAAAGCTACATAATCTGTCTTCACAAAGCATATGAAGTCATAAATCACTTGTCAGATCGATGTTTTTCATACGACTTTAAACCACTCAGTTTAGATTTTGTTCTGCTCTTGTGTATTATATATTGACTGGCTTGAATCTGACTGAAGAGTGAAACAGAAGAACGACAACAGAACGATCATCCAGGCGGTTCATTTAAACGTAATCAGAGGCAATGTAAATCCTGTAATTTCACTTCAGATTTAATTTTGGAATTCATTTATGCAACAAATTCAGCCCTTTCCTTTTTTTTTTTTTTAAATCAACAGCTCAATATGAGGGTGACAAATTCAAATTTATGCAACACAAATACAATCTCTGCTGGCGCTAATCTCTTTCCATATTATTTATCCGGGGAAACTTGATTGAGAATTCACGCTCCGTTCCAGCAGCTCCCTTCAAACACACACACAATTACATCCGCAGCTGGGAGCCTCCCAGTTCACCCACGGACTCATACTGGTGATCAGCTGTACTGGTGCAGCGGTCCATTAAAGGCTCGTCAATGCCGGTTGTTGAATTACTCATTAACTTTCTCCCCATACGTCCCTGCAGGTTCCTAACCATCCACTGTGACCTCCAATCTTCTGTTTCCACTGTCACCATTTAGTTTAAACATGATTTCCTATTATGATACACAGTAAATAATAAAAGCAAACAGATTTAGCAACTAAAGTAATGATTCTCTGTGTTATTTCTGCATAAAAATAACAATTTATATGTAAGAATAGTCTCCCAGCTTTGCCTCTGTGCTCTACAAATGCACAACGACGTCTATGAATTTGTTCCTAACCAGTTTTAGGGATTACATCAGTCGAGTGCGTTCTATAGGAGCTGCTGGAAATTAAAGCAGTGCTGCAGTGTGAAACTGGTTTATGCGCTCCAGGCGAACAGTGTCAGACTTGTTTGCTGTTTCCCTGCAAGGCTAATTCTTATTATCAGCCTTGTATTGGCACAAACAGTGAGAGAAACCGTCAGTACGCAATGCAATCAAGCAGGTACAAGCGTGTTTATTGCTGCAGCATGTTTTTATGCACAATGTGGGAAGCAGAAATTTGTTAGCAAGAAAACAACCTTGTGAATCTTGGATTGTAGTGCAACAGGTGGAGCAGCTTGTTGCAGATTTTGAAAGAACAAATCCGTCAATTGATGCATGGATTTCATTCTGCAAACGTGAGTTGTTGTTTTTTTCTGGTGGCACGTCTGAGTCTTGGGAAAATCAGTAGCCTGGTCACAATCCAGCTTCACTTTCTGTCGACCAGACTGAAGACAGAAGTGACGAGTTCTCCAGTGCAGGTCAGTTAGGAAGATCACATTTCATTCAGTTTAATGGATTTCTCTCATCAAAGCGTCAAATAATAAATCACAACAATCTTAACCAGTCATGTTGAGGTATGTATTTGGTGCCATTTATGAATTACGGACAAAGTGGTGCATGAAAATGACAAAACTATCACTGATGACATTAATTCTCGATAGGATTAAATGCCATTCAAGTATTGTTACCAAGACTTTGCAGTTTTGCAAGAAAGGTTTCTATTTTGGGAAAGATCTGCTGCACCTTCCCTGACAAAAACTTGGTCTTTATCTGCTCTGCCTGTGGCTAAAGCAAAGGAAAGATGTGCAGTGACTTCCAAAAAGATGAGAAGCCAGGTCGGTCCATGCTCGGTCACAAAACAGAGGAGAGGTACGAACAGTGTGCACAACTATGGAGTAATACCCACACAAGAGCAATTAGTGATTACTGTGCAGACTACTTTGAGTTTGGTAGATGTCAGTCTGTCGTCTGTGTAAAAACCAGTAAAAACACAAAACACAACAATTGACACTGGAATATATGAATGCTTTTTGAAAAAAAAACACCTATAAATGACCAAAAATGTCATGCATGATGAAAGGTGTGTCTATTATAGGTAATAATCCAATGAGAAAAACTAGCAGATCAGCAGTTTTATGGGGAAAAAAAGATATGAAACATTCACTGACGTCAGGTTTTTCATGAAGAAAGTTAAAATAAACAAAAATTAATATTTCAAGACATGTACTACGATGAAATCCTTGCAATATTTTATCAAGGAAATTAAAATTTTAACATTGAAGATGAACGAAATGAGCTAATCACTGCTTTTTCAGTGACCTGCAGCATCTCTAGAAACATATACAGCAGCAGATTTAAGGACTGAACTCAATAAGAATCAGATAAAAAGCAAAAACATAACAGCTGAGAAAACCCATGAACATGCAACAGCAGCCAGCATTCATAAGTCTGAGTATATCTGAAATGTTGCTGTCAGAAGGAGTGAAGAAACTCGAGGATTAATGACGGCACTTTGTTCTTCCATTCCAGATGTTCACTGAGGAAATTTCACTGTATTAATGTTCCCAATTAAAAACTTAATTTTCCTCGCTGGCTTTTCTAGTTCAAATTGAATTCCACGTTTTCTCCGGGTGTGCAGTCCTAATGACTGCCTCTGTAATCCATCATATGGCAATTTGAATTACTTTTGTTATATGGTTTTTTACTGATCTATTTGTTTGTAATGTGTTTTAATAGCTTTATTTGTCAGATATTACATTACATATACAAATAAACTGACTTGACTTCCCTTGACAGAGGGACATGGAGCCTTTTACATTCACAATAACATGTAAAATAAGTGACTGCACAAGTCACCCCCTTTAAAGTGACTCACCTAATTCAACACAGGTGCAACAAACTGGTGTTAAAAGTCACATAATTAGTGAAATGGAGATCATCTGAGTGAAGTGAACATGTCTCAGTGATTGTAGTATAGACACACTAGTATCTAGAAGGTCCAGTCACTGTAAATCAGTGCTCCTGGATATACCTACACCATGAAGGCTAAAAACACTACAAGAGATTCTGTGAAAAGGTTATTAATGAGCATAATTCAGGGGCAGCATCATGAAGTGAAGCACGGTGGTGGCAGCATCATGATGTGAAGCATGGTGGTGGCAGCATCATGATGTAAAGCATGTTGGTGGCAGCATCATAATGTGAAGCATGGTGGTGGCAGCATCATAATGTGAAGCATGGTGGTGGCAGTATCATGAGGTGAAGCATGGCGGTGGCAGCATCATGACTGAAGCATGGTGGTGGTAGCATCATGATTTGAGGTGTGGTGGTGGCAGCATCATGATGTAAAGCATGGTGGTGGCAGCATCATGATGTGAAGCATGGCGGTGGCAGCATCATGATGTGAAGCATGGTGGTGGCAGCATCATGATGTGAAGCATGGTGGTGGTAGCATCATGATGTAAGACGTGGTGGTGACAGCATCATGATGTGAAGCATGGCGGTGGCAGCATCATGATGTGAAAAATGGTGGTGGTAGCATCATGATGTAAGACGTGGTAGTGACAGCATCATGATGTGAAGCATGGCGGTGGCAGCATCATGATGTGAAGCATGGTGGTGGTAGCATCATGATGTAAGACGTGGTGGTGACAGCATCATGATGTGAAGCATGCCGGTGGCAGTATCATGATGTGAAGCACGGTGATGGCAGCATCATGATGTGAAGCATGGTGGTGGCAGCATCATGATGTGAAGCATGGTGGTGGCAGCATCATGATGTGAAGCATGGTGGTGGTAGCATCATGATGTAAGACGTGGTGGTGACAGCATCATGATGTGAAGCATGGCGGTGGCAGCATCATGGTGTGAAGCATGGTGGTGGCAGCATCATGATGTGAAGCATGGTGGTGGCAGCATCATAATGTGAAGCATGGTGGTGGCAGCATCATGAGGTGGAGCATGGTGGTGGCAGCATCATGATGTGAAGCATGGAGGTGGCAGCATCATAATGTGAAGCATGGTGGTGGCAGCATCATGAGGTTAAGCATGCTGGTGGCAGCATCATGATGTGAAGCATGGAGGTGGCAGCATCATAATGTGAAGCATGGTGGTGGCAGCATCATGAGGTGAAGCACGGTGGTGGCAGCATCATGATGTGAAGCACAGTGGTGGCAGCATCATGATGTGAAGCATGGTGGTGGTAGCATCATGATGTAAGACGTGGTGGTGACAGCATCATGATGTGAAGCATGGCGGTGGCAGCATCATGGTGTGAAGCATGGTGGTGACAGCATCATAATGTGAAGCATGGTGGTGGCAGCATCATGAGGTGAAGCATGGCTGTGGCAGCATCATGACTGAAGCATGGAGGTGGTAGCATCATGATTTGAGATGTGGTGGTGGCAGCATCATGATGTGAAGCATGGAGGTGGTAGCATCATGATTTGAGATGTGGTGGTGGCAGCATCATGATGTGAAGCATGGCGGTGGCAGCATCATGATGTGAAGCATGGTGGTGGCAGCATCATGATGTGAAGCATGGTGGTGGTAGCATCATGATGTAAGACGTGGTGGTGACAGCATCATGATGTGAAGCATGCCGGTGGCAGCATCATGATGTGAAGCACGGTGGTGGCAGCATCATGATGTGAAGCATGGTGGTGGTAGCATCATGATGTAAGACGTGGTGGTGACAGCATCATGATGTGAAGCATGGCGGTGGCAGCATCATGATGTGAAGCATGGTGGTGGTAGCATCATGATGTAAGACGTGGTGGTGACAGCATCATGATGTGAAGCATGGCGGTGGCAGCATCATGGTGGGAAGCATGGTGGTGGCAGCATCATGATGTGAAGCATGGTGGTGGCAGCATCATAATGTGAAGCATGGTGGTGGCAGCATCATGAGGTGGAGCATGGTGGTGGCAGCATCATGATGTGAAGCATGGAGGTGGCAGCATCATAATGTGAAGCATGGAGGTGGCAGCATCATGATGTGAAGCATGGAGGTGGCAGCATCATAATGTGAAGCATGGTGGTCGCAGCATCATGAGGTGAAGCATGGTGGTGGTAGCATCATGATGTAAGACGTGGTGGTGACAGCATCATGATGTGAAGCATGGCGGTGGCAGCATCATGGTGTGAAGCATGGTGGTGACAGCATCATAATGTGAAGCATGGTGGTGGCAGCATCATGAGGTGAAGCATGGCTGTGGCAGCATCATGACTGAAGCATGGAGGTGGTAGCATCATGATTTGAGATGTGGTGGTGGCAGCATCATGATGTGAAGCATGGCGGTGGCAGCATCATGATGTGAAGCATGGTGGTGGCAGCATCATGATGTGAAGCATGGTGGTGGTAGCATCATGATGTAAGACGTGGTGGTGACAGCATCATGATGTGAAGCATGCCGGTGGCAGCATCATGATGTGAAGCACGGTGGTGGCAGCATCATGATGTGAAGCATGGTGGTGGTAGCATCATGATGTAAGACGTGGTGGTGACAGCATCATGATGTGAAGCATGGCGGTGGCAGCATCATGATGTGAAGCATGGTGGTGGTAGCATCATGATGTAAGACGTGGTGGTGACAGCATCATGATGTGAAGCATGGCGGTGGCAGCATCATGGTGTGAAGCATGGTGGTGGCAGCATCATGATGTGAAGCATGGTGGTGGCAGCATCATAATGTGAAGCATGGTGGTGGCAGCATCATGAGGTGGAGCATGGTGGTGGCAGCATCATGATGTGAAGCATGGAGGTCGCAGCATCATAATGTGAAGCATGGAGGTGGCAGCATCATGATGTGAAGCATGGAGGTGGCAGCATCATAATGTGAAGCATGGTGGTCGAAGCATCATGAGGTGAAGCATGGTGGTGGCAGCATCATGATGTGAAGCATGGTGGTGGCAGCGTCATGATATGAAGCATGGTGGTGGCAGCATTATTATGTGAAGCATGGTGGTGGCAGCATCATTATGTGAAGCATGGAGGTGGCAGCATCATAATGTGAAGCATGGTGGTCCCAGCATCATGAGGTGAAGCACGGCGGTGGCAGCATCATGATGTGGGAATGTTTCTCAGCAGCAGGTCCTGGAAGGCTGGTAAATGTAGAGGATAAAATGACTGCAGTAAAGTATAAAGAAATCCTGGAGGACAACCTGAAGCAGTCTGACAGAGAACTGCGACTTGGGAGAAGATCCAGGAAACCGTCCAGGAAATCTACACAGAAACGGTTTAAAGACAACAAGGCGAATGTCCAGACCTCAATCCAATTAAGAATTTTTGGCTGGACTTTAAAAAGGCTCTTCATTTAAGATCCATGTGTAACCTAACAGAGCTTGAGCAGTTCTGTTAAGAGGAATGAGATAGGAGTACAGTGTCCAGATGTGCATGGCTGATTTAGACCCATCCACTCAGGCTCAGTGCTGTAATTGCAGCCAACAGTGCATCTACTAAATACTGACTTATGCAACCACTTATGTTACGCTTTATATTTTTACCTAATTAACATTAGTTTGTGGAAATCTGCTTTCACTTTGACATGAAACAGGCTTTTAAAAATAATATTGTCAAAAAATCCTAATTAAATTGACCATGATTTAATGTTGAAAAGCAATAAAGGGGAAAAAGGGGGCCATGCTTTTAATAGACACTGCATAAAAAGGCTAGTCTCAGGCCTGTTCATGTAACGTGGATGTAAACAGCTTCAAACCACAGCACAAGTACACTGCTGTAATACGTTTTTTCCCAACACTGCACATCCCAGACAGATGGAACGGGTGGAAAAGCCTGACCTTCTCTGGATCAAGGTTCACATGCAGTTACCTTTAAGAACGGGAACAAATTATCCTGTAATTGCGGAGAACTTAAGGCCATTTCCCATGTCTCTCCCGGAGTCTACTCACTTCCAACAGATGTGCGGCTACAAGCTCGTCACTGTGTCTATATGGGGAAAGCAAACGCTGCATTTCCTTTCAACATCACAGCGGCTGCGATGAGGATGTTCTGTTCTCGAGCCACACTGATGTTGTGATTGTTGATCCACATGTCAAGCGTGGAACATGCTGAAAGTGGCGAAACCTTTTAATGGCCACGAGATGCATGCTGAGATGTTTTTTTATTCCGGTTGCTGTTTTCCTGCCATTTGCTAGACATACAGCGTTGTGCGCACAGTCAGTGGAGCAAAGATCACACGGGAAATCTGACTGATTGAATGCCTTGCAATGAATTCCAACATTAACCACCTAATTTGTGGATCATACCATGTAATAAACCCTACATATATTATCATCTTCTATATTTTTATAGCCAAGAAAGCAGTTGAAGTGTGTGAAAGGCAGCAGACCAAAGCAGAGTTTGATCACGCTGCTGCTGTGAAGTGTGCAGGACATCGCAGTGCAAACAGAGTACGTAGGCAAAAGAGGAAGAATACAAAAAAACCCTCCCATTAAATAATAAATATTGTGTACGGCGGCGGTGTGCAGCTTTCAGCAGAACACTAATGAGCCCACTGGGGTAGAAGAAGTGTGGATGAGAAATGGTTTAGTGCTGACGTTCATTCGACAGCAGCCTCGCCGAGCTGATTATTCCATTCATTATAGAGATGAGGAAAAGAACCTTGTTATCAGTGTCGCCACGCTGATCCCACCTGTTTGTTTTTATAATGAACTTCTGACCATAATCACAGAGAATTGCGTCCGAAGGCGCCGCTCGTGAAAGTGAGACCTCATGAGGGGTTGTCATGAATCGAAATGAACATGTTTGTTTTCATTAGGTGTGCCGCTGCGCAGGTCAACAGCATTAAAGCATGAAGGCTGCGATTTTCAAATCCAGCAGCAGTGAAGGCGGCTTAGAGTGTAAATCCAAGTGCATTAAGGTGCAGTGTCAAGGATGTGCAGTTATGCTAGGAAAATATAACAGTGAGGTTTGGAGCTGCTGCTGGGAGGGGGGTTGTGTTGGACGCTGTGTCACCCTGTTTCTAGTCTTTGCACCAGGTGAAGTTAACAGACTCTGTGCAGACATGAGATCGGCATCAGCCTCCTGATTTCATCTCTGGAAAGAAAACAATAGAGTAAGCGTATTTCCCCAAAATGTGGAACTATTGCTTCAAGATATATGAGCCTTTATAGCAAGACCTGTGTTTTAAAGGTCCCATACTGTGAAGCTTTTATCACATTGGGTTTATCTGCTGGCATCCAGTGTACCATAACCACATTGCTTCCTGTCGTTTCTTTCCATTCCAATACACCAGTAATGTTTATCAGTCCCTCCAGGAATTCGCGATGCTCCGATCGCAACAATTAACGCAAATTCAACCAATCTCAGTGAATTCAATTTTGTCCCGCCTCCCGTGAGTTACACCAATCACAGCAGTCCCCAGCACAAACGTAATGCAGGTACGTCACCGAATTCACTTCCTTGTTCATGGTTTAAGATGCAGACATGTGTGATAGTAAAGATTCTCAGTTATATAAAAAAAATACTGCTAAAGACCTGCAAAACAATTCCCTGATGTTCTTCACCAAAGTGGAGGTAAACTGTTTTGCACCCCGTGGAATATTGAGGTTGAACACAAACGAAATTCATCGACTGACAAACACTTTTCTCCCGTAAACATATCAGGAGAATGGGTGAAACCAGCGGACAAACCACCGTGATGAAGCTGTTGCATCCAGATCTGTGGCAGCACTGAAACAATGAAGGTCAGTTAGATTCATCAACTGACGTGACGAGCTGTGAGCGTGTGTGTGTGAACACGTGTGTGCCAGGATGTGAAATTAACTTTTTAAACTTTTAAAATTTTTAATGAATTATACAAAACAAAGAAAAAAATGCAACTTTTTAGCAATTTTTTACTGTCTCCTGCAATTTTATCGCAACAAATACACTTCAAACATCGCAACTTACATCGCAATTTTTTAGAAAAGCTGCCGCGAATTCAAGCATTTTAGGACACAACAATCTGGATAAATGCCCAAGAAATCCTGCAGGGACTGGTTTACATAGATAGAGTATTTAACTTTTTCAAGTACTGTCTTCTTGTTCTTTCTTGACTAAAACTGATTCATATACACCTTTATGACTCTTTGTTTATGGTTCATTTCATCTTGATTGTGTAACTCTTGGTTTTACCACTGTTCTGAGTTGTTTCAGTGTCTGTAGCTTTAAATGCTGTTGCTGTCCCCGCCCCCTTCAGGAAGAAGACTCTCTCTGCTGCTGTGATTGACAGCATGAATATATAGTGAATGAAACCAAAAAATATGTAAATGAGAACTGCTTTATTGTGATTTTTTTGCAGTATTACGCAGTACTAAAATATCGCATCTTTGAGCACAGAGAGCAGGAGAGAAGCTAGTAGATGTAAACACCAACTGAGTTTATGTAGCAGTATCCAACCAAAGCCTTGTTTATTGGTTTAAATTAAAGTTTCTACCATCTTTGAATGTCCATTACTGCTACTATTTCTGCAAAGCTCTGAACTGTGGGCATACCATGGAAGCTAATGCTAGCCACATTAGCCGTACAACATGCTAACACTAAGTATTTATCTGTTGTTGGGGTAACATTGCGATCAAAAATGATAAATAATCCATTGTATTTTCAATTCCTTGAATGTTGGGAGTGCATGAAGACTCTTGTGTTCACTCTTGCAGCCAACAGCAGAACATTTGTAGTGTTTTGCTCAAGGCTAAGACTTTTTGCAGTAAGTAAATAAACCTGGCAGATTTTGAGGCATCTGCTTATTTTGAATAGCTCACCTGGATTATACTAATTTTTAGCTTTTGGTTTGTCAGGTGGTATAATTCTTACAGGCTTATAAAGCTGGGAGTGTATCTGGAAGCTTGAGAAGTGGCAAAAGTAAACATGTTCATATTTTAACAGCTTTTACTTTCCACCTCCAAGTTCACAACAACCACAAAACACAATAAAAATAGATTTCCCCCCCCCATATGGGACCTTTAAGGTATTTGCCTTGATTGACGTGTGTCTCAGCTTTTCACACTGAGCCACTTTTCCCCAGAACTCTCCGAGGAGGAGGCCAAATAAATCTGAATTATGCACCTATGACAGCCAACCGTGAGGGACCTGATTGTGCCATTTGCCTTAATTCACCTCCTCGCTAAAATCTGACAAGACTTTATTTTCTGTTCCAGCGGAGATCCCCGAGGTTTCCAGGGATGACAAATAAGTGGGCACTGAATTCCAGGAGAAATGTGCATAAAGTTATACATCTAAAACATTTCAGTTTGATTTAATGCTGCAGCCATAAAAACACAGTGTCTTGTGAATGCTTAACTCCCTGTCAGGCTTCTGCTGTAGCTTCGTTTAAGAGCTGTAACAGGCAGATGCAGGAAATATGAGTCTTCTTTTCTCAAGTTAAAGAATCAAAAGATACGTTTTCTTAGAAACTATGAGTTTAAGAGGTCAAGAACACATGGACAAAGAGTTATAAGAGTATAAATTGAGCCTTTCTGTACTTTGTAGGATCTTTTTCCTTTAAGATATCAACATGTGTCCTCTAATACCCATAGAACCGAGTCTGTTTCCCGCTGTCGGCTTGTATTACATTGCCAGAGCTGCTGACCTGCCCTGTTTGAACATCATTCTTCTCCCCTGTCCAGCTGATCCAAATTGAAAGAGGGAAATATACTTTGAATAATCCCCCCCCCCCACCCGCCAAAACATGCTTGAAGTGAACGCAGACTGCTTCTCTCACCAGGGCCGTGAAAAAGCTTCGGATGGAGGCATCAGCCGAGCGAAACGGCGTTTGGTCATAGTCACACTGCAGGGAGAATCATCTTTTTTTTTGCACTTTTAGGCATTTTGCGGCTCAAGTGTCGTCGCTGCGTATAATTGAGTTGGACCACTTACACAGGCGTGAAGGCGGAGGAATTTTCTGTCAGTGTCAAAGCACACCTCAAGGCGCAGAGGCGACAGCGTATAACATCGAGTCCACCTCTCTAATAAGACGCCGTTTCTCCTCCTCATCCTCCCGACGTGCGCGGACCACTTGTAATGAAGCCTCCCACTCCTTAAGTGGATCTCGGAGTCGTGAACCGTGAGCAGCGCAAGGAGTTAAAGGTGGGGGGGAGGGAGGAGGAGGGAGGCCCGGCGCTCACAAAGACGTCCCGTAATTAAAAGATCACAGGTGAGATCCCCGAGAAGAGGCGACGCCATCCAGAGTGCCCTTGAGAAACACTCCAAACTGCTAAATGTTAAATCGCTCAAAGTTATTCCGGTGAAGGGCCTCTGCTAAAACATCTCCAATGCAAAGACGTGCACACACTTCAGCGGTAAGTGCCTGCAAATCAGGCAAATGCTAAAATGTTGGGCTCTCAGTTAAACTTGGGAACAAGACGTCGAAGTAAACTTGCAGATCAAACGTGTTTGAAACTAGGGATGGGCGTTGCAATGTGAGCATGTGCAACAGCCACACTGCAGGAACTACGAGGTAAAATAAGGCGAATTACCCCGAACGCATCATGTTACAGGGTTTTTTTTGCCGCTTGATACAAACACAAAACCCACACAGTCTTCAATTTCCGTGACTAACCCACAAGAGAAGTCTGTCTGATCGAATTCATCATTTACTCCAATTTAAGGCTTCTTGGATACACTCGAGCTTTTTTCTTATTTTATTTTATTCACCAGACACGGAGTTTGTTGACACGCAGGCTTCACCGTGTGCACAGCGAAATGAGCAAAGAACAGGAGAGGAAAAAGGAAGATGTCGTCGCTAAAACAAACACCAGTTGCGGGGAAACATTTCGACTCCAGAAAGGCTGATGTTGAGAAAGACAGAAGCGTCTTGCAGTCGCTGCCACTACACGAAGCAACACGACCAATTTGCGCGACCGAATCAGCACCGCAAGGCTCTGTGTGACGGATGTGAATGCAATCCAAAGCGAAGACCTAGTTTGTATGCCTTTGGCAGAGTTAGGCCACATGAAAAATTTGCCAAACATTGCTTTTTGGGTGCAGATACAGAATTATTAATTCTTCCTGAATACATTTCCTCAAGTCACCTGGTGAAAATTCTGAGAAATATATCGTAGAGAAACAACATATCTCTAGATTTGTCCAATATGGTGCAGCTCTGGCTGAAACAGTTCCTCTAGAAACTCAATTATTACTAAAAATCCTTGTGCGTCATTATAACCTCACACAGCTTCAGTGTGTTTGGCATAAATTACAAAACAGGAAGAAGAGACAGGCCAAATAAAAACCACAGAAAGCGTCCAGACTTTATCATTTCATGCTGGAAAAAAAACACTCAAATGGCCATACAGCCTGTGTACTGTACAGCCAAACGAATATACTCCAATACTCTGGAGTATTAATACTGATACATTATACAGCATTGCAGCAGAAAACTTCCAGTCCAATGTCTGAAGCACCACAGAAAAAAACATGTTTTTTTGGTGCAGATACACTCAGCTACTAACTAATTAGTTCGATTAGTTCTTTCCAATTAAAGTTAAATAAGTTATCTGGTGAAAATTACTGTATTTTTTCCATATTGCCATACATATAAACTGATGAGGCATAACATTATGACTACCTGCCTAATATTGTGTTGGTCCCCTTATGTGCTCAAAAATGCTCTGAACCATTGGGCATGGACCAGAGGACCTCTCAGGGTGTCCTATGGGGTCTGTAACCAGGATGTTGGCAGCAGATCCTTTGGGTACTCTGGCTTGTCCAGTGGGGCCTCTGTCAATCCAACTTGTTCCACTGCATCCTGTTGATGCTTGATCACAATGGGGTGTAGGAAGTTTGGAGGTCAAATCAACATGTTGGGTCATTGTCATGTTCCTCAACATGTTCCTGATTGGCTGATGTTGTTTCCATGTGGTGGGGTGCATTTTCCTGCCGGGATTTCCATTTGCATGAGGGAGTGTGTTTGTTGTGGGATAATGTTTATTTGGGTGTTTAAGTCTCATCAACATGGATGTTAAAATCCAAGGTTTTCCATCAGAACACCACATAGTACTAATATGATCAATGTTATTCACTTCACCTGTCAGTGGTCATGATGTTGTGGCTGATCAGTGTAAATTATCAAGATCTGTCATTTACTGACAAGAGATTTGAGCTGCTTCTGCAGAGTTAAGTAACTGAACACGTTTATCTATTATTGGCAAAGTCTCCCTTCTGTTTCCAGCATCTTCCCCTCCAGGCTACTTTCTACCAGTTAGATGATGAGGAATATGAAGGACGGCATCAGTGTCTTTAGCATCCAGTCCACCCACAGCAGGCTTATTTTAGCATTCCATGTAAATCAATATGATTCGTAGTTGAAATAAAGGCGTAACCATCAGATTTTATTAGCAACAAGCGACAATCACCTGTCAGATCCAGTAAAGCTGATTTCACTGTAATATAAATAACAGGTAGATTCGTCTGACACGGTGTTTAACTAGCTTGCTTCAAACTTCATTCACTGGTTCGACACTAGAGACTCTCTGTCTAACTAGCTGTTGCTGTCATTTTTTATATTTCCCACCAGATTCCAGTGAAGATCCTGAAAGTAACCGTGCAAATATTTCAGCAGCCTGTCATTCTGCCTGTCACAATATGCAACTTTATTTCCTGCAACTTCACCCAGAGAGCTGCTATACTGGCTGAACTCTGTATAGGACTTGGTTTAGGTATAAAAATATGCAATTCCAAGCAATGAAACTGTAATTCTTTAATGCATTTTAATGTAATATTTGCCTAGTTTGCCATTTCTGCAGGTAAACTACGACACATGAGCACTTCAGCGACTAAAATAATGACCTTTATTTCTGCTGAGAATGCATTTTTTTTCCCAATTGTGAAGCCAAACAGTGAATTACTATCATGGTTCTGCACAATTATGAGAATGCATCTCCGCTGCTTGCATTTTTTGGTGAGATACGTGTAAAAACACAACAACTTCTTCATGCAAAATGTGTTTACTCCTTGCTATAACAGCTAATGTGTTAGGTTTCATGGTATACAATGGAAGATCTGCACTGATGCAGCATGACTCATGTTTATACTGACCAACGTTAAGAGCTTTAAAGCAAAAGGCAGGGAAATTACCGGGAATACTGGGCTCACAGGGTTAACAGATGAAATATTGATATCACGTTAATAATACACATATGATAACATCATAAATAATCCAGGAACTATCCGGTCGACGCTCCGGTGTAGGAAAAACATACAGTAGAGTGATGCTAATAGACTCAAACTCTACCTCCATGCAATGACTTTGATTCATTTGCAAAGAAAAGTGACAAAACACACAATAAATGAGATTTAAATGATGTACAATGCACCTGTAGTGAAATCTGACATGTGGCAGGTCTTACTGGTGGATAGGTGATTAGCAGCATGCATGTTGATTCATCGGTTGATTTATTTCTCTGTTTCCACATTCGCAGGTAAGCGCCTCATTAGCAGACTATCCTCCCCCAGGCCGAACACCCCACCTGCCACCCACAGACACCCTTGAGAAGACGAGGCGGTCAGTTTCCTGTTTCATTTGCCGCTGGTCATGCAAGGCTGCGCCACTGTCTCCGGCCGTCTCGCTGCACTAAATCAAAGCCAGCGTCGGGCGCCCAGCCGTGGCGGTGACTCCATTTATGATATTCTATAGGATCCTCGGTCACCGAGAGGAGCAGAATGTATGGCCGCTAAGACTTACAGATCCTGGCAGGGGTCACGGGAGTCGACTCGCCTTGAGAATCACGTCCGTCACTTCTTTCCATCTCACCGAATTGTATCATTGAAAACCTCATTAAGCAGCAACACTAGAGAGCTTAGTGTTTATTCTGCTCAACCTCCTCTAGGTTTGTTATCAAGCTGTGACAGTTTCCATTTGCAGGTGTTAGATACCGTTTCCTCTCTCTCTCTCTCTCTCTCCCCCCTCCTCTCTTTTCTCATTGCAAACATGACAGCGAGTGTCACCAGCCGCTGATTTGCAATTTCGTGCAACCACAGCAAACGGGCTGGTGTTAAAAAGAGCGAGTTAGCTCCACGGTTTGAGCTGCATTGCAGCAAAGAAAAAAAAAATCACTTTAAGAAGAAAAGGAAGCCCCCCCTAGATCAGCAAACACACCGTCATGTGGGAGAGTCTTTCTATTTGCATGAACGCCATCCCCCCGATTCGTAAAAACGACATCAGAAAGAATTGAATGCAAATCTGAAGCGCTGGCAGGTTACTCAGTGGTCGTGTATACCTCAATGGGCAGAGCGTGACACGAACGCTTTTCATGGGGAAAAATTAAATTCTCTTTGCAGCTCAGGAGGCAGCAGGAGAACGATACAAACATGGTGTCGACACGGCAAGGACCACAATCAACAAGCTACTGGAAGATGATTCATCTATGGAGGCCAACAGAGGAGCAAATTCAGCCAGAGACTGGAGGCTCAACTAGAAAACTCTTCTCCAACATAACCCTCTGATGTTAGATGATGTCAAGACCCAGCCAGAGTTCCATGCATTGCTGTTTATCTCTCAATAAAGATCAGTTGTTCCACCATTACAGCCATTCAGAAATTAGAATTTTGCATGATTTCAAACATTACTTAAATAGATCACAGTGACAATTATTAGTTTTAGCACTATTAGTAAAACTGCCCATTGAAAATCCATTTTTTGCCTTGCTAACACGTCCTCATGGTGCTTTTTACATGCTGGAAGACATACTGGTAGCTAAAAAAGCAGTCAACACCGCTGCCGAGCATTTCTGCCATTAAACTGCACCAGTGACAAAAAAGAAAGTTCAGCCAGAAACTGGAAGCTCAATAAGAAAAACCTCCCCAGCAGAAACTTCTGATGTGACCTGACTCCTATATATATAATATATATGTCTCAGTGATGGACAGTTATTCCATCTGTTCAGTGCAAAATGTGCAGAATAATTACAACCGTGCAGAATTCATGGATTTATATATTTAAAATGACCACTTTTGGCTGGACCCCCTCCATTGAAAATTCATTGTTTGCTTTGATAACACATCCTTACGGTGTTCTTTTACATGTTGGAAGATATATTATAAGAGAAAAAGATGTCAATGCCATTGCCAAGCATTTCTGCCATGAAACTGTAAACACAAAACCAGACTTCCAAGGTTTCAACATATTTATCCAGAGATGGAAGCTCAACAAGACAAATCTTCTCCACTAGAACCTCCTGATGTTCCCTGATGTCAAGAACCAATCAGAGCTTCATGCATTTCTACTTATCTCTCAATAAAGAGCAGCTATTCCACCATTAGAACCATTAGGAATTCAGAATTTTATATGGTTTATATCAGTGGTTCTCAACTGGTCCAGCCTCAGGACCCACTATGTCTCTATTAATAACGGTCGCGACCCAAATTGTTGAAGTTTGCTGTTCCTGTTAACAAATTAAGCTTTATTGGGTGTAGTTTCAACGCATTTTGATACATCTCAGGAAGATTTTGGCTTATTTTTTGCTCATTTTGGTATATTAAGACGCTTTTGCCAAGTTTGGGGGCATAATTTGACCCATTTTGACAGATTCTGAGCACATTTTGGTTCATTTTTGACACGTTTTAGCATAAATTTCTCCAATAAGCCAAATGTAGAGGTTAATCATGGGCTACTACTGGTGTCACCACCACTAAATATCCTGCTACTGAAGCAAACTGTGTAATAAGGAACACGTCCTTTAAAATAAAAGACTTTATACCACTACTTTTGGGGGGGCATGCTCCTGCAACCCTCTAAAAATGGCTTCGCGACCCACTTTTGGGTCCCCACCCACCAGTTGAGAACCACTGGTTTATATGACTTGGACAGATGATAGTGACAGTTGTTTGGGTTTCACCGCTAGAAGAAAAACTGTTAAAGACTTCCTCCATTGAAAATCCATTTTTTGCCTTGATAACACGTCCTTAAGGTGTTTTTTTACATGTTACAGGATATTTTATAAGCAAATACACAGTCAGCACCATTGCCGAGCATTTCTGCCATCAAACTCCACCTGTGACAAAAACACAAAACCAGACTTCCAAGGTTTCAACATATTTATCCAGAGATGGAGGCTCAACAAGACAAATCTTCTCCACTAGAACCTCCTGATGTTACCTGATGTCAAGAGCCAATCAGAGCTTCATGCATTTCTGTTTATCTCTCAATAAAGAGCAGCTATTCCACCATTACAACCATTAGGAATTTTATAAGATTTAAATGGCTTGGACGAATAATCATGACAATTGTTAGAGTTTCACTGCAAGTAGTAGAACTGTTAAAGACCCCTCTATTAATCCATTCTTCTCCTCGTTAGCATGTCCTTAGGGTGTTTTTTTACATGCTGGAAGACATACTATAAGCAAAGAAAGATGTCAACACCATTGCCGAGCATTTCTACCTTAAAGACTTCCAAGGTTTCAACATATTCAGCCAGAGAATGGAGGCTCAACAAGAAAAATGTTCCCTAACAGAATCTTCTGATGTTACCTGACTACTATATATATATGTCCTATATATGTGTGTGTGCCTCAGTGATGGACAGTTATTCCATCTGTTCAATGCAAGATGTGCAGAATAATTACAACCGTGCAGAATTCATGGATTTATGTATTTAAAGTGACAAAAATGACAACTTTCTGAGGGACTATAATGACGACTGTTAGAGTTTACACTAGTAGGAAAACTGCCAAAGACTTCCTCCATTGAAAATCTTGTTTTTTGCCTCGTTAACATGTTCAAATGTTGTTTTCTATATGCTGGAAGATCAAATATAAGCAAAATGTTGAATGGTCATTTATTCTAAAATGTAGGTATGTGACATTTTTTGACATGTGTGATGATAAAGTGAACCAGCTTTAGCTTTTAGACGGTGGTTTAACAAACTTTAAAGACGTTAACGTCAAATTTAGATGTTTTTTGATCAAATGAACCAAATAATTGGGAATAAATAACAAAATAATCGTTTCCTGTACATTGTTGATCATTTGCATCCGTTTTAAAGGCACTGATAATGAAGAAAGTGTAAGTTGTTGATCATTTGTAAGATTTTCTTGTTTCTGCACAGCTACAAGTGTTTTTCCTGGTGAAAGTATTTGAAGAAGCTTCTTCTAGTCTATTGTTGCTCTGCACAGATAAACCGATCAAAGTTGCTCCCAGTGTGTGTTGTGGTTCCAGGCAGGGGTCATTTTACCACTGAAGAAAGAAATCCATAGACTCACGTTGCTGCAGAGTGCTTTGGTTAAAAGTCATGAGGATTTGATCATGTCGAGCGGTTCGGAGGCGACTCAGCCGCCGTCGCACACTTGGAAACACCTGTAGAGACGAGCGGGAGGCTGTGGTTGGTGTGTGTGTCTACACTGCTCACCTCACTGTTTAGGGTCATACATATTCATTTAGCATCTATCAGCCTTTAGGGATTAATCCCAGTACGGTGGATAAAATACAGAACACAAAGCTACACGACCGGCATGTTAAGTCCATTATATACTGTAAAGTAGCAGGTATTGCCCACAGGAGACTAATGGCTTTTTATCAAGGATCCCTGGAGGGCTGCAGCCCTCCACCTCCAGCAGCACAGCTTCCATTAACGCAAGGCAGGTTTAGTTCAAGAGCACATTTTCCAAAATGCACCTGTTTTAAAAGTAAAATGAGTGACATTAGTGAGACAAACAGCCCACGCTCCTGCTCTTTTATGTTCACAGAGAGCCACCTTCAAGACTGTGCTGCTGGTTGTAATAAAAGGCCTCTCTGTGTTGTGCTTCTAATTGATACAGTTGACACGGCGGCTTTTTCTGCGCGTCTTGACAATAATTCTGTTAAATGTCACACAGCGACATGAATTAGATTTTTTATTTCTAAAAGGATCTGGGGGAAAAAAAATGTGCTGGGATGCAAAAGATAGAAGTTGAAAAGGGGAATTATGTCCGACAGCATCCGGGCTGCGGTTTCCAACACGCCGCCTCCATACAAGGTCATGTAATTCGGCGTCCTTGTTAAAGCGGAAGTACAAACAGGCTCATCATTAAACAGCTGCTTTCAAGTGAGTCGCATTTACATTTCAATCTCGTTCATTAGGCACAGACACTGTAATCCACGTCGTGTTCTAACAGAGGCAGATCAGCGGCGACTGTACCGCTTCAAAATAACAGGTTTGGTGTTTATGCTCTGCTGCCAAACAAAACTCACAACACGGCAGCGGCGGCTCAGGGAAGGCACCTTGAACAACAAAGTGGAGAAAAAGTTATTTTGACAGCAGCAGGGTAAAAAAAATAAAGCTGTCTCTGTGTGGTTTAGTGCGGTTAAGATGTTTGAAGAAAACTGAACCGCTGCTCCTTCATGAGAGCAGACGCAGGGTCACTGTGATCCCAGCAGCCTTTTTACTCCACTCATCGCTAGATTGAAGAGAAGAAATGAGCAGCTCATGTAAAGTTTTCACTGCTGCAACAGAGGGAACTGATGTTTACAAGGATGATACATCCGACTGAATTCAACACATTTAGCTTTAGCGCTAAGCTAACGTCATTGATTCAGGTGTTTACATCACAGGTAACCTCTTTGTACACGCACCTACTTCCTTCCACTGTGTGTTTTTATTGTCGGTTACCTGGTAAGAGCAGGTTTGTCTATGTTAATATTAAAATATTGAGTAGTATACGTAGTATGTAGTATTGAGTAGTATCATGTTTTGCCTTTTGTTTGTAGCAGTATTGTGTCTGTTGGTTGGTACTGTTGGTCTATTTTAGTATTGTTTGGTCTGTAACAGTTTTGTCTATTGTACTGTTGTTTTTCTGTCTGTTTTAGCAGTTTGTATATTGGATTATTGTTTTCTTATCTGCTTCAGTGTTGTTTTGTTAGTTGTAGTTTTTGTTTTTCGGTCTATTTTTAGTATTGTTTAGTCTGTTATCATAGTGTTTTGTCTGTGTCAGTGTTGCCTTGTGAGTTGTAGTGTTGTTTTATCCACTGCAGTATTGTTTTTCTCTCTGCTTAAGGACTGTTTATCCGTTGCAGTGTTGTTTTAGTGCCTGCTTTAGTACTGCTTTGTCTGTTTTTGTATTGTTTGTCTGTTTTTGTATTGTTTTTCTGTTTGTTTCAGTGTTGTTTTGTTAGTTTTACTTTTATTTATTTTTTTGTTTTATGCCTGTTTTAGCATTGTTTTGTCTCCGATAGCGTGGGTGTCTGTCTGTTTTAGCATTGCTTTGTCAATTGTAGTATTGTTCTTCTGCTTTAATATGGACTTGTCCACTGTAGTAATGTCCAGTGTCTGTTTTTGTATTGTTTTGTCTCTTGTAGTATTGTTTTTGTGTCTGTTTTAGCATTCTTTTGTGTGTTATAGTATTGTTTGGTATTGTTTGTCTGTTTCAGTATTGCTCTGTCAGTTGTAGTATTGTTTTTCTATCCGTTTTAGTGTTGTTTTGTTAGTTGTAGTTTTTGTTTTCTGGTCTGTTTTAGTATTGTTTAGTCTGCTGTAGTCTTGTTTTTGTGTCTATTTCAGCATTATTTTGTCTGGTATAGCAGTGCTTAGTATTGTTTGTCCGTTCCAGTATTGCCTTGTGAGTTGTAGTGTTGCTCTTCTATCTTAGTAATTATTGATTCACCATTGCAGTACTGTTTTTCTCTCTGATTTAGTATTGTTTTTTCTGTTGTGGTATTGTTTCAATGCCTGTTTCAGTGTTGCTTTGCCAACTGTACTTTTCTCTTTTTGCTTTAATATTTGATTTGTCCACTGTGGTATTGTTTTTCTGTCTGTTTTAGTATTGTCTTGTAAACTCTAGTATTGTTTTTGTTTAGTTTTTTTGTGTTATAGTATTGCTCAATCTGTTTTTGCTTCTCAGTTTATGTTTATCCGTTGTAGTACTGTTCTTCTGTCTGTCAAAGTATCGATTTGTCTATTGCAGTTTTGTTTTTCTGTCTGTCTTAGGATTGTTTGGTCTGTTTGATTTTGTTTTCGTATTGTACGTCTGTCTGTTCCAGTATTGCTTTGTCTACTGCAGAATTGTTTTTCTGTCTGTTTTAGTAGTTTGTACGTTGCAGTAAGGTTTTCTTATCTGCATTAGTCTAGCTTTGTAGTCGTAGTTTTGTTCTTTGTTTTTTGCAGGATTGATTTTCTGTCACTTTTAGTATTGTTACTATTGTTTGCTGTAGTATTGTTATTATGATCAAGCATCGTTTTGTCTGTTATAGTACTGCATAGTCTGGCTCAGAATCGCTTTGTTAACTGTAAATTTCGATTTGTCCACTTAAGTATTGTGGGGGGTTTTGTTGTATAACTGTTTTTCTGTCTTAGTATTGTTTGCCTGTCTGTTTCAGTATTACTTTGTGAATTGTAGTATTGTCCTTCTGTTTTAGTATTGACTTGTCCACCATAGTTTAGTACTGGTTGTCTGTTGCAGTATTGCTATTCTGTTTTGGTAGTTTGACTGTTCTACTTCTGTTTTTCTGTCTGTTGTAGTATTGTTAATCTGTCATAGTATTGCTTTGCATGTAGTAGTATTGCCATGTCTGCTGTATTATTGTTTCCTCTCTATTTTAGCATCGTTTGTCGCAGCATTCCCTGCTGTAATGTCACCTTTCCAGTAAAGATTAAACAAGCTGAAAGACACATCGCAGCGTGCTTTGACGGAGCTGCGACGGCTCGATGTTTTGATCAAAACTAAAACAGCAACACACCAGCATTCCTCTTCTTTTTCAGCACCACGTTTCTCCCGCTACGGTTCCAGACAGGGACCTCTATTTCGCTCTCAGTGGTGTGAGCTCAGCCCCAGCAGTGGCCAATCTATCCGCCACTTTACCTCCTGCCTACCGGCTGCGGTGTTTACGGTGCCGTGTGACGTCTGGCAATTAAAGCCCCGTTAAACGAGCCCAGGAATCAAGGTGAAGAAGAAAGCGACTGACTTTGCCTCGGAAACTTCTGAACAGGCTCGATAACATTCCAACTATCTCATCATTAGTTTAAGCAGCCACTGATACCACTTTCTTCCATATCTCATTTTGAAAAGAGACATTTTATCTGCCTGTCAGTCTTTTTTGTTCGAACAGAAGGCATCAGCGTAATCTTATAAATGTCAGCCTTAACTACCATCAGCTAAAACCACATTCTGCTGAAGGTGACAAAAGATTTAATTATGCATCCCCTAAAAAAAACAGTTCTATTTCTGATCATTTCCTCGCATTAAACGCAACAAAACAAGCCATGAAGTCTGCCGTTTAACACCCCGAGAGACGAATTATTCATTTTTTAAAAGCGCTTTGTCAACCAAGGTCATCAGTTATCTACTATCTGCTAAGAAGCGCCGTAATTTCACCTCATTTTTTTTCCGCTCAGTCGCTTTGTGAGAAAATGTCATAATTTGCCAAACGGTGTCTCCATTTAGGAAAAAAAAAAGGGGAGGGGGGGGCTCTTAAAAAGAAGAGAAGCCCAGATCAAGTGAGGCGTCTGTCTGTGAAGGGTAAGAGCTGCAGCAGACCCGGTGCAGCTCACCGGCGTCCACCTGTTTCTCGCCACCGACTCGCAGGAGATGATTGAGTTTTCAGTTGCGTTCGGGGTTCCATCGTTTTTAATTTGCACATCTGCGATCAAGCCGAGTGGAAAGGTGTCCCCGAAGGATGTCAACTGAGCATAATTATTTTTCCCCGCTAATTAGCAAAGCATCGAAATCGCGGGCTAATTGAATAAACCTCTGTACTGCCGGAGTGACGGCTTTGAATGCATTACAGCTGCAGCTAACAGGCCGTCCTGGACAACAACACACACAAAAAGTCTGGTTTTGCACGTATTGTGTTGGGCTGCGTTCCAAATCGCACACTTTTTCTATTCTGCTTTAAGTGCATACTGCTCTCACAAAGTTGCACACGGTTTCATGCACCATGCATACAATTGGGACATTTGTCATAATAATGCACCTTAAACTTTGACTGTCGCAGTCTGTAGTAAGAAATGAGCTGTCATCTGTCTGTGTGTACACTGTGATGTATGTGATGCAACGGCACGAGGGATTGTGAATCAGAAAAGCATGCTGGCGTACAAACTGCAAAATCAACCACATGTAGTAGGACAAGTGGATATTTTTGGCATTCTATATATTGGATCATGCTAAATCTTGTTCTGGCACACTCTATATATTATGGCAGGATGGATGTTGGTATTGGACAAGCGGAAATTCTTACAAGGTTAAATGATCACCAAAGCTGTTACGCTACAAATAATCTGTTTTCTAGTGTAAATATCTGCCAGTAACGCCTCTCAAAGGAGGTCAAAAGGGTTACCACCACCCCAAAATCTAATTGGCCACCCATGTGACCACCCCAGAGCTGGTAGGTAAAGTTCATTCATTGTCAAACTCCAACGTCCAAGTGTCTGTGAATGCCCATGTGTGTGTAAAAGCACCATTAGTTGATGTAAGTTGGCAGTGCAACTGTCCACAAACATCACAGAAAGTGCAAAAGACAATGTTTACAAGCTTTTACACTGAACAAAAATATAAACACCCCATGTGAAATATTGATGCCACATGAAGTGCACCACCCAAAGTGAGCGTATACTGGAACGTGCCATCGGCCGGTTGGTGTGATGCGTCTGTTGTCAGACCAAAGGTTTCATCTGCTGTATGTGTCGCTGGTCTGAGACCATCCCACAAGTGAACAAGCCGGATGTGTCCATCCTGTGCTGGGGTGGTCACACGTGGCCGACGTGGATGAGGTGGATTTGCAGTACTGCCCGTCCGTTGGAAACCAACTCTCAAACGTCCTGTCGTCTGATAGTGAACATTCAGCTGCACAGCGACCGCTCTGGTGGACATTCCTGCTTCCAACATGCCAATGACACGTTCCCTCATGACCGGAGTCATCTGAGGCGTTGCTGCTTTGGTCAACATGTGATATGTTGGGGTGGCCTTTTATTGTCCCCAGTATAAGGAGTGTCTGAGTACTGCTCATTGTGTTGGAGCAGCGTCTGGATATGCCACACCCATGGACTGAATGGAATTAATGCATCACTGAGGCAGTGGTGGACTCAAATTTCGACACTAATCAAGAGAAATATCCATTTAGTACAAGTACAAGACAGTATACACTCACTTTGGGTGGCGCACTTCATGTGGCATCAATATTTCACATGGGGCGTTTATATTTTTGTTCAGTGCAGTTAGCCGGGGCGAACATAAAACTCTAAGACAGGAGCTAAAGTTCAGTTTGTTGCTTCCAGCTGTTTAGGACTATTTCCTCTGAGTTTATTAAATACCTGCAGCATCAGACAGCTGCAAGATCCATATAAACGTCTCCAAAGAAGAAAGAGCTGCTGCATTTACACACATGGAACAACACCAGTAACTTCATTTTTCATCAATTATTTATAACTATAAACAAATGATAAAACCCGCCGTGGAGACAGGATCGATTAGGATCTAACAGCAAATGATGTAGACTATGGTGTTTAATGAATTATTCAGAATTATTCTACACACTTACTTATGATGTTCAGTCCATTTGTAGGTTTATGAGATGCTTTGCAGAGAAAATGTTCTATTGTACTGCATTGTTTTTCTGTCTCTTTCAATGTTGTTTGTCTCTTGTACCATTGTTATACTATTTTAGTATTGCTTTATTTGTTGCAGTATTGTTTTTCTGTCTGTTTGAGCATAATTTTTGTCTGTTCTAGTATTGATTAGTCCATTTTAAACAAACTAAAAACTAAACTTTTAGGTTTATTGGACACTATGCAGAGAGTAGAAGCCTTCAGAGCAACTAAAAATGCTCACAGAATAAATTAACTTAACTAAAATTCCTTACAATGCTCAATGTGCATCACCAACTATCACAGTCTGCTGGTTCTTCCTCATATTTAGGAACTTTATGTCCTGTTTACATCAAACCTCATACAATCTCAAACATCATTATATTTATTTGTTTGAATTAGCAGTTAGCATTAGCATTTAGCAGGTAGCTAAGTGGTAGCATCGGCACTGGTCACTACCTACAGCATCTCCTAAACGGGCCCGGGTCAGTTGAACGTGGCAGTGCTGGTTGAATTAGCAGTTAGCATTAGCATTTAGCAGTTAATGCTTAAGGCAACATCGGCACTGGTCACTACCTGGGGCATCTCCTAAACGGACCTGGGTCAGTTGAACTTGGCAGTGCTGGTTGAATTAGCAGTTAGCATTAGCATTTAAATGGTAGCATCGGCACTGGTCACTACCTGGAGTATAACCTAAACGGGCCTGGGTCAGTTGAACATGGCAGTGCTATTTGAATTAGCATTACCATTTAGCAGTTAGCTAAATGTTAGCATTGGCACTGGTCACTACCTGGAGCATCTCCTAAACGGGACTAGGTCAGTTAAATGTGGCAGAGCTGGTTGAATTAGCAGTTAGCATTAGCATTTAGCTAAATGGTAGCATCGGCACTGGTCACTACCTGGAGCATCTCCTAAACGGGCCTGGGTCAGTTGAACGTGGCAGTGCTGGTTGGATTGTGTAGGAGCAGTGTGAGCTGGCACTGGGGGGGTGACTCTGGGACACCAGAGTTCACCTCCTAGCCTCCTGGAGGTGTCGTGGGACTAAGTAGGAGAAACAGCGTTGAAGGGAGGTTTCTACCTGATGACCCCCAGAGACGTGTTAGGAATCACTGCTCACTGGTAGGTATAGAGACAGATTAGGGATCCTCGGTCCTTCACTGAGGATGAATCCTCTCTTTTTGAGCACAAGTGTGTTGTGTTTAAATGAACTTATACTTAGCCTATGTGATCATATGTATGTCTGCATACATAGTAAACATAAGTAAACACACAGTTCTAATGGCCTGAACACTCTTGATTATATGTTCCCGACAGTGACGCTGTGTACTTTCCCTCATGCAGGCAGGTGAGCTGCCACACAGAGTTTATAAGCTGCACTTGAATCAGTCCTGAGCTTCATCACAGCTGGATGTGATTCCACTGTAGAGTCTGATCCCCAAGCCAAAATATTTTCCAGTCACATCGAGTTTCTTTTATTAGGGGGGATTTTTCCATTTCACGACAGCCGTGACATTAATATGTGACTTTTCCAGTCATTAAACTAACAAATATGGAACTTTTTCATTACATAATAAGTTGCTGTGGTTAGATCAGTTATTGTCACACGTATAGAACTTTTAATGTATCAGAATATATATATGAGACTATCAGTATTGTTTGTTGTAATACTGTTTTGTCAGTTGTAGTATTTTCTTTATCACGTATCTGCAGAATACAGATAATTTTTACTGATTATAACAGAGTAAAATATTTTAATTGACATTTTTTGCTTATTTAAATACACTAGAAATGTGTAATTTTACAGTCAAACGTACAAGAATGAATGAACAGTTGTGAAGAAACAGATTTTTTGGATGTGGTTTCTTTTTAGTTAACATGTAACTTAATACTTTTTTCTGTAATTTTAATAGGTATTACCTGGAATTTGAGCAAGCAGGAAAAATCTATAAATTAAAGTTAATTGTTCAATAAAATTACAGTTAAATGTCTGCGTAACTCAACCACTTGCAATCTCCAGAGCTCATAATTATAGTGAATTCCTGAAGCTGAGCTACAACTTTTGGTTTTTGTGTGTCCCCCTATGAAAATTTTAACTGATGTCTGCCCTAATTTTTGAGGACAACAATGCAACACTGCAAAAAATAATGCAAAAATGTCAACGTCTGCATAACTCAGCCACCTCCAAAGCCAAAAAACTACAGTGAACTCTTGAAATTCACTGTTGAATTTTGGTTTTTGTGTGTCACCCCTATGAAAAATTACTGGAAACACCACTGATGCACGAACTAATTCCTGAGAAATACAATGCAACACTGCAAAAATATGCAAAAAACATCAACCTCTGCATAACTCAATCCTTTGCAATCTCCACAGTAGAAAAATTATAGTGAAATCCTGATATTCAGCTTTGATTTTTGATTGTTGTGTGTCAACCCTATGAGAAATTTCACTAATGTCTGCCCTAATTTTTAAGGAAAACAATTTGACACTGCAAAAATATGCTAAAATGTCAACCACTTGCCATTTCCAGAGCTGAAAATTCAACGTAAATTCCTGAAATTCACTATGATTTTAGTTGTTTGTGTGCCACAGCTATGAAAATGCCTGCCCCAGTTTTTAAGGAAATCAATGTAACACTGCAAAAAATATTCAAAAATATCAGCTTCTGTGCAGCTCAACCACTTGTAACCTCCAGAGCCAAAAAACTTAAGCTCTAATTATTAAGGACAACAATGCAACACTATAAAAATATGCAAAACATGTCAACTTCTGCATCACTGAACCACTTGGAATCTCTAGAGCTGCAAAAACTACAGTGAATTCCTGACATCCAGCTTTGATTTTGGTTTTTGTGTGACACCCCTATGAAAAATATCTAAAGACACCGCTGATGCATGCTTTAATTCCTAAGAAATACAATACAAAACTGCAAAAAATATGCAAAACATGTCAACTTCTGCATCACTGAACCACTCTGAATCTCCAGAGCTGCAAAAATCAGTGAATTCTTGAAATTCAGCAGATTTTTGGTTTCTGTGAGGCATCCCCAAGAAAAATTTGACTGTTACCTGCCCTAGTTTTAAAGGAAAACTAAGCAACACTGCAAAAATATGCAAAAAATATCAACTTCTGCACAGCTAGACCAGCTGGAACCACCAGAGCTGCAGCAGCAGAAGGGCTAAAAGCTGCCAGACGCTGCCAACACATAGTCTTTAATGCACAGCAGCAACCACTGCTGAGTACAGTAGCTCGCTTCTTACATCAGCGGTTGAATTACGAGCGCAGCGCCTACTGTAATGAATAAGCATTTTATTACATCTCTAAGAACTTTAATAGCTATTGACAAAAACCGTGCTTAGCTCACTGCGCCCCCAGCCAACAATTACCAAACAAATTAGACTCTGTGATTCCGAGCAGCACAGATGTTTGTTGTCTATTAAAAGCACAGATGACTCTTATTGGGAAAACGTCGCTGAAATTGAGGGAAAGCCTCATTATCAGGTTGGTTTATTTGTTTTCAGCCCGCTCCCATTATGTGAAACAGCATTTTAGATGAGCCAAGGACTCTGCGGCGGCTGTGCTGTCGGCACAACGCTGTCCTTGGTATTGCCATGGGATGCAGCGTATTTGGCCTTCATGCTCTGCGAAACTGCCTCCCCACCTCCACCTGCGTGAAGCCTTCCTCTGCAAACTCACTAATGAGGCCGAGCCGGGAGTCAATCAGCTGTACGGGGCTAAAATGGAGCTTCTGAGGGGCTGCAGGCGAACCGGTGCAGCCGGCCAGTTTAACACCCTCACAACGCTGTGCTTTTCTGTTCAGGCCAAAGCAGCTATAGACGGGAAAATGTTCCAGCATGGACATCAGGGGCTGGCTGCTGCCACAAAGAAGACGATTCAAAGTGCAGATTTCACACAGGAAGACTCTCACACTCTAAAAATACTTCCTTTAATACCTACTTCTTCTGAAAGTGAAGCAAGCATTGAAGCGCAGTGACAAGGGAGTATTGGACTCCGACACAATGAGCAGCTGAATTATGCACCGGAAAAAAAAACAAACAAACAAACAAACAAAGAAACAAGGAAAATCTGGCAGCAAGAATGCCAGAAAAAAAAGTTAAAAAAAAATCAAACTGTAATGTTCAAAAACTTTAAAAATGGGTAAAATAATGATAAATATCTGTAAAATAAGGACATTTTTTGCCGATTTGAAAACAATAAAATTGTATTTTACATCACGTGTTGTAAAAGAACAAATCAATCTTTGTTAAAACACAGATTTTTGATGTGGACTTTATTTATAGTCTCGCCCATTTTTAAAAAATTACAGCATAATTTTAAATATAACTTAACCAAACAGGGACAATCTATAAAATGACAGCTAAAAAATATTTACCATTTGCCATTCAGTGATTAATAAAAAAATATCAACAGCTATCTGTGAAATAAAGATGTTTTAAAAATGTAATTAAGGTAAAAAAATGTGTAATTTTACAGTCAAACGTTATTAAAGAACAAATTACCATTCGTCTGTTGTGTGTTTTAGAACCATTCGACTGTCTTAGCTTTGTTTTCACACAGATATGCCTCCCGCTGAGACCATTTGATGGTCGAGGCCGAGCTGCTGTGTCAGACTGTCTCAGGGACGCTAACAGCTGGATGGCACAGACTTTCCTTCAACTCAACAACTCAAGTCAGAAACCATCTTGTTTAACCCTCCTCACAGTGATACCACCTTCATCCATAACTCCCTGGGTCCACTCTCCGCCAATTCAAAGCCCACTGCTAGAAATGTAGGCGTTCTCTTCGATTCGGCTCTGTTATTCGATCCCTACGTCGAAACAACCGTCCAGTCCTGTTTCTTTCAGTTCAAGACAATCTCCAGAATCAAACCAGTGCCGTCACCTGCAGACCTGCTAAAACTCATCACTTGATTATTGTAGCTCCCTCCTGTCCGGTATCAACCAGAAATCACCCTCCCGCCTCCAGCTGGTCCAAAACGCAGCAGCTGGGCTCCACGCTGGTTTTACCGGACGACATCATGTAACCCCTGTCCCTCCATCGCTCCACTGGCTCGCTGTACATTTGAGAATTGATTTTAAGATGTTACTCATAACTTTTAAAGCACGTCACGGTCTTGCTCCTGGTTACATCGGCGAATTGATGACCACTTACATCCCACCCCACAGCCGTAGGCTACGTTCAGACTGCAGGCTAAAGTGGCCCAAATCCAATTCCCCCCACATCCCCCGATCTTTTCATGACAGTCTGAACAGCACAGATCCGATTTTTTTCAAATGCGACCCAGGTCACTTGGATATGTGGTCCTGAATCCGATACGTATCTGATCTTTTGCCATGCGGCGTCTGTCTGAACGGCCAGGTCGCATTTATCCGACCTACATGTCACTGATACACGACAAACGTCTCTATTCTGAGTTCAAGTAGGAACAAAAACAACAACCATGGGGGACAATAATGTGGAGTCCAGTCAGTGGAGGTTTCAGAGTTCATTCCCTCCATACTCCATGGTGCTAAGCTATGTATGTAGCCACAGCTGCCCTGGGGTAGACTGATGGAGGCCAGGCTGCCAGTCTGCCCATCAACCACCACCAACCACTCACTCTCACACTGCATCCACCCAGGCTTCCTGGTGTTCCCTCACGGTCTCCCATCCAGGTACTGACCAGGCCCAACCCCGCTTAGCTTCTGAGATCTGAAGGGATCGGGCATCCACAAGGCGAAGTGGACATTATACACAGTTTTGATGTTTATTGTAGAGTTGACATGTAAATGAGTGTCACTGTTTCTGTAACTGTACGAGTTATTACCTTTATTTAAAAAAAAAAACAAACAGGGAAAATCTGTTAAAAACATTCTTCTTTTTTACAGTGTGACTTTGAGGAGTCACAGCACCTTCATTTGAACTCATCATGAACCTGACTTCCTGGTTCCCAGCTTCTCATTCACTATTCTTTTCCAACATGTGACTGACATACAGTGTTTTTTTTTTTTTACAGTGTGACTTCGAGGAGTCACAGCACCTTCATTTGAACTCATTATTTCGCTGACTTCCTGGTTTACAGCTCTTTATTTACTATTCTTTTCCAACTTGTGACTGACAGACATTGTTTTTTTACAGTGCGACTTCGAGGAGTCACACTTGAACTCATCATGAACCTGACTTCCTGGTTCACAGCTTCTCATTTAGTATTCTTTCCCAACATGTGACTGACAGACCTTCATGTATGTGGAGCTGTGAGGCTTCACCGTGTCTCCAGCACACAGCTCCAATGTTTCAACGCTGCACTGTTCCGCCTGTAAACCCAGCGCCATCATGTCCAATAAACCAAATACTTTACGACCCGTCCCCGTCATCGCCCCTCCTTCTATTTTCGCTGCCAAACATCCAAAGAGCGCCGGTTCCAATAAACACCACGAGGGGTGAATCAGCTAGGCGGAGCGGCACTTAATGTTGCCGTTTAATGCATGGAGGAGGTCGCCGGGGTCTCGGGGAAATGTCGAGGTGCTGATAGCAGCGGTGGGGAGGAAGAGAGAGGTGGCACTTCATATCGGAGGAATAATTCATGTAGCGGGAAAAGAAAATAACAATGTGTGACATCTGGCTGCGGTAGTGATTACTGTAGATATTCTCACCGCTGCCAAACACGCCTCTAAGAGGGTTTGATTGATATTCCGGCTGTAGTGGTGCTTTAGCGGCCAAAATTGCAAATCTAAACAAAAATGTGCTCCATTGAAATTCTGATTCAGGCTTGCCCTACTTTTCCCTCATATACATTTATATTGTTTGGGGCGGAGCTTGGGAATGGGGACTTATCGTGGAAGATATTATCTTATAAACAAGAGTGTGCGAGGCGAGCACCTTTTCTCCCTCTCTCTCTCTCTTTTTGGCGCCATGATATCGCCGGATGCTAAGAGAGAGACAGGCGATCTAGATAATTCTGCCCAGCAATCAGCTTTTATTTTCCTTTTTCGTTTGCTGACCGGTGAAGAAGTTCCACTACACGACGAAGATTAAAAAAAAACACAACGAGATAGGAAGGATCTCACGCAGAGAAAATGACACTGCAGGTGATTTCGAAGGGGAAGCGGAGGCCGGGCCGCGTCCTCTCGCTTTAACTGCATATCTGCTCACGTTTAATTGTACTGATGTGATTTCGCAAGAAGTAAAATAAAAAAAAAGGAAAAAGACGCGGAAATTAATCGAGGAGCTCAGCGGGCGGCGGTGCAGAACAGCCCCATGTCTTCGGATTGAATGTGTCTCGTGATGTGCGGCGGAGACATTATGTAGATGAAAAACTGGGTGGATATTACTTCATTTTACTCTTTTTTTCCCCTTCACTACGCCTCAGAAGTTTTCAAATACTACCAGCTACATTTAAATATTCTCCTTTTTTTCTATTCTAAATCAGTCACGCAATTAGCTTTAAATGAACGCCGGACCACCCATGTTGAACCCGGCGTGGACGCGCAGTGAAAGCCAGTCATCTGCATCGTTTTCTATCTCTCTCTCTGTCTCCTGAAGGCAGCAATATACCAAGAATGAAATCGAGCTCGCACAAAATTAAATTCCCGCTGAACTGGTTTCGAACACAGCGCTCGGAGCGGATGTCTGCGTACTCACTGCGACCCAACGCCTGCTCGTTTAGCGACACTCGGCGGAATCCGGGGCCAGATGGAGCTGCTCGGGTAAACTCAGCGGGAGACGGGAAAAGACGTGGCTGGCGTTGATTAAATCTGCAGAAATTAAAGTTGAAAATTAGGCTACAGGTGGACAGTCTGTCAAATTAAATGTGAAGACTTACAGAAAAGTTTAACACTTAATTAATGCATTTAAAACACACGACTGAAGCTGCTGTAGAACTGCTGATTCCACTGAAAACCAACAAGCCATTGCATCTTATTCTCTTTGTCTGCTGAGGTGACAGAAACTAGCTGCCCTGCTAATGAAATGCAAAAGTTAAAGGGACACTGTTGCTAAGCATTAAGTATTTTGAATCCAACATCCTTGCTTACTAGCCTGTAACATCTCAACAATACTGTGAAATGCATCATCGAATTGCATGTGCGTCATCATGTGGTATTAAAGAGCCCATGTTATGCTCATTAACACATGGATCATTTTTTGTTTTTGAAGTCAATTTGAATACATTTGCATGATTTAATGTTCAGAAAACACATTATTTCTCTCAGTCTGTCCAATCCTGCAGCACTTCTTCTCAAAGTCTGTCTAAAATGCTCTGTTTTAGCTCCTGTCGCTTTAAGGAGGCCTTTCTAAAAAGCTGCTCTGATTGGCCATAAACAAAAATGACACAAAGTTCGCATATCATAGCCTAAAATCTCCAAGTGCAAACAGAGAGAAAACAGAAGTTGGCGCTGTTGAGGAAATAATAGCGTGCTGTTGCTAATTCTTGCTAGCTTCAAGACCAAACTAGCTGCTAGTGAGACTTTATGCAAATGTGTTACGCTGTGATGTCAACACGTATCAGGAGAAAACTCAGTGAGGAGGTTATTGGATATTAGGCTACAGGTAGAAAATCAGTCAAATTAAATGTAAATAGTAACAGAAAAGTTTAGCACTCAATTAGTTAATGCATTTAAAACACATGACTGAAGCTGCTGCAGAACTGCTGATTCCACTGAAAACCAACAAGCCATTGCAGCTTATTCTCTTTGTCTGCTGATGTGACAAAAACTAGCTGCCCTGCTAATGAAATGCAAAAGTTAAAGGGACACTGTTGCTAAGCATTTGCTAAGCTGACAACGATTTACCATATTACAGTATTCTGAATCCTTGTTTACTAGCCTCCAGTCTTCTCAACAATACTGTGAAATGCATCATCTAATTGCATGTGCGTCATCATGCAGATATTAAAGAGCCCATATTATGCTCATTTACACATGGACCATTTATTTATTTTTGCAGTCAATTTGAATACATTTGCATGATTTAACGTTCAGAAAACACATTATTTCTCTCATTCCATCCAATCCTGCAGCACTTCTTCTCAACAACGATCTGAAATGCTCCTTTTAGCTCCTGTCACTTTAAGAATGCCTTTCTAAAAAGCTGCTCTGATTGGCCAAAATCAAAATGACATAACATTTGCATATCATAACATAAAATCTGAAAGTGCAAACAGAGAGAGAACACAAGTGAGCGCCACTGATGAAATAATGGCTGACTGTTGCTAATTCTTGCTAGTTTGAAGTCCAAACTAGCTGCTTATTTGCAAATATGTTACATTATGATGTCAATAAGTATCAGGAAAAAACTCAAAACAATCCAACAGAACCAGAACCTACACCACTTCTTTCTGTTAGATAGGAATGATTGTATAATAATTGTTTAAGTGCATCCAGAACTCTTGCTTTGAGTCTTTTTCCAAACCCTTACCGCCACTTTAAATGAGGCTTTTGAGGTAGTTGAGCGTTATTTTCTTTTGGCATGAACGCTGGGCTTTGTATGTTTGCAGATGTTTTATAGAACACAGGCTTTTAACTCTCCAGGTGGGTAACCAAGATTGGGCGAGTGAAAAATGAATGTTGGACTGATTTTAGGTTGAATTTACATAAACCAACATCAAGCTGTTGTTCAAGATAGATTGCTTTGGCACGATGAGAAGAAAATCTGTTTTATTCAACTAACATGGCCAAAAAATGAGAAATTAAACATCTGTATTTCCATCTGCTGATTATGACCATGTCTTGGGATCAAATGCTCCAGAACAGCTACAACATGGACCTTGAGGTGAGACTGTTTTGTCCATTTCTGGTTGGAAAACCGGGATAACAGCTTAAAAAACAGTCCGCAAGTCTTTCAGCTCTTTAAATACCAGCCATGTCAGAGTCCTTGCTCATGAATATATCTGTAATTTTGACAGATGTCATTTCATAGCAGCTCATTTAACTGTTTTATTGTGTTCCTCCACACTTCTTCCCCTAACAAAGATCATACACCGATCAGGCATAACATTATGACCACCTGCCTCAGTGGTTTTAATGTTGTGGCTGATCAGTGTATAGTTCAGGTTAAAAGAATTAGAATAAGGAGCTTTACTGTCATCATACTGCAGTGCGGGACAGAAATACAATGAAATTTCAAGTCAGGTGTGCAAAGTCCAGATAGTAATGTCGATGCATTAATCATTGTTTACATGCAGTCAGACTCCCTTGTACAGTCAGATGTTGGCACAAAGCAAAGAGTAGCTCGCTAGCTCTACAGCAGCACCATAAACATTGCTGGTTAACCACATCTTAGTCAGGATCAGGATGCAATAGTTGCTTGTGTTTCATTACGATGTTACTCTCAGACTTAACTCATCCATTTTGATGGGACAGGATTTGCATATTTGCAGGAGTGGAAGTTTGCGGGGTGTAGCCTTTAGCTTAGCTTAGGCTAGCTTGCTTCCTCACTTCCAGCTGCCCCCCGTTGTTTGCACTTTAGTTTAGAGATTTCTTTTTGCATTTCGTTAGCCTCGCAGCGTAATTGCCTGAGGTTTTCAGAAAACCCATCTTTGCATGTAGTCAGGGGGCGCCCTGATAGCCTAATGGTTATGTTGCATGACCCAAGCGCAGAGGCGTAGCGGCAGTCCCGGGTTCGACTCCGACCTCGGGCGTTTACCGCATGTCCTTCCCTACTCTCTCCCGTTTCCGATTCTATCCACTGTCCTATCTAATAAAGGCAGAAAAGGCCAAAAATAAATCTTATTCACGGTCAATCAGCAGTGCTGGGAGAGTAGAGTTAGGCAGTTATCACAGTTTGGCCAAAATATGACTGAGGCAATCACGCTATGAGGCCACCGACTTGTAACACCAAGCCAATCACCTGTCCAGACCACCAGGAATTCTCTGGGCTGGATCTGACTGGAGCTCGCCTGTGTTTTATCATTTATTTCTCCCTAAATGGACTTTAATTTACTAAATGCCCACCACGTTGTATTGAAGAAGGCTTCAGACAAGCAATAGAGACCATAAAACTCATTGGAAAAACATTTACTGAGGGAACAATTCCAGTAAGAAATAGAGGCATTTTCTCATCGACTTCTACACACTCATACTCAGACAAGTCGCCCCCTGCTGGCCATTAGAAAGAATGCATTTTAAGGCACTTTCAAGGCTGCATCCATTTCTTTTACACACTTTATGGACTAATGGTGTACACACTGGCAATAAACAAAGCTGTTGCATAATTTCAGCTAGCTGTTGCTACCTTAAGTTGTGTTTTTACGTACCAGACTATTATTTGTACCCCTTTCCTGTCCAATGTCCCACCGAGTAGGCACAGCCACGTGCATGCAGTAGTTTTTTTGCTACCTGTCTTCAAACGTCCAGATCCCCGTGTTTCACTGAAACACACCACAGCAGCACCATGGTGAAGTTAGCAAAGGCAGCAAATAATCAAGCAACTCAGAAGAAAAAGGCCCCTCCCCCTAAAGTGGTGAAGAAAGCCACACCGGCTAAAGGAACTCCAGTTGTTAAAAATGGTACTGCTGCCAAAAAAGCAGAAAGTGAAGATGATGATGATGATGATGACGATGATGATTCTGAGGAGTCTGAAGAGGAGGCTCCCCCACCAAAGAAGACCTGCTTAAAGGCTACTGGCAGGTGCCGCTGACAGAGCGCGCTTCCACAATCTCCGCTTTTGTAACCCCGGATCATTTCCTCCAGTATACAGTAATGGCTTTTGGGATGTGCAACGCCCCTGCCACGTTTCAACGTCTGGTAGACACTGTTCTGGCGGGAGTGCCCGCATGCAACGCGTACCTGGATGACCTGATAGTGTACTCCTCTACGTGGGAGGAGCACATGCAGATCTTAGAGCAGGTGTTCGGTCGACTTGCAGATGCGTCTCTCACCTTGAACCTGGCCAAGTGTGAGTTTGGTAAGGCCACCGTCTCTTATTTAGGGAGAAAAGTGGGCCAGGGTCAAGTACGGCCCCTAGAGGCCAAAGTGACGGCCATCGTTGAATATCCGGTGCCTCCTAATCGTAGGGCCCTGCGCCGTTTCCTTGGTATGGCCGGATATTACCGAAATTTCTGTCGTAATTTCTCTGTTGTAGTTCGCCCGCTGACTAATCTGCTTAGTCCCAAGGTTGACTTTGTCTGGTCCTCTGATTGTCAATATGCCTTCGATAGTGTGAAGTCTCTCCTTTGCCATGCTCCGGTTCTCGCTGCTCCTGACCTCTCTCGGCCGTTCAAGCTGGAGGTTGACGCAAGCGCAGTAGGAGCAGGTGCTGTCCTGTTACAGGAGGATGCTGCTGGAGTTGATCGCCCGGTATGTTATTTCTCCCGTAAATTCCTCAAGCACCAGTTGGCTTACTCCACCATAGAAAAGGAGACACTTGCATTGTTGTTATCCCTGCAACACTTTGAAGTTTATGTTGGTTCCAGTGCCTGTCCAGTCGTTGTAATGACCGACCACAATCCGCTCACCTTTCTATCCCGCATGTATAACCACAATCAACGCCTCATGCGCTGGGCGCTGATTGTGCAGGAGTACAATTTGGAGATCCGACACAAAAAGGGAACTGATAACGTACTGGCAGATGCCCTGTCCAGGTTGTGGTAAGAGGAGGCCGTAGTGATAAATTGATGTGTAGTGTGTTTTTTTTTTCCTTCGCCTACACCGTTTTGTGAGGTTTAGGTCTTAAGGGGAGGGGTGTTACGGCCCGCGCCTGCTCCTCTCTGTGTATCCTTGTATGGTATCTGTGTGTGTGTGTGTCTGGGCGCGCCCGGGGATGAAGATGGACCGGGAACCTGGACCCTGATTGGATGACGGCGATCGAGGCGTGGATCTCCAGCGGACTGACGATTGGTGCGGCGTTGGAGGCCTCCACCAATTGGCACCAGGACAGCCCCCCCCCTATAAAAGCTGGCAGTTCCAAGCCACGTGGCAGCTGAGGTGCAGCCTGCCAGAGGGGTTCTTGTCGTGTGAAGACTGAGGCAGAATAGGCGTTTTTGTGAAAGGGTGGGCAAGGTGCAGTTTGTATATGTCTAGTGAGACGAACAGGGAGAGGGGTGCTGACTCACAGCGTGTTTTGTTTTATTACCAGTGTTTAGTTAGCGGATCTTGTTTTTGTGTCATCAGTAGGTAGCTTGATGCCCAAATTCTCCTTATGAGAATTCTCTTTGTGTTTTATTCCTTTTGTTGATTTGAGCAGCATCCACCAGCCCATTCCTTTAGTTAGTTTTCCTCAGTTGATGTAATTTTGCACATTTCTTTCAATTGTTACGTAATAAACAGTTTTATTTTTACCAACTATTAGTTTATGTTGCTTCCCTTCTCCCCCAGAGCCGGGGGGGTTCGTAACACTGCAATACCTAAGAAAGCACCCAGATTTAATGTTACATATAACGAGTCCAGGTTGTGACCCTGTTCTGACAGATAAACAGCCACTGTATTATAACACCGAGCCATTAAACGCATATTTATGTATATACTGTGGACCTATACATCCTGTCGAGTGGTGGCACTTCATTATTTCTGATTTATGAACCGATACCAGCAGAATATTTATGTTAAAGGAGGCTAAAGGTGGTCGTAACATGTAAAGCAGTTTGCTAGAAAGTCCTCCTTCTAATCTAGACAAAGACATGCAGCTATAAATGTAATTATACAAAAATCCTTTTTAGAAAAGAGTAAAATTAAGTCTGTCCCGACTGTTCATGCCTCATTGCAAACTCACCCAGCTTGTCTGGTCTATAAAGGTACAATATGTTCCTGCTGTACAGCTCGTAAGTCACTGTCTGGGCTTTTTAAGTAGTTTTTTACATGTGCAATTACTTCATGACGGAGTTAATTGTATCAGTGAGAGACCTTAACAAAGCCCAGCGATATGTCTTGAGCATTTGTGCAAAAGGCAGCCAGAGAAAGTGAGAAGTACAAATTAAATCTGATTCAGCAGCATCAAGGCCGTGCAAACAGTTCAGGCTTTGGACGCTTATCCTTCGGTTTCTTTAAGAGCAGTCCGTCAAACCCTGACTCGCTCCACACAGCGCCGGCTTCCACCGAGACACGTGGATTTCCAAAAACGAAAAGGAGAAAGAATTCTCACCTCATCTGAAAGCTGAGTTCAGAGCATTAGCGGGTCAGGGATCGTCTTTGTTGGAAAAGAACGGAGAGAATCTGAGGGGGAAAACCAACGTGACTCTTTAGGGAGTATTGATCTTTTTGTAACTGCTCTGTCAGAAGCCGCGACGTAGGAGGAGACAAGACGACGACAACAAAGCGGCTCACAGAAAAGTTTTCGCGCTCGACACGAAAATACATTTGTCTCACCAAATGATTTTTCACTTAACCGCTCCTGCAAAATGTGTCTTGTCATATATTGTGTAGCAAGAATTACAGGGTTTAGCAAGTTGTAAGCTTTGAGAGTGTAAGAACAAACCCATTTGAAAGCTCCGAGAGGTTTTAAAACACATGCAGCCTGAATTAGACCATTTATGAGGGCTAGAAACTGTAAAAACAATAAGAACTGTCAGATTTCCAACGGTCTTTGAACTACTCATCTGCAACATGCCATTCTATCGGGAAAATTAATCAAATCTATGCTTAAAAGTGGGATTTTTCCTGAGAAAATGGGCATTATTTACAGTTTGAGCTTCTTTTTTAACAGTTCACATGTAAATTAATACTGATTTCTTGCAATCCTGTATGATTTTATCTGTAATTTAGCCAAAACAGGGAAAATCTGTGGAATAATAATAACTTATTTTTAAAAAAGAGTTCATTTCTAATTACTACTGATTTACTAGTGACTGGAAATATGAACAATAAAGCCAAAATATAAGCTACACTGATTGTTCAAGTGTGTTTAGAACCCAGTCGGGCTCATGCTAATATGGGTTTTGTTTATATTACAATAAATGAGAATGTAAATAAGTCCAGTTCTACTAGGTCAAGGACAGCGTTGTTTCTTTGCTTTCATGTCTTCTGTATGATCATAGGTTTTCTTTTTGCACAATATCACATATCAAGTGCATAGTATTTAATTGGGGCCATGTTCTATGTTTATTATTGTTTACTATTTATAGTTCAGTACATGAAAAATGTAAATAGGACCAGTTGTGTTAGCTCAAGGACAGTGCTTCTCCTTTCCTTTCATGCCTTCTCTATGATAATAAACCAATCAGGATGTTCTTTTTTTGCACAATGTCACACATCAAGTGCGTATTTTCCAGCTTTAAATCTTCAATTTATGAAGATATCTATGGATAAATTCAGTTTTTTTTACTATTTATAGCTGAAAATATCTGCTGGTGACTGTTGGAATCTATCTTGAAGTGTGTTTTTCTATGGTGTAATGTTAAAATCCATTTATATTTACAGCACAACACACGAGAATGTAAATAAGACCAGTTCTGTTCGCTCAAGGACAGTGCTGCTCCTTTACTTTCATGTCTTCTCTATGATCTCTGCATGCTTTCCTTTTCTTCACATGCAAAGTGCATAATTTTCACCCGGAAATATAAAAAAAAAAAATCAGCCTGGGAGAGCATTTTAAAGCTACTCATGAAGATCTCAATAGATAAATTGGTTTGTTACAGCTGATAAAATCTACTGGTGACTGTTTTAATATTAACTGAAGACACAAAAATGAACAATAAAGTGTGTTTTTCCACCGTTAGTATCCAGGCAAAGTGATGTTAATATTCATTTTAGTCATTTACCTTTTCCATTACTTCAAGGACTGTGTTGCTTCTTTGCTTTCATGCCTTATCTATGATCATAAACTGGTGAGAAAGCTTCCTTTTTGCACAATATCTCACATCAAGTGCATATTTTTCAGCTGGAAACATCAAAAAGTCAGCTTGGAGGAGCATTTTAAACCCACTGATGGAACTATCATTGGCTTAATGAGTGTGCAAGTTAAGTTACAGCTGATTAAATCTTCTGGTGACTGCTTTAATTTCAACTGGAAAAAACAAATATGAGCAACTCAGCCAAGACTTGATTGTCTAAGTGTGCTTTTTCAGTGTCCAAAAATCCATTTTATTTTTAGTACAATACATGTTGATGTGAATAAGACCAGTTCTGGTAGCTCAAGCCCAGTGCTGCTCCTTTACTTCCATGCCTTCTCTAGGATCTCTGCATGCTTTCCTTGTCTTCACATAGAAAGTGCATATTTTGCAGCTGGAAACATCAAAAGGTCAGCTTGAGAGAGCATTTTAAAGCCACTCATGAAGACATCAATGGCCTCGTTGGTTTTTACTAGTTAAATCTGATCAAATCTACTGGTGACTGTTAAAATAAAGCCAACGCTTCATTGTTTGAGTATGTTGTTTTACAGTTAGTGTTCAGCTGGAGTTACGTAATTATGCATTTTATTTATAGTGCAATACATGAAAATGTAGATAAGAGTTATTCTACAAGGACAGTGCTGCTCCTTTACTTCCTTGTATTCTGTATGATAATAAACTGGTGAGGATGTTTTCTTTTTGCACAATATCACACATCAGGTGGATAGTATTTAATTAGGGTTATGTTATTTATAGTACAAAAAATGAAAATATAAATAAGACCAGTTTATTAGCTCAAGGACAGTGTTGCTTCTTAACTTCCATGTCTGCTCTATGATAATAAACTGGTGTGAATGTTTTCTTTTTGCAGTGTCACGTATCAAGTGCACATTTTGCAGCCACACCGCCTTGTGGATGTCTGATCCTGTCAGATCTCAGAAGCTAAGCGGGGCTGGGCCTGGTCAGTACCTGGATGGGAGACCGTGAGGGAACACTAGGAAGCCTGGGTGGATGCAGTGTGAGAGTGAGTGGTTGGTGGTGGTCGGAGGGGCTGATGGAGCAGACTGGCAGCCTGGCCTCCATCAGTCTACCCCAGGGCAGCTGTGGCTACATACGTAGCTTAGCATCATGGAGGATGGAGTGAATGAATATGCAGGAGGTCGCAATGTAAAGCGTCTTTGAAAAGCGCTTTATAAAACCAATGCATTATTATTATTATCATTATTATGAGCTGGAAACATCAAACAGTCAGCTTGAAGGAGCATTTTAAAATCCACTCATGAGGCTTTTCATTAGCTTAATTAGCTCCGAGTTACAACTGATAAAATCTAAAAACAAACATGAACAATGACGGTAAAATCCAACACGACTGTCCAAGAGGGATTCTGGAAAGTTAGTATCTAGTCAGGGCTACATAAAGACGACTTTTACCCATTTTCATGCATTGTACTACAAGACCAGCTCTTCTGTTGCTCCCTTGCTTCCATGTCATCAAACCATTTCAATGGTTCGATTATTTTGCAAGTTATAGTTGATGAAATCTTTAAAAAGTCAAGCCAAAATCTAACTTAATTGTCAGTCCATGTTATGTTAAAATACATCTAACTCATTTCCATTTTAGCTCAAGGACAATGCTGCTCCTTTACCTATTTTTTCCTTATGCTCCTAATCTGGCGAGGATGTTTTCATTCTGCACAGTATCACGTATCAAGTGCTGATTTCGTAGCTGGAAACATCAAAAAGTCAGCCTGAGAGAGCATTTTGAAGCCACTTGTGAAGTTTTTCATGAGGCTAATTTGCTTGTGAGTTACAGCTGATAAAGTCTCCTGGTGACTGGAAAACAAATACGAACAATAAAGTCAAAATCTAATCTGCATCGACTGATCGAATGTGTCGAATGTTTTCTACAGTTAGCATCCAGGTGGTGTTATGTTATGTAGATTGTTTTACAGTACAATCAATGAAAATGTAAATAAGACCAGTTCTGCCAGCTCGAGGACAGTGTTGTGTCCTCATTTCTATGTCATCTCTGGTGAGAATTCCTTCTTTTTGCACAATATCACACATAAAGTTTATATTTTTCACCTGACAACATTAAAAAAAAAAAAATCAACTTCATTTAGAGAAGATGGTTAGTTGACTAGTTGCAGGCGATGAAATCAACAAAGTGTCTGTTGTAATTTAGGCCAGAAAAACACACAATCATCAGTGTGAAATCAAAGACCTCCTGCAAATTTCATGTGATAAATCTGCCTTTTCTCATGAACATAAGCTGAACGTGTGAGACTGACAGAGGCTGACAGGTGCAGGGCTGAATGCTGGTGTGAGTACAGCTTAATGGAGCTACATCTGGCCAATCAGGCCTCGGCTGCAGCATCTGTCTGAGGAGGGCCGGCGGAGTGAAGCCGCGATGCAGCCGACAGGTGCAGGGGTAATTTGAAAACAATTGTCTTCCTTACAGGGACTAAACAAACATCCCAATCTGCCTCAGCCATTAAGGTGTCAGATACGTTTAGCGCTGAAGGTCATCCCGAGGCAAACCCGGACGCGCCGGCTTGACCCGCTGATGCAGGCAGATTCAATTGAAACGCCGCAAATTGAAGCTCTTCATGAGCTGCCTCGTGTTGCCTGTCTCTGCCCATTTCTCACCGCCGCTGCTAAACGCATCGGGAGAGACGTGAGGCTGAAATGGAGCAGATTGGCGAAAAACAGACGAAAAGAAAGCTCATTTTTCAGGCTTCCTTTTTTTAGGAGCTAGATTTTAGATTAAATTTAGTAAAAGGTCTTTCAGCCAAGACACAGGCTCACTATATAATTTGCTTTATAAAAATTGCAGCTACAGTCATGAACAAAAGTTTATATGTATACCATGTCAATCTTGAGTTTCCAATGACTTCTACAATTCTTAATTTTCTACAATGAAGTGATTGAAACATATACATCTTAGTCACAAAAACAAGCCTGCATTTTGGTTCTTTCATAGATTCTTTCATAGATCTATGACAAAATATTCTTGGCCAAAAATATACATAGAACAACCTGAATTAAAGCTGCAAGCAGCGTCGGACAGGCCCTCGCTCCTCACCGCACTCCTCTCCACACGACATTGTCTAGGGGGCGCCATAGAGCCAATTGGAATTTCGACTGTGGAAATCTGTTGGTCTTGGGATACTATATGTATGTACCAATTTTCGTGTTTGTAGGATAAAACAGTGATTTTATATAAGTATTTGAATATTTGTAGGGGGCGCTGTGGGGCCATTTGAGCACGTCCATTCCTGAATTGTATATTAAATATTAGGTCTTGAGATTAATGAGGATTTGTGTGGATTTCTTCACCTCCAAAATCCATTTCGTTCCATATGGCGAATTTGTTCAAAATGGCCGCCAAGCCACGCCCACACCGTGTGACGAAGCCACGAGATTTTAATAACTTTTCATCCTGGAGGGGTCTAGATGCCACACAGCGAATTTGGTGAAGATCGGATAAAAAACCTGGGAGGAGTTCATTAAATTCCAATGCCTGCGCACCACGTGCTCTAGGGGGCGCCGTTGAGCTTTTTTGAAATTTTAAAAGCAGGAATGTTTTTGTCTCGGGCTACTGTACATGTGTACCAAATTTCATGAGTTTATGTGAAACTAGCCGTATTAACTCCACTAAAGCACAATTTTCAAGGTGGCGCTATTTTGCCATTCATATGTGTAATTCCCCCAAAATATTAAATTTTTCACCAGTCCTGATGTGTGTGCCAAATTTGGTGAGTTTTTGAGCATGTTTAGGGGGTCAAATTGAGGTTCAAAGTGGAGTAAGAAAAAGAAACAAACCGCCAAAGAAACAAAGAAACACTAAGGGAACAATAGGGTCCTACTCAATGTAGTGCTTCGGGCCCTAATTATCAGTTTTGATGATGTAGATGATGTGGCCTGGAAACGCCTCGGGGTCCCACCGGAAGAGCTGGAGGAGGTGTCTGGGGTGAGGGAAGTCTGGGCCTCTTTGCTTAGACTGCTGCCTCCGCTACCCGGCCCCGGATAAGCAGAAGATGATGGATGGATGGATGATGTAGAAAGCAAGTTTATCAAATTTTCTTGGTGGCATGGCCTCTTAACTTCTCGTGAGTGATTACAATTGACCACAGCTGCTGACTCCTCTGAGCCGATTTAAATGGGGCCCATTTGATACACTGATTAGATCCAGCCTCAAACACTACAGTGGGAGTACAGATCTGAAGAAGCCAATCGTTGACTTGAACAAGTCAGGAAAGCCACTTGGAGCCATTTCAAAGCAGCTACAGATCCCAAAATCATCCGTGCAATCAGTTGTTAGTGTCCACAGTGTTTTACATCAACATGAGCTGATAGGCTCCATGAAGAATGAAGTTCTTCTAGGAGCAAAATCTTAAAGCTTCACTGAAGTTTGCTGCTGATCATATTTGACAAAGAAAAGACCTTCTGGAGGAAAGTTCTGTGGTCGGATGGAACAAAAACTGAGCTATTTGGCCACAATGAGCAGAAATACGTTTGGAGGAGAAAAGGTGAGGCCTTTAACCCCAAGAACATCAAACCTACCATCAAAGCATGGAGGTGGCAGCATCATGCTCTGGGGCTGTTTTGATGCTTTGTACAAAGTAAATGGAATAAAGAAGATGGACGATTACCTTGATATTCCTCAGGAAAATCAAAAACCATCATCATCAGAAGGTTGGCTTTTGGATGCAGTTGGGTGTTTCAACAAGACAATGACCCCAAACATTCATCAAAAATGGTAAAGAAATGACTAAATTAAGCTAGTATTAAGGTTTTAGACTGGTCTCCCGAAAATCCTGACTTAACCCCATCAAGAACCTGTGGACTGATGAAGAAACAAGTCAGAAAGCCAACAAATTCAGCTGAACTGCACCAATTCTGCCAAAAGGAGAGTCAAAGATAAACTAGAAGCTTGTAGATGGAAACCAAAAGAACCTCGCTGAGGTAAAAATGGCCGTTTAGCATTTAACCAAATGTTAGCATTACTGTATGTATATATATACTTTTGATGACAAAGATGAATATGTTTCAATGATTCCATCCTGGAAGAGACGTAGGAGTTACTGGAAACTCAAGACTCCCATTACATACATGGACTTTTTTATAACAGCAGGGAAACTGCATGTGCGGCTCAAAAAAAGGCATTTACTATGAAGAAATGAGCGCTACGGCGTAGAGAGCAGTGGAAACCATGTAAGGCCAAATAAATCAGCGTATCCTTGCGTTTACTTCACAGCTCACATCACTACCTCGGCTCAGCGTGGATCACCCTGGGGTATAACCTAGATGTTTCAGGGACGCATATGAAAAGGGAATTCCAATATCGGCTTGGCTAGTAATAAAAATAGCAGACTTCCTCTTAGCGTCAGCGAGTGCATGAATAATGAAATAACCCACAAAAGACGCGGAAACTACAATAGCAGAGGTTTTAAAATGAACCCAGCTCAGTGGCGTCACGCTGCTTGTAACTACATCACTGTGATTTTGTCCAAAGGGCACTTTGAGACAGATGATTGCCAGTTGTGGCGCCAGTGGTGTCACAGTGATCGGTGGGACAAACACTGCTACATGACTGCTGGCTGGTGTCGCTGGCAGCAGATGGTTGATGTATTTGAAAGATGGAGCACAACATGGAGCATATGGGTCCAAAGAGAAAAAATATCTCCCTCTGTCTGAAAGAGGTGCTGCTGTCGTGCTACCGCTAAGTATTAACATCCTAATAGTGCATTCATGTTGTCTGGTTGTCAAGCACACTGTAAAAAAAAAAAGGATGACATTTTTGAACCATTTAATGTTATTTTAATTTTTTTTTGTTAAATCACAGGAATAAAAACCTAAATTTATATGTCAAGCGTAAAAAAACAGGCAAAATTGTCAATGCCCACATCAAAAATCAGTATTTTTATATTTATTTTGTTGTTTTACCACATTTGACTTTGAATTATTATTATTTTACCGCATTTAAATCAACAAAAAAATTTAAAAATTCACATATGTGCTATTTTAAAAAAGAAAAATTATGTATATTAACACTTGAAAAACGGTAAATCATTTTTAACTATTTTCCATATTTTCCTCGTTCTGTTAAATTACAGACAATGTCTAGTAAAATCCGACAAAAAAAACAAAAGGCTAAAACCGTACAAAATGTTTACAATGAAAATGTGTATTCTTACAAATAACAAAGTACTTCATGCTTTTACAAAGCGCTACCATGAAATTACACAGTTTTATTGTACTTAAATCAGATTAAAATAATTATTTTACAGATATTTGCTGTTATTTTTACCGTCTTTGCAGTTTTTGAACATTGTGGTAACTTTTTTGGTGGGGGCACGCTTTTTTTACAGTGTATGGCAAGCCGTTTAGACATTTAATAGCTAGGTTGGGTATATATTGCAGATATCCATGATTTATTTTTCTTCCTAATACAAACAAACATTGCCGTTCTTCCAGGACAAATGCTGTCACTTTTGTGTGTGTGGGGTTCCTCATTACTGATCTCTGCAATTTAGCTGCAGATTCATTTGAATTATGAGTTGTAACTCCACTTTCAGATATCTCATCTCCTCTCTCTGTTTGTATTCACTGTAAATAGAACATTCACAGTCTATAAGCTGCGTTCTGTTCTGCTTATAGGTGAATTTTTCCCCTCGAATACACCTCAGCATCTCTTCTCCTGGGCCGTTTTGAACAGCTGTCAACCTCGTATTCAAATGTTAATTGCACGTGTGTTAGTCTATGAACATCAGATTCTTAAGTAACACTAATAAGAAATCAAAGTATGTTATTCCTGGTTTCAATTAGCTACTATAACACCATAATAGAATTCCTGAAAGTCACATTTGGCTTTGGTTTTGCTACCAAACATTCATCCATCTGTGACCCCTTTGAAAACTTCCTGGAGGGACCACCGGCCTCCTGGGGATGTTGTTGTGCACTGCATAGTGGGTAAAATTAACTGAGAATTCAAACAGAAGTAAAGACTCACACATAGTACTACATAGTTGACTAAATTTAATGTTGAAAAGTTAAATAAAGCTACTAAACCACACAGAATACCACATAGCGATCGAGTGAACCATCCAAATACAGCTTTGTTTACTACGTCTGCTAGTGTTTCATGATGCTGCTAAAGCTACACATGTTACGTAGCAGTTCTGACGTCATTAAATTATAGCCCAGACTGAGCCACACGGGTTGGAGTGGACGAACCTGGCAGCCATCAAAACCTAACTGCTACCTACAGGACAAGCGTGACATCTCTGTAAACCTCAGGAAAATCATCATGTCCCGACTTTGACAACTGGCACATTTACAATTGTGATGAAAGTGTGAAAAAGCCGCACTCTCTCTGCAATCAGAGATCATTAAAGCGTGTTAAAATGAACATCTTTCACTCTAAAAAAGACCGCGTCACAACCAAAAGTGAATTATTCAGTCGGTGTCTGGTCTGGTAGCAGTGGACCGGGGGTGCTTTCCAGCTGCCAGAGTCCTGAGGAGGTTTTCGCTAAACTTCACTGCCTTTTAAAAGGAATACCTGACCTCGGGTACCCTTACATTGTTAGATCTGTAATGTTGGGCGCCTTCTGGGAGCGACTGATTTTGTGATGAAGTGCTGCAGTCGAGTCTTGTAGTGTTCCCATTGTCCTTCAACCCGATTCACCTGCTTCCCTCTGACAGCCTCCAGAGAACAGATGTGCGCTTGTTTTCGATCTGCTGTGGGGTTTCGGGGATGAAGCAAGCAACAGCAAAGAGAGAGAAAAAAGAAGTTAGAGGCTTGAGTTTCCTGTGGCTGCATTGCATCATGGTTTACTGGAGCTCAAATTGGTCTCTGTGCTGCTTTAACAATGGATTCCTGCTTGTGGGGTATAATTAATAAATATCTTCAAAATGGTGGCTCTTAAAAATGTGTCTCTTTTGTGGAGTGGGTAAATAATACACAGCTAATTAGCAGTGATATATTTCACCTTTTTCAGCTCACTGGGTCTGTCAGGTTGCTTTTGCGGCACGAATCAAACCCGAGTTGAAAAGCACACAGAGAATTAATGCATATTTACCCAGACTCCAGTGAAATTAATTCATTTCACTAAGAAATCTTGAAGTTTTGAATAAAAATTAAAGCTGCAAGCAGCATTGATCAGGTCCTTGCATCCAAGTGGCGCTACAACCGAGACTGGATATCACCATATGGATGTGGTCAGGTCCAGACTCTGATTCAACATGTAAAGTCTAAGTGGGGGTTGGAGCATGTACAGGCTAGTTAGACAACACTTCCTGTTTAATGGTGAAGCAATAAAATTCCATGGGCCACCTTTTTATTATATTATATAACAGGTGTTATATAACACCTGTTGTATACACCGATCAAGCATAGCATTATGACCACCTGCCTAATATTGTGTTGGTCCCCTTATTTGGTCCAAAATGCTCTGAACCATTGGGCATGGACCAGAGGACCTCTCAGGGTGTCCTATGGGGTCTGGAACCAGGACGTTGGCACTGGATCCTTTGGGTACTCTGGCTTGTGCAGTGGGGCCTCTGTCAATCCAACTTGTTCCACTGCATCCTGTTGATGCTTGATCAGAATGGGCTGTAGGAAGTTTGGAGGTCACATCAACATGTTGGACCATTGTCATGTTCCTCAACATGTTCCTGATTGGTTGATGTTGTTTCCATGTGGTGGGGTGCATTTTCATCCAGTGACATTTGGGATTTCCATTAGCATGAGGGAGTGTGTTTGTTGTGGGACAATGTTTATTTGGGTGTCTAAGTCTGATCAACATGGATGTTAAAATCCAAGGTTTTCCATCAGAACACCACATAGTACCAATATGATCAATGTTATTCACTTCACCTGTCAGTGGTCATGATGGTTGTGGCTGATCGGTGTATATTGGAGGCCTCTTGGACTTGCCCCCTATGAGAAGTTCACTCTTGAAAATTTCCAAAAATGCCCCAAAATCACTACAAATCTGACAATTCATTCAAAATGGCCGACTTCCTGTTGGGTTACAGGTATGACTGCAAGAGGCTTTATTGTTTTTTATAAGGCGGCTGTGGTTCAGGTGGTAGAGCAGGTTGTCCACTGATCACAAGGTTGGCAATTCGATCCCCGGCCCCCCACGCATGCCGAAGTGTCCTTGGGCAAGACACTGAACCTGAAGTGCTCCCAATACCATACCAATGGTAGATTAGCGCCTGGCATGGCACCTCTGTCCCAATTGAAGTGTGAATGTGTGTGTGATTGGGTGAATGCGAAACACATTGTAAAGCCCCTTGGATACCACTAAGGTAGAAAAAAGCTCAGTGAAACGTGCAGCGGGGGGCCCAATTTTACTAATATTGCAGGGGGCGCTATTGAGCCATTTTGCCACACACATGTGCAATTGCCCTAAAATATCTCATTTTTCAACAGTTTGGATGTGTGTGCAAATTTTGATGCATTTTTGATTATCTTTAGGCTGAGTTTGCCAAAAAATAATAATAATTCCTTCCATTCCAGGAGGGTTCCTGGAAGTGAAAAAACAAAACGACAGACTAATGGTCACTTGTCCATCACAGGATGCAAACTCTGGTCTTCTGGGTGAAAGTCTGCTTGCTAGTTTATGCTATTAACCATCCCACCTAACTCCTTATGTAGACTTTGTCACTTGTGTTTATTTCAAAACAAAATTAAAATCAAGCATGGTGGTGGAAGTATCATGCTCTGGGGCTCTTTCTGCTACCACATAAAATGAGCTATGTTGACCAGAAATATGTTTGGAGGAGAGAAGGTGAGGCCTTTAACACCAAGAACAACATAATAATAATTCCCTGCATTCCAAAAGGGTTGTCACACAGTCAGTGCTTGGACCCTAATTAGAGGATCTAGGGGTATTTCAGGCAACAAGAATAAGATAAAAACATTCTGTATTTGCAATGTCGAGACGTCTGACACCATCCCTGTGTCACCTCCCTCATGCCTCTTTCCTCTTCCTCGTTTTGTCTCTAAACACCGTCTTATGAATCAGAAACGCCATAAAAAATGCTCTTAAAAACAGAAAGAGCAGTATTCCCTGGGACTTTTCTTCACGGGGTTGAGTGAAACGTCACCCCGGTTGAAGAATGGCAGTGATATCCAGCCAGAGGACAGCTTCCTCACTCTCCCCGTTCTCTCTGAGCTCGATAAATCAGCTCAAGGTTCCTCGGTGATCCTCCGCGTGGCAGTGGACGGGGATTTATCATCCTCAGATAAAGGCTCAGTCCTCGTCAACGTTCACTTTCACCCTCGGCTGGGAATTTATGAGAAACCGGTGGCACTGTGTGTGCAGCCTACCTGGTTTCACAACAGAGTGCAAAGGGCTACACGGGATGATCCATTAGCGAGGCTCCCGCTATTCGTTACTATCCCGAAGGAAGTCGCTCAGCAGCACGTGACAAATGGAGCTTTGCAGTCATTTGCAAATGACAACAGCTGAATTCACGTTGTTCATGAGTCATAATCGATTTCGCTTGAAACATACAAATGGTGTCGCAGTATCTCCAAACAATCCGACGTCATCACTTTTCACTGAACTCTCAAAGTAAACCATCAGTATCAGTATTTCAGGATGGAAACCCCTTATATCCAAACAGCTCGAACTCTAGTATGCACACACTGTAAATTATAACAATCTCAAGCAGTCTAACCTCAAGTTTCACCTCATTTGTCAGCTTCCTGTCAACCGCAGTGTAAATAAATACCAGCTGCACGACTGTAATTATACGATTAACCCCTGCCATCGCTATTATGACTATAATGTAGAACATAAAGCGTCAATTTTGTTTAGAAAAACTCAAAAGAATTGCAACAGCATGAGCAGTTTTAGAAAATAAAATCTTTTTTAAGAGGATAAATACTGTTTTCACCTTCAAGCTTGTAGACTGAAATAAGAAACGATTGTTCAAATAATTATTAAAAAAAGCTTCAAGATTTTCTTACTCTGCGATTCTGAAAAAGAAACCAATTCCTCTGTGAGTGTAATGTTTTCATGTTTAATGCTTTTTCCTAAGAAAAGCTGCAAAAATAGGAAAGACAGAACAAGTGTAGTTTGAAATTTTGATGTTACAAAGAAGGAAAAACATTCAGCTACTGACTCTAAATTAAGGCCGGTGTCTGATTAGATCCCGCTCCTCCACGACCAACCTGAATTCCTAATTATGTTCTGAGGGAAAAGTATTTTCTAATCAATGTATCGTTGCTGTTTATTTTACTCCTTCACTGTCGCTCCTTTTCAGCCAACCAATCACGCATTAAAGGGGGCGGGACTTGTCACCCTGGAAACCTACTGCACACATTGTTACACCCTGGATACTCCCCTCAATGTATCCCACAATGCATCATGAAAAGTAGTACACAGCTGATGGTCACTAACTAAGAAATATGTACCATCATGCATTGCATCGAAGGATATTGGCAGACGGACCAGAGTGTTGAGTATTGTTGGTATTGCCACAGATTTCTGATGCCTATTTTACGGTGTTATGATGCATTTCATAGTGTCAGTACACATTTTCTATGGAATATATATTTTCTATATGTGTAGCTCATCAAAATGACAACAGGCACAAGATGAATCCATGATTAATGCCGTGATAGTGGTCCCTTGATAGCGAATGAGTGGATGATTTCAGACAGAGCTGTAGTTAAACTGTCATTTTTTAAGCCACGCCATGACATTTCCCTTAACCTTAGCCATGCGTCTAGTCTGTAAAAGTATCTGACAAAGTGTAATATTAACTGAAACCTAACTACGTAATTTTTGTGCCTAAACCTCTATTACAGGACCCAAACTAGTCTTCTGGGTAAAAGTCTGCTTGCTGGTTAATGCCACCTAATTCCTTGCATGGACTTTGTTGCTTACATTTATTTCAAAACAAAAATTAAAACCAAGCATGGCGGTGGCAGTATCATGCTCTGGGGCCGTTTTGATGCCACAAAAAAATGACCTATTTGGCCACAATGAGCAGAAATATGCTCGGAGGAAGGAAGGTGAGGTCTTTAACCCCAAGAACACGAAACCTATCATCAAGCATGGCGGTGGCAGTATCATGCTCTGGGGCTGGTTTGGTGCTTTACACAAAGTAAATGAAATAATGGAGACGGACAATTACCTCAACGTTCTTCACCTAAAATTATTAGCCAGAAGGTTGATCCTGGGCACAGTTGGACCTTACAACAAGACAATGACCCCAAACAAGACTGTAACCCCAAACACACATCAAAAGTGGTAAAGAAATCAGGCTAGACTAAGGGCTTTAGACTGGTCTCCCAAGAACACCAAACCTACCGTCAAGCATGGCGGTGGCAGTATCATGCTCTGGGGCTGTTTTGAGGCTTTACACAAAGTTAATTGAAAAATGAGGTAGGATTATTACCTCCACATTCTTCAGGAAAACCTAAAATCATCATCCAGACGGTTGGGTTTTGGATGAAGTTGGGTGTTAAACAAGACTGTAACTCCAAACAGCCATCAAAAGTGGTAAAGAAATGGATAAATGAGGCTAGAATGAAGGTTTTCCACTGGTCTCCCAAGAACACCAAACCTACCATCAAGCATGGCGGTGGCAGTATCATGCTCTGGGGCTGTTTTGAGGCTTTACACAAAAGTAAATGGAATAATGAAGAAAGATTATTACCTCCACATTCTTCAGGAAAACCTAAAATCATCATCCAGACGGTTGGGTTTTGGATGAAGTTGGGTGTTAAACAAGACTGTAACTCCAAACAGCCATCAAAAATGGTAAAGAAATGGATAAATCAGGCCAAAATGAAGGTTTTACACTGGTCTCCCCAAAGTCCTGACTTAAATTTCAACAAGAACCTGTGGACTGATGAAGAAACAACAAATTTAGTTGAACTGTACCAACTCTGTCAAGAGGAGGGTCAAAGATACAACCAGAATCTTGTAGGCGTCTGCTAAAAGTGCCTAATTTAGGTGAAAATTACCAAATATTAGCATTTCAGTTTGTATATTTATGACCCAGCAGAGTTTGTCGTATTCCAGGAAGACCTGTAACAAATCTAAGAAAACAAACTAAATGCATGATTGGTTTTTGTGTGTAAAGATTCACGTTTCAACGATTCCATCCGAGAAAATTAAGAGCTGAAGGAGTCATTGGAAACTCAAGCCTCCGATAATACACATGGTCTTTAGAAGTGCATAGAAACTCTTGTTCACCACTGCAGATTGATCCTTCTTGAAAACCACAGCACACCAAATGCATATTAACCCGGAGCTGAAAGTAGTCACCAATGAATGGCATTATTTACTCCTGTTTAAGTAACATCTGCAAAAAGATGCCACAGCTAGAGACTATTTTAAAGACTTGCACCAATAACAGTTTCAGTGCACGGTGTGTGGTCGCTGCAGAATGAGCGGGGACACCGACAGTATTGACGACAACACTGAACGCTGCCAGTCTTATCTTCCAAGCTGAAGCACCAGCAGTCGATTTGTGACCCGCGGAATCCAACCCTGATAGTTAAAACATTGTGATGTTATCGACGCATTGAAGCGAGCTTTTAATTCCAACACGATGAGATAACCACCGCTAACCTGCAGCTCGCTCTGACTGAATCCTCATCACAGTTACTCAAACTTCTGCTTTTATGGTGTTTTGCTTAATGAATTCCTTGGAAGTGAAGCATCCGCTAAAATACATCCAGACTTTTGGCATGAAACCCCTCATTTAAAAATTATTTGATTTTCTATTATGCTGCTGTTGCTCTAATGACGGATCATTTGCCACAGACCATCAGCTGCTCCTACGGCCTCCGTCTTCATAACATGTGCTCTGGGATTCTTGAAAAGAAAGACATTCTCTGCTCATTAGCTGATATCCTGAGGCACCGCCGCCTCTATTTTTTGCTTGTGAAGCTTTTGTTGTTGACCTCCGGGTGCTTTAGCCACCCCTCTCTTTTTACTGGCTTCCCATTTCTTCCCCTCCGCCTCGCACGCTCACTTCATCCCTTGATTCCCTTCGATCGCCTCTGGCCAGACGGTGGATCTTTTTGCATCGCTCATAAATGTCTGTTTATGGTGCTGCGTATTGGATTCTTGAAGCCGAGTCCTTATTAGGTGACGCTGGTAATAGTGTGAATACAGCCGGCTGGTGTTTTCAGGCCACAGCTGCAGAGTTGATGCATGTACATCGTGCGCTGCAATTACATGATAATGGTGGATTTCCAACACAATGAAAAGCTAAACAATGCACTGTAAAAAATGCTGAAAATCTGGCAGCGAAAATGGGTTGAAAGCTGTAAAAATAAGAGCAAATATCTGTAAAACAATTTAATTTTTAGTAGATTTAAGTACAGTCATACATTGTAAAAAGAACAAATTACCATTTCTGATAAAAAAAAAAAAGATTGTACATGTGGATATTTACAGTTTTTGCTAGTTTTGATATTTTTTAAAAAAAAATTTCAATCAGCACGTAAATTAATCTCCCACCCCGCAAATTTACTAACAAGATAGGAAGCAAATACTTGTGCTGCATATTGCTCAGAAAACAGATGATCATGATATGTTTTCTAGATTTAAATACAATAAACTCCGTTCAACTTTTACAGTCATGCATTATAAAAGAACAAATTACAGTGAATTGCAGATTTTCAATGTGGACATTTACAGTTTGTCCTTAGTTTGTACGTGTAATTCTACCAGGCATTACGAGGTGAATTAAGATTAGATTTAAAAATATTATATTGCTCAGATTTAAAAAAACAAAAAAACAAAAACAAGACAACAAGACATTATGTAAAGTGACAGTTAAAACAATTATTTATAATTTTTACTCTTTAATATGCAAATTTTTCTGTTAAATAATGACAAATATCTAAAATAATGATAATTAAGTGAAATAATAATATAGTGAATTAATATTACACTGAACAAAAATATAAACGCCCCATGTCAAATATTGATGCCACATGAAGTGCACCACCCAAAGTGAGCGTATACTGTCTGGTACTTGTACAAAATGGATAATTCTCTTGATTAGTGTCCCAAATTTGAGTCCACCGCTTCCTGTGAGCATTTGCTCAGTGATGCATTAATTCCATTCAGTCCATGGGTGTGGCATATCCAGACGCTGCTCCAACAGAATGAGCAGTACTCACTCACTCCTTATACTGGGGACAATACAAGGCCACCCCAACATGTCACATGTTGACCAAAGCAGCAACGCCTCAGATGACTCCAGTCATGTAGGAACGTGCCAGTGGTGTACTCAAATTTGGGACACTAATCAAGAGAAATAACCATTTTGTACAAGTACCAGACAGTATACGCTCACTTTGGGTGGTGCACTTCATGGGGCATCAATATTTCACATGGGGCGTTTATATTTTTGTTCAGTATACAAATTACTATTTGTAGAAATATTGTTTTTTGATGTGGACTTTAATTCATTTTTATTTTTATTTTTTTTTACACGTAAATTAATACTTTTTTCCCTTAAATTTATTAGACATCATCTGCAATTTCGCAAAATAGGAAAATTATGTAACAAAAAAAGGAAAAAAGAAAAGCTTGAAAAATACAGTTTTTACCATGGGATTTAAAAAATGATTAAATGGTTTTTAATAATGGCAAATATTAAAAAGACAATTTTAGTGGATTGTAAAAGTACAAATTACTACTTGTTAAAATACAGACTTTTAATGAGAACCTCATGTACAATTTCTTAAATGTTTTTTTTCGGCTATTTTTATTTTTTAGATATTGTCTAAAATTTTACTAAAAAGGGAAAATCTGTAAAATAACAGTAAAAGACATTTTAAAAGTGGTCAAAAAACATTCTCTCTTTACTGTGTACATGTAATTTATTTTGTCTGTAAACTAATGATTCAGTAATTGCAGTGTAATTTTACAGTCATGAACTGTAAAAGAAAAAATTTACTACTTGAAAAAATATGGATTTTTGATGTGGACAATATTTACAGTTTGCACATTTTGTTTATAGTTAACATGTAAATTAATACATTTTTCCTTGGTTTTACTAGATGTTATTAGTGATTAAACAAAACCAGGCTGTAAAATAACAGTCATTTGTAAACAAAATGGCATTTATAAATAGTCTAAAAGCAGTAATTTTTTTTACAGTGTACCCGTAACCTAATAGTTCTCCTGTCTAAGATCAAGCAGGACCTAAACCCGGTCTGCTGGCAGCTCAGAGGATCTGATTCAGGGAACATGATCTGATCCGTCACCACTGACTCTCTGAAAAGCCCTAATTTTCCGTCCTGCTCTTATTGTTATGACAGCGAGGTTTTTGCTTTCAGCTGACTCAGGTTACTCCCCTCCTCAGCGAGTCATATCTGCTTAGTCACTGGGCGGCCGCCGGGCTCCGCATCACGACTCCGATCAAAGAGGGTTGACCATCAGCAAAACGGCGACTTTGACCAAGTCCGGCAGCAGAGCTCTGGTTAAACTCGTCCTGACAGCGAGGATACAGTAGAGGAGCTGTTTGCATAAAATTCACCCCTTTCCCCTTTTTCCTAGGGAAGTCAAACCCCCTCTGCCTCTCTGAGGTTCTGCTCTGTATGCCGTTAATTAGCCTCAGTGCTAATGCCACAGGACAGTTCAGTCAAACTTCACCTCCAGTCTGATGCAGAATCTCAGAGGGGAAATAAAAATGTGCTTGCTCAAGAGCTTCATCAGTCAACATGATCATTTCCAAACATCCGTATCAGGAAGTGACAGCGAGCTCTGGTTCACATGGTAACCCTTCACCTTGAATTCATCCACTATGATATCAGCCCCGAGGCTTCAGACACACCTGAGATGGAAAAATCAATCAGTTTGACCTCTGACCTGCTGGAATAAGCCTCTTCTTCTCATTTGGGGCGCCGTAATGACCATTTTCTCATTTATATTAAAGAGATGGTGGTGTAGCAGCGTAAAATCAGTCACACTGTTGTATATTATACAGTAAAAGTAAAGGTTTCTACACAAACTGAGCAAAAACATTAAGTGTAAAATCTCATTTTTACCAAATGACTACATTTTTACAGATACAGAAGTATTTTACAGATTATTTTAAAGGTGCATTATGCTAATTTGGTACAGTTTTTTTTCCATTTTCCCGGTATTTGTGGATATTCTTTCAGCACCTAACATTATTTAGCAGCAATTTAACAGTGGTTACTGCTGCATATGTAACATTTTCTGTTTTGTGAAGTTCATTTTTCATTTAATTTCGAAGAATGTCCTTGTAGAGAAAATCACTGATGTAAAATTAAAACAGTTTTTACAGGTATTTTAAAGGTAGCTTCACCAATATTCGTAGTGGAAGGATTTTACTGTATTAAATTACTGATTTTTTCTCGATTGCAAACACAAATTATTATATATTTACAGTAAATTCTGTTATTTTTGAGACAATAATCTGTATTCTTACATTACATGGATGTCATTTTAATGTGGATTTTATAAGCGGTGCTTTTATGTTTATTTTACATTTATTTTTCATTAAATTATGAAGAACGTCCTGGTAGAGAAAATCATTTAATGTAAAATTACCACATTTGTACAGGTATATCACAGGTAACTTCATTCATACTTCTAGTGGAGGGAGTTTATTATCCTAAATTGCTGATTTTTTTTCTATTTCTAACTCAAATTATAATATAAATACATGGTTTTCTATTATTTTTGAGCTCATAATCTGTATTCTTCCATTTTACGGGCATCACTTAAATGTGTGATGCTTTTATGTTTATTTTATTTTTCATTAATTATGGAGAATGTCCTCGGAAAGAAAATAATTTAAAGTAAAATTACAGCAGTATCTCAAAAAATTACCATGTTTATACAAATATATTACAGGTAACTTTACTAATATTTGTAGTGGAGGAAGTTTATTCTACATATACAACAGAAATTATAATGTATTTACAGTGTTTTTGTTGTTTTGAAGTGATAATCTGTATCCTTCCATTACACATTTAAATGTGTGATGCTTTTATGTTTATTTTCCATTTCTTTTCCATTAAATTACAATAATTACCTGAGAAGAGAGGCTCTAACTGATAAATAATAACCATACACTGAATTTGTGGCACATATAGAAGCTGTTTTAAGCCGGCAAACATCAGTTCCAGCAGGTCATTATCTGTATTCATCACTGTTCCAGCTTTATTTTAAAGACACCCCCACGTAAATATCTAGTTTTTCACCTTGTCAGCTTGTTTGTCAGACAAGTCAAACACCACGGCTGAATATTTCCACCTTAAAACTGCATCGTGATGACGACAAAAAACAAAAACACGGATTCAGACTTTCAGGATTTGAGACGTAGCAAACCTGAAGAACCATGTTTTTGCATCATTACTTCAACATTATAAATCACCACGGTGTAGTGTGGAGTAGTTTGACAGTGTTCAAGCTGAACTGAAGGTGAGCTGGTGTGCTCGAGCTGCAGAGAGTGGGGGAAAGTGGGTGGAGAGAGGCAGGAACTTTGAAAACCTGCATATTTTAGAGGAAGTAGCAGCGTATAGTTACATCTAAGTCACTGTAATGAAGGAAAGGATCAATTAAGTGGAGAAAAATTCAAAATATGCAACTCTGACACACAGAAATTAACTTTAAGGGGTTTAATCACCTACTGGAAAGACATTAACATGCTTTAGTTTCCTAGGAATGAGCTAAAGAATATATAATTCTCATTCCTTAGTGTCCTGATGTTTATTAAAACTGCAAAAATACTTTTTTACAGGTTGCAAAGTCACGAAAATACGTTTATGTTCACTCGTTATGGAAACTATTCAGAAAATAAGCAAAGTTTAAATGTTTAAAAAGGTCTCTGTTGTTGCTTTTTCTCTTTTCATTAAACATCTTTTGGTCTGGAACAACAAACAGTCTGTCTCGAGGCCACGACCTTGTTCTCTGGAAATGTCTGATTTTACACTTTATTTATTTATTATTTGTTTATTTATGAGGAGATTTTATGAACTTAACACACAACTAAACTTCAGCGGTGCTGCAGCTGACTGACTGATGAGTGGAGACACAATTAATATGCAGCTATTCCGTTATTGTTCATTCTTCAAACACAAACCTCCACTTTCCGCCTTGCATTTCGAGATGTGTGAAGAAATGACGGCACGTGTTGCACCAACAGTGGGACTGAGCTCCATTTAAACCTGCAACCTTCCAGCAACAAGCCGACTGTCCTCACCTTCAGGTTCCTCCTGCCCCCAGTAAACGACCCGCTGCTATTTGTAGCTCTGTTCGTCACCGCTGTCAGCCGCAGTAAATGGGAATATATTGGCCCGGGGATGATGAGGGCGTATAAAGGGGATGTGGAGGTGCAGCAGGAGGCAGACCTGACTCAGCCGAACCGACCGGCGGTGACACAAAGTGGGTCGAGAACCTCCACCTCTGCCCCGAACCGACCAGACAGTCAGAGCCTGTTAATGCAGAACTCTGGATGAGCAGAGCGCCGCCAATTATCATAATATGTAAATTGAAATCAAGTAATTATGATAGGCCGAAGAGGTGCAGCATTTCAACCAGTTTGCCTTAAGTATCGACATTAGCCCGGCGCAGCGTTCCCCCCAGCACATGATAATAATGATGATAAATAATTCTCCCCGCGGCAGAATCAAAAACACTCCTCCTCCGGCAATTCTAAAACAGGTAACAGGCTCAGCTGTTAATCCGTTAAATGTGAGGAAGAGACGCTTATACATATTCATGCATATTAATGCTGCGCTGCACCCCAACCTGACAGGGGAGCTTATTAAATTCTGGTTCTTTAAAACCACCATGACATTCAGGAGTCTAAATCCTGTCCTAACCTTGTTAGCTCGTGTAAATAACAGCGGTGTTGGGGAATCGTAACACTGCACCCCTCGACACGGCGAGCTAAATGAAGATGTGTTTTGGCATTTTCACCCGGGACAATCAGCTATTACACAACAGGAGGAGGGTGTGCGCTCGCATGCATGAAAATCAGCGAGCAAATGCTATTAATAAAAGCAGCACCGGTTCCTCTTAGTGGAGTCCCAAAATGGTGATGTGGCAATAATATTCTGATAAACCATTTCCACTAGGAAATTTCGGATGAAAATTTGAGCGTGCCAGTGCATCTAGTGCTGGTTGATGTGCATTTTATTTTGAAAAGCCAGCATATGCCAATAGGGATTTTTAACGCTGTTAGTTTTACGAATCACTACCAAAAGGTATAGCATACCCTGCCTGATTGAGCCGCACATTTTCTCAAAGCTGCGGGACGAGTTAGGTGTCGGAAAAATCTATAATAAGGACTAGAAAGTGAGCCAGTGCAGCTTAACATGTCCTTCAGTGCCACGCCATTATCAAAACTGCTTTTAACTGTTCGACCACTAGCTAATGAAGGGTTGGGGTAGGCAATGGGGGGTTGGTGGGTGGGTGGGGTGTGTGTATGTGTGTCCGGGGAGGGATTTGCTTTTGTATTTTAATATGAAGGTGTTTTATTCTTGCATGTAAAGTACTTTGTGTTACATGTTGTATGAAAAGTGCTCTACAAACAAAATTTGATTTGATTTGATTCCAAAATCATACAGAAGGTGTAGTTTCTATAAGTACATTTTATTTTGAAAAGCCAGCATATTTCACAAACCCTGATCTGTACCTTTAAACATCTGTGAGCTTTTACTTTGAAAGTGCATCAATCAGCTGCGAGTCACCGGTCAGTTGCAGTGAGCAGAGCAGACGGACTGACAATTAGACCCTCAAACAAACGCTCGCAGCTCAAAAACTATAAATCGGATTAATAAAATTCTTTCAATGTGTGATGCAGAATCTTGTTGTGAACATTCTGATGTGTTTTCATGTCTTGTTGTGTTTTATACAGATTTAGTTTTATACAGATTTGGCGGCAGGTTAAAGAGACTCATCGTTTCTGATTTGGAGCCCCGATATAATGGGAGTCGATGAGAGTTTTGGTCGACGCAACCTGAGCTCTGAGGTGATTTATGAAAAAACTGTTAGTCCTGCAGCAAAGAAACTCACACTGGATGAAAGAGGAGAAAGATGCAAACATTTTTAGGTATAAATTCTTCATGTAGAGGAGAAATTGTGAGAAGGAGACAAAGTTAAATGCACTTTTTAATAAGATTTTACTGGTCAAAATTTAGAGTGACTCTAACTGAAGGAAACTTCAGGATTTGTCAAAAAATACGTAAAACCTAAACTACGAGTGTGGAAAAACCATAAAAGATTTCAAAACACGGATTCACATGAATAACATTCAAAGCCTCGTGAGCGGTTTAAGCTTTGAATGAAGTTTCTACTGTAAAGTATTCCAGAGCTACAAGGTTCCAAAGGTGGCTGCTTTTGGCAGTTGTCCAGCAGACCTCCCATTCATTTCAATGGGGATTTTTACCGCAGTTTTTTTACGAATTTCTTGAAAACCCTACCATGAATCACCACCAAAAATGATTGCATACCACTTCTCATCAAGCCGCATGTTTTGCTATATAATTTTTACAGGCTTTGTATATGCTGCAGGACGAGTTTGGTGCTGAAAATCGTGTCGGAAGAATCCATAAGAATAAGACTGATGAACAGTAATAAGTGTGCTTCCATGATTATGCACTGGCACGTTTCATTAGTAATAAAAACTGGAGCACAAGGGCATAAAAAAGCAAAAATGCATAAAAAATATGAATAAATCTTGCAAATAAAAGCAGCTTTAAACTGGACGCTGCAGAAATTTCTGTCTAAAAAGAGCGAAAAAGCAGTGAAAAGTACTTTCAAGCACTCTGCATTTCGTCGCCTTGTACTCGTGACATGTGCAACGACAATAAAGTTCAATCTAATCTAATCTAATATTGTGACCATTATTTCAATTAGCATTAAAAACCGGAGCACAACACACTTGGAGAAGCAGAAAAGCATCCAAAATATGAATAAAACGTGCAAATAAAAACAGCTTTAAACTGGACGTTGCAGAAATTCCTGTCTGAAAGGTGAAAATGTGGCAAAAATGAGTTTCAAGGACCTTCATGAGTGCACAGGAAGACACTGAAGCGCTGCTGGGCCCCACCAGTTGCATAAACCACATTATCAGGTCGTGAGTTCAGGCAGTGACCCTGATTCTGAGGGCTCGTGTACTTGCATGCATGAAAATCAGCGAGCGAATAGTAATAATAAAAGCAACAATATTGTGATGATAATTTCAAATTAGTATTAAAAACTAAAAGCAAAAGAGACATAAAGAAACAAAAATGCATCAGAAATATAAATGAACTTGCAAAAGAAAGCAACTTTAAACTGGACTTTGCAGAAATTTCTGTCTGAAAAGGTGAAAAAGCAGTGAAAAGGAGTTTCAAGGACCTTTATGAGGACGTTGGAGGACATCAGAGCTCTGCTGTTGAGTCCCACCAGTTTGTTTTGCCCACAAAGATCTCGATTCTGAGGGTTTGTGTACTTGGATGCATGAAAATGATGACGTAGCAGTAATATTGTGATAATTATTTCAATTACTTATTATTAGAGACTTGGAGAAACAGAAATGCATGAAAAATATGGATGAAACTTGCAAACAAAAGCAGTTTTAACTGGACTTTTCTGTCTGAAAAGCCAAAAAAAGTGGTAGAAAGGGAGTTTCAAGGACCTGGATGAGGACATCAGAGCTCTGCTGTTGTCTTCCACTAGTTGCGTTATCAGTCGGTGCACACAAAGACCCTGATTGTGAACCTAATAAACTGTAATAACACGCTTTGTAATGAGTAAGAACTTCCCGGGGGCACTTTATCAACTATGCAAATCTGCAGGCCAATAAAGCACCACAGCTTAATGGAGACAGTGAGAGGTCAGGAGCAGCCGGGGAAGACTGGAGCCCCAGATGTCCCCCAGAGGAGCATCTCCAGCAAACAATGATAAAGATGTGGCAGCTAAATGTGCAGCATCTGACAAGCTGCTGCTGCTGCTGGTTACTCGTTCATTCGGGGTATGAAGTCCGGTCAGGGTGCTAGAAAGGAGAGCTGATGGCACACGCCGAGGTAAATCAAAAGACGAACGCCTTGCACAAGTAAGTCGTTGCATGCAAGGCTGGATCGAGTGCTCAGAGCAAAGTAATTACATTCACAGAGACTTCTGCCTCATTCTTCTGCTCCGCAAGGTCAAAAGGCTTTGAGGAGCCTACAGGGGATGTTCGGATTGCAGTTGTACACTTTCAAATCTCGGCATTCATCATGGAGGAGGGGGGGGGGCTTCGGAAATCCAAACTCAGTCAATGAGCACTTGAGAGCCTCTCGCAAGCAGGAAAATACAAGCAACCGTTTATGCTTCCCTACACTTCACGCAGCACAAATGGCTCTGAGGGAACTCTTAAATAGAGTCGAGCTAAACCAAACGTATTTCCAGAGCAATTATGCAACCCGAAATGCTGAGAGAGAAACGTAGAAAAAAAACTTGAGGGTATAACGGAGTGTTAGAAAGTTCAAATTAAAGCCTTTAAATTAGTTTCTGGGAGCGAACGCACGACCTGAACGGAACAAAACACTTGATTTAATCTGGCTCACTGTAAAAATGCAGCTAAATTTCAGCAGCTGTGTTGTCTTTTTCCGAAATATGGTGGAAAAACTGTGAAATCTGATGGTTTTTTTGGAGCCAAAACAAGAATGGCTGCTGAAGCACTGTTCAGAATAGCAATTTGATTCAAGCAGCTGAGAACACTATTACTAGCTTTACACTGATGCCCTGAGAAAGGACAATTTTACCACTTTTTCCTGTTTTTACGTTTGATTTAATTATTTTGTCTCAGCTTCTAAAATAAAAAAGTGCAGCCTGAGGGTAAATGTTCCCAGTTAATACAAACAGAACTCGTCTTGTCCTTTTCTCTCTATTGTTTTAGGTGTTTTGGTAGTAAATGCATTTTGAAAAGTTTAACAGAGTTCAATTTTGGATTTTAAAGATTGAAGACACATTGGTATTCATCAAATATGTCTGCACTTCATAGCTTATACATTTTAAAACAAGAAAATCTTGTAATTTAAATTCAGCTGCAGTTAATGTTGATTACAGTGGCAACACGACAGAAATACAGTTTATTATTGGGAAATCCAGTTACAGTATTAAACAGCAAACTTCATGTTTTACTGTAGAGTGATGCCATTAATTACTTAATTCACTATTTCAGTACATTAAAGTTGCAATTTTGTAAAAATACAATAAAATGCGGCATTAAATTGTGCAGTATTTACCTGTTTAAACTAATTACAAAGGCAACACTGGGCCTCTCTCAAGTCAAGTTTGGCTCCAAAAGCAACTCTGCTGTATTAAAAATCCAACTGAGGTTCATGTCAAGCCATGAATGTTGCATACCGTCACAGCTTACTGTTTAAAAGGGGTTTTAATGTGTTTTCATGTTAAGATATCATGTGATAAACTTTACTGATCCCTCACCGGTGAAATTCACGTCACAGCAGCTGGATACAGATGAGGCATGAAAGAAGCGCTACTACTGCACAGAAGAGACAGTGATTCTGTCACTCAGCGTAACTCTTGATTAAACCCATATCTTTGACATTTTTTGAACAAACAACTTAATAAACTGTTGATTTGAAGTCCCCCCGCACCACGAATTTGTGCCCCCCGCAGTTTTCTTAATGTGCCCCCCCATTGAATCTTGTCTGGTGCCGACTCTGTCCTGCCCCCTCCGTCTGGAAAAAAACTTACATTCACACCACCTCGTTTTTAGAAAAAAATCCATCTGCATCTAACCGCATAAGTGTGTTTTAAGCACATTACGTACTGTTTCCGAATGTAAACACAGGTCGCATATGTGACGTAAGAACATATTTTGTCGCTGGCAGTGACGTTTCGAAACGCAAAATTCCGGTTATTGACGTCCACATGCAGACGCATAAACGGAGACTTCGCACATCTTCACTTTTGTCGGAGGCTTTTGAAAGAATCGATTTTAATGCCGTAAATCTGCTTTTTCGTGTGGATGACAGTAAAATCGTAGAGAATATCTTCATTTTGTGAGACACCAGGCTGCGTGTGGACAAGGCCTTACACACCCAAATAGACATTGTCCCACAACAAACAAACTCCTTGCTAATGGAAATCCCAAATGTCACTGGATGAAAATGCACCCCACCACATGGAAACAACATCAACCAATCAGGAACATGTTGAGGAACATGACAATGGCCCAACATGTTGATCTGACTTCCAAACTTCCTACACCCCATTCTGATCAAGCATCAACAGGATGCAGTGGAACAAGTTGGATTGACAGAGGCCCCACTGCACAAGTCAGAGTACCCAAAGTATCTAGTGCCAACATCCTGGTTCCAGACCCCATAGGATACCCTGAGAGGTCCTCTTGTCCATGTCCAATGGTTCAGAGCATTTTGGACCACATAAAGGGAACAACCCAGTATTAGGCAGCTATGACATGGTGAGTTTACATATAGATATGCACACGTTTAGTTGGTTCATTGATCAAACCAGAGTCTCTGTATTTTTTGAAGGTTGTAAATCTGTGCTACAGTCAACTCAGCTAAAAAAAGATACACAAAATTGTCTGAGTAGACCCTTAAAGACAAAAACAACATTGACTGAAAGTATCATTCCAACGGTGCTCTCTGTTTTCACCGTCATCAACACATACCCCCGGAATGATTTAAAACTTCCGTGCATCCCTGTTTTACAAGTGGACCTCAAACCCACTGGGTGCTATTGAAGATAGAAGTCTTTATATGACAAACACACATGAAAACCACCACAGGTTTAGTGTTACAATGCAACACCCTGCTGGAAAACCTTGCCTACTTGCAGACCAAGACCATCCCTTCATTGTAAAACCTTCAACACACCCTGCTACACAGCATAAACTGCTCAGAGTGTGCTCGAGGAACACGACCAAGAGCTCTGGTTGTTGACTCGGTCTCCAAACTCCCAAGATCTCAATCTGATCGAACGTCTACAGGCTGCCCCATGACAAATCTATCCATTCAAGGCCCCAGCAAACAACCAAGAGGACCAAAGAAACTGCTCACACTGTCTCAGAGCTGTTTTGGTAGCTCCAGTCGGACCTACACAGCATCCAGTAGGTGGTTTTAATGGTGTGTAACTTCCTAAACTAGCTGGACACTTCGGTCTTTAGCTCAAATAGAGGAAAAGGTGCATTTATCAGGGACTATTTTTTATTTATTTTGTTACCACAAAACCACGACGAACACGTTTAAGGTAATGGAGCAGTGTTTCAATGGAGGCCTATGGCACAGAGGAAGTTGTTTCAAGTCATTATGGACCTTTAATGGGATTTACTAGCCATAAAAACACAATATATCACCAGATGTGTCATTTTAAAACATATTCGGTGACATTGTTGACATAAGCATCTAAACCCCCTTTGGGAGCGTTTTCCCCGGAGCCACGTTTCTTTGAAAGGTCCTTTTATAAAAGGCTCCATGAACTCTGACTGAACTTCTGCGAACCTCTAACATGCAGAGCACCTTTCATTTTTCTCCTCCGAGGCGTCCTCGGGCGTTGTTCCGTTTGAATTAATGATCATAATAATAATAAAAGAAAAAAAAACCCGATGAACCTCCCGGTTTGAAAGTGTCAAATCAAGACGCATCTGCCGCGATGGTATCTACGAAATGAAACGCAGTAATCGTCCCACCGGCTCGAGGATCATTACGGCGGGTTTAACTGTTCATAATTCACACACTATAATTACATTTGGCAGGGGGGCTTTGCTTTCATTCCTCCTGTTAAAGCCACATTCGACATGCCCGTGGAACAGAGAGGGATTTGTACAACTTCACAATGAAAAGGATATTAACTATTCAGTGGATTTGATGACTGTTACGCTGTAATGAGCCCGATTTCGGCAGCAAATTGACAGCAGAAGCAGAACATCTGTCCCAGTCCGGCGCCACTCAGACTTGGCGGTTCTCAGGACATTTGGAACACTCTGTTGTATAATGTGACACCTTGTTGGGCGCAGGATTAGCTGCTCACCAAGAATCTCACCAGCAGATTCAATTTTCATAAGCTGGCCCTTTGCAGTACCGGCATTCCAAAAAATAATCAGCTGTTTATTTATTGAGACAAGCCTTCATGGCCGACCTGGCCTCAGCCTTAAAGTGACTTTACATCAAAGCTAATCTAGCAAACAGCTCCTCTCTGACAGCCAACCAGAGCAGCGACCTCTCAGCAAAAACTCTCTGCTGCTGAGGCTGGAAAACGCTGACTTACAGTACATTTAAGTGTTATTTAGCACAGTAGGTTGACTAAGAACACATTCTAATTTACTGTATTTTGGCCTCGGGGACAAACACTCAGCACTACAGAAGTAATCCACTGTCAGCCGCCAAGCAGCTCTGGAGAACACAGGACTGGAGCTTCAGGGATTTGTGACACAAAACAAAGTGTTAATGAATAAACCGTCAAGAATATCCAGCCTGTTCTCAGCCCAATTTAAAATAGAGACAAGGGGGAAAAAAAGTCCAATTAATCCAAGTAGAAGTTTGTAAGTGGGAGTTTGAAAGTGGTCCTCCAAATATCCAATATCCAAATACTCTTTTTTTCATTGATGCATGGGGGTGGCAGCATTATACTCTGGAGCTGCTTTGTTGCCAATGGAACTCGTGCTTTACACTAAGCTAATGGGAAAATGAAGGAGGAGATCATATCTTTCAAGAAAACCTAAAATCATCAGCTTGAAGGTTGATCTTGTATGCAGCTGGGTGTTTAAACGAGACACTGACCTCAAACACACATCAGAAGTGGTAAAGAAATGGTTAAATCAGACTGGAATTAAGGTATTAGACTGGTCCCCCAAGAACACCAAACCTAACATCAAGCATGGTGGTGGCAGTATCATGCTTTGGGCCTGTTTTGGTGCTTTACACAAAGTAAATGGAATAATGAAGAAGGAGGACTACTTTCACATTCTTCAGGAAGACCTAAAATCATCAGCCAGAAGGTTGGACCTTGGATGCATTTGGGTGTTCCAAGAAGACAAGGGCCCCAAACAGACATCAAAAGTGATGCAGAAGTTATGAAATCAGCCTGGAATTAAGGTTTTAGACTTGTCCCCCAAGAACACCAAACCTACCATCAAGCATGGTGGTAGCAGTATCATGCTCTGGGGCTGTTTTGGTGCTTTATACAAAGCAAATGGACTGATGAAGATGAATGATTACCTCTACTTTCTTCAGGAAAACCTAAAATCATCAGCCAGAAGGTTGGGTCTCGGATGCATTTGGGTGTTCCAAGAAGACAAGGGCCCAAAACACACATCAAAAACGGTACAGAAGTTAAGAAATCAGGCTAGAATTAAGGTTCTAGACTGGTCCCCCAAGAACACCAAACCTACCAGAAAGCATGGTGGTGGCAGTATCATGCTCTGGGGCTGTTTTGGTGCTTTACACAAAGTAAATGGAATAATGAAGGAGGAGGATTATCGTCAGCCAGAAGGTTGGGTCTTGGATGCAGTTGAGTGTTCCAAGAAGCAAGGGCCCCAAACACACATCAAAAGTGGAAAAGAAATGACTACATCGGGCTAGAACTAAGGTTTTAGACTTGTCTCCCAAGAACACCAAACCTACCATCAAGCATGGTGGTGGCAGTATCATGGTCTGGGGCTGTTTTGGTGCAAGTAAAGGGGATAATGAAGATGAATAATTACCTCTACTTTCTTCAGGAAAACCTAAAATCATCAGCCAGAAGGTCGATCTTGGATGCAGCTGGTTTTTCAATGATCCTAGATATGCCGCAAAAGTGGTAAAGGAATTACAAAATCAGGCTAGAATTAAGGTTTTAGACTGGTCTGCCATCAAGAACCTGCGGGCCGTGCTGAAGAAACAACTTTGTGTCAGAAAACCATCAGATTTAGTTTAACTTCACTAATTCTGGTAAGAGGAGGGTCCGAGATGCAACCAGAAGCTTTTAGATGAAAACCAAAAGAGCCTAGTTGAGGTGAAAGTGGTGAAAGGAACAAATATTAGCATTCGTGACAGATTGTCATTTTTCCAGAAAACCTGTAATAAATCTATGAAATAACCAAAATGGATGGTTGTTTTTAATGTGACATAGACTCATGTGTTTCAATGACTCCACCATAGAGAATTCAGAGTATAGGGGTCACTGGAAACTCAAGACTGCCATAATATACGTGGTCTTTACAAGTGTATACTCGAAATCTATAGTCGATCGAAGTCTATATCTATGACCTTCATTTACTCACAGAAAGTCCAACAGTAGCCACATGAATCACCACATCTGGTCAGAATAAAATCAGACCTACACCTTTACCCTTGAGTTGTATCCAAGCAACCATATCATGAGATCCCACGAGTTCATTAAACCCGCAGGGACAATTATGATTCCGATCACGCTTCTGCCCTGAAACATCATCATACGACCTCCTCATGTCACCCAACCCTCAGTGAATGCCTGTGAAGACTAAAGGACAGTGTGTGTGACTAAAGAGTGGACGTTATGGAGGGAAGGTGTGGCTGTGCACTTTCACGGCGTCAGACTATAAAGTCCTGTTATATCGCAGATGACAAGAAAAGCTCCAACCAGCCCTGCAGAGGAGCCTGGATGAGTGCAGCCGAGGCTCTCTAATAAGCACTTTTACTGGGACTGTTCATCCATATATTCCTTCCTTTGTAGCTCCTTGTATAAACTGTGGAGAAAAGACAGTCTTTGAAAATATACTCTTGAGGGTATTACTGCCTAATGTACCTAAGAAGAATAAAAGAAAAGAGCCATATATTGTGAAATAGGGAGCTCATATTAAATACTTTTTCAAGTTTTGTGATAGAGGAACCGCATTATTTCTGGGTTTGTATACAGAATGGAAGACGTTTAATTGGGTGCAATGTTGTTTTGGCAACGTTTGGTCAAATGGCTCATGTTTTTCTTCTATAATTACGCTCCGTATTCTAATTTTTAGCACATTTTTTGGTGAAAAACTGACATTGCAGCGTCTTGATGTGAGTTTTCAGTCATTTTTCCCTCTGTGATTCCAGCTCCGACACGTAATCTGGTAGCGTCAGAAGCTTAACACTCGGTTGCTTGTAACATCTACCAACACTTGCCGAGCATCAGAGACGAAGATTCATGAAAAGTGGGGAACTACAAAGCCTGACTGTTCTCAGATATATTAGACACCTCATTAGGCACAAACAGCTGTGGGTTGCTGCGGCTCCTCAGCGCTGCCGAGGCAACATTCATACATTTATAACAGTAAACAAGGATGTTTAAGTGAAGCTGTTGTTCTGGGAAAGTATTACTATTACTGAAGCGGGCGGATTGTTACTTCATCACGGCGGAAACCAGGCCTGCACTTGGCTCGGTCAGCGGGGTGATGTCAAACCTTGTTACAGCAGAGGGGAAGTCAACACACTGAATTAAACAAGCTTTTAATGTGAAAAATAGACTTGGACAAACTATAAAGAAGTGCTTTTTAAAAACTTAAGTCTGCTTTAAGGAAAGAACAACAAGGCAGCAACCATGAGAAGCCAGAAAATACCACAAATGGTGTAAGCAAGCCAACGTTTAGAATGAAATAATGCATGATTATACAGGAAAACCATGACTGACCACAAGTTCTGCTAATTCTGACACGGATGTTGTGCTTGTTGGTGATTCTGTTGCTTTCTGAGGTCTCAGGAATCACAACTAAACTTATAATATATTCATTTTTTGTTCTGTCTCACTGTTGCTTTGACTTTACTCTCTACAAAATAAGTAAATGGGTAAAGCTGAATTCACTTTGCAGTCAGGTCTAACACCAAAATCATCCACTTTTCTTTGAAAACAAAGGCTTGAAAAATCTACAAGTCAAACTAACCTGTTATCCCAACTTTCAACTTCCTTTGTTGGCATGAAACTGAAATTTGAAAAACTTAAGAGCTGAGTGAAAGCAGGTGATTAAAATGTGCAGTAAAGTACTGTCGCGCTTATTTTTGCAGGGATTCGCCCTTTTTGCCACGACTGGCAACACTTTTAAACTATATATCACTGTTTCACTGCACTGAAACACCAAGTCAGAATCAGAATCAGAATTCTTTTTATTGTCATTGTCCCAACAGAAGAACAATAAAATTTAAACAGTAGCAGCTCTCGTACCAAGCAGTGCAAAAAGACATAAATATTAAAAATATTAAAAATATTAAGGGACTGTACAGTATTAAAAGTATTTACAAGACAGAAAAAAGAAAAATTTGAAAAAAAAATAGAACTCTGGATTGAAATAGGGATATTGCACTTGGAAATGTAGAAACAGATTTTTGTTATTGTAACAGCTGTACAGATTTGATTCAATGTGCGGCGTTCAGGGCAGCAACAGCTCTTGGGTAGAAGCTGTTTTTTAGTCTGTTGGTTTTTGACTTTATTTTTTAAGTCACTTTCCTTGTTTGTGAAATCCTACTTGGCAGTACACTTTTTTCTTGTTCTGATTTTCTAAGCTGCAGGAGCGACAAGAACGAGTAAATAATGGATCTTAATGAAGAGTTCCTTCAGTTGTGGTTGGATATAAAACTGTATGAACATAAGGGTGCAGTGTCTTGTTCATTGACACTGTTAAAATATTGTCATTTTTGAGGAAACTTTAAAAACAACTAAAGCTGTGAGCAGCGTTGGACTCGTTTCTTGTTGGTCAGCGACAGAGACTCTATATGGCCATATGGTTATCATGTGATCATGCATGTGAAGTTTGAGACCTATTGGAGCACGAACAGGCTAGTTACACAGCACTTCCTGTTTCTTTGATGGCTAAACTACAAAATGCCACGGGCACGCCCTAATATTTTTATGCAGCATTTTAATAACGTTAGCGCACCAATGCCTGTTGTGTATGCCAGCCAAATTTGAGGTCTCTCAGAGTTATCCCCGAGGATGAGTTTGCTCTAGAAAATCTAAAAAAGACAGTAAATTCAAAATGGCGGATTTCCGGTTGCATTGTGGGTATGGGTTCTTGAGGCTTTTGTTTGCATCTTGTCGTGATACATATATGTACCGAATTTCGTAGCTCTACGAGAAACTAACTGAATATAAACCCTTTAAAAAAAATTCTAGGGGGCGCTATTGAGTCATTTTTCCATTGACAGGTATAAAAAGTTAGATGCATTTTCGAGTATGTTTAGGGCCTCAAAATTGTGTTTTAATAATGCACCAAATAATTATCTTTCGACTGACAACAGGGTTCTACGCAGCATTGGTGCTTGGACCCTAATAAAAGAAAGTTCTATATTTTCTCATCTATTGTTCTGTTACTTTTCCTGATGTTTCAGGTTGTTGCTGTTATACTGACTCGGTATCTGCATTATTATATTTAGATGGGTGATGTATCGAAGGCATAATTTGGGCATCGTGGCACAAAAGCTGCACAATATAAATCAATAGAGATTACTTGGCTTTGAAATGACAAAAGCAAAACACAGAAACAGTGACAGAACAGACCTGCCATGGTCTTTTTATGCCATTTTGTGTCTTTAGATTCGCACTAACACAAATCTGCTGCGAGCACATTTACATAAACTATGTGAAGTGATGGATATTGAAGGTTTGAAACTAAAAAAAAAAACCCTCTTTCTCTGTCAGTTGCACAATTTGCGAGACATCCTCTAAGAGTCCATTCACACCTGCACACAATGGTTTGGGAAATGCTGCAGAAGTCTGAGTATTGTAATGGAGGACTGTGACTCAAAGTGTTCCAATGGGGCAGGAGAGAGCAAGGTGAAAAAAAAAAAGAAAACAGATGCAAATCACCTGTTAAAATGCAGCAGGCGTAGCTGTGGGGAATCCAGCTGGGTATGTGCACCGACTTTTTCAACGTGGCTGCCGTCAACAGCGTCTTCAGTCTGCTGCAGTGTGTTCTGTATCAGCGCCGCCTTAATTGTCCTGATGTGATAAAATCCCTCATTTTCGCTCTCCAGTCTGAAATAACCACCAAGCATGTGAACCTGAGGTCTGTTATTCCAGAGAAAATCATAACCCCCGCTGCCCGCTTTGAATCTCTCTGCTTTGTTGTGTGTTGAGGAAGGTGATAGCCCAGATTTAGTGAGACACGCTCTGCCAGCCTAACAAGAAGCCTGATAAGCACATCAGCGGCGCTTCTTCACGCTGTGCGCTGCTCTCAAATGAAATCCTTTAAAAGAAAAAAAGTCGACTTTTTAGGAATTTTTGCACAAGAGTCTGTCAGATTGACATTTTTGTGCATTTACAGAACAAGCCGTGGCACTTTCTTCCTCTGCTATAAATAACCAAACAGAGCTTCACTTTCTGGGTAAACATGGAAATTCCCAGGTTCCCCCTCCCCACCCCCCCGTTAGAAACCGCAGCGGCATCAAAGCTCGGCTCTGCATTTGTCACGGCGAGGCCTCAACCTCTGTCAGGACGCCGCGATGCTCCTGGTTGCCGGGCAAAGGCAGAGCCGGAGAAGATGAATAAATCAATCAGGTGTCACAAACGTCAGTGGAGACGCCCACGCCTGCATCCAGCAGCAGTCGGCTTCGTTTCCACGCAGCTTTGGAGGGCCGGGAACGCAAAGAGCGCGCAGCACACGATGACGTGCAGTTTTAGAAATGCAACGAGCTTGTTTTGCAAATGCAACCAAGAAACAGATTCATCTGCAGATAATAGAGCACATGAGATGAAATATACTCACCACATGAATCTAATCTCTAATCTGGTCATTTAATTTCACCATTTGTCACCATTCTCCTGCACAGAAAAACACTTATTTTCCTGTTTTATCATGTAGCTACCCTGTCCTCTAGCAATTGTATTTACATTTAACGCAAGATGGAATCATGCTTCTGCAGAAACACTCATAAATATCTTGTTAATCTATGTAAAGAAAAGTGTTATGGCTGTAGGTTGCAGAGGCTTGAGGAGAAACTTGTGCACATGTAACCCAAATTTAAAGTTCTGCAGACCTGGATATATAGTTAGCAGCCAAGTTATAAATTAAAAGGACATATTTCAGAAGTTTTCTACCTTGTTAACATGACTATATGGTGTTTTTATATGCTAGAAGATCAGCCACAACATTATGACCACTGACAGGTGAAATGAATAACATTGATCATATTGGTACTATGTGCTGTTCTGATGGAAAACCTTGGATTTTAACATCCATGTTGATGAGACTTAGACACCCAAATAAACATTGTCCCACAACAAACACACTCACTCATGCTAATGGAAATCCCAAATGTCACTGAAGGAAAATGCACCCCACCACATGGAAACAACATCAACCAATCAGGAACATGTTGAGGAACATGACAATGGTCCAACATGTTGATTTGACCTCCAAACTTCTTACACCCCATTGTGATCAAGCATCAACAGGATGCAGTGGAACAAGTTGGATTGACAGAGGCTCCACTGCACAAGCCAGAGTACCCAAAGGATCCAGTGCCAACATCCTGGTTCCAAACCCCATAGGACACCCTGAGAGGTCCTCTGGTCCATGCCCAATGGTTCAGAGCATTTTGGACCACATAAGGGGGACCAACACAGTATTAGGCAGGTGGTCATGATGCTACGCCTGATCTGTGTACATCATGAGTGACATAAGGGCGATGACTGGCAACTAAATAGGGTGTTTGCCATTTTATAGTGCTGTCTGAATGTTAAATTACAATTGTTACACCCTATACAGTGCACTCAGTGTCTCAGAATGCACCGTGAAAGTAGTGTCCTCACCAACTAAGCACTATGTACCATCACCAAATGAGGACTGGCTGCATTTCAATAGATTTCTGTTGGATATTTTTATAGTTTTAAGATGTATTTTCTGCAGAATATAACTTTCCTATATGTGTAGCTTGTCGAAATGACAACAGGCGCAATAAAAATACATAGATATGGCGTAAAAAATATTAAAAATACAAATAATAACTCGTATCGATGTGTTTAATGGAAGCAGAGTGATGTATCACAACACAAACAAAGAAAAAAAGTTATTTTCATTGATGTATTTTGGAAAATAAACCAGACAGGATATGAATTTATCACAAAAACACCAGTCGGTTCACTGCCAAAGCCGACATCGATCTGATTCGTTTTAACTGAGCGACAATGTTGATGTAAGTAAGAGCCCCAAGACATAAGCAGTGTCAGGAAGTTTGCAGAGGAGCCCCCTTCATAGTTCACTATATGGTAGTCCTTAGATGGAGAGTAGCAGGTCGAGGCCATGGCTGAGTGTCTCCAAACTGCAGCGAACCAATGACCGTTTCAAAAACATGGATTCACACTTCAGGGATTTCATATGCAACAAGAGTTATATCCAAGCTTTTTAAACCACGATAAACTTCCTTTCTTCAAAAAAATCTTCTAAATACATGACTTTCATACACAGAGATGAGCTTTCAGTGGCTAAATCCACAACTGCATACAGGTTGAAAAGAAACAGCCGCAGTAGATGTGTTACGTAGGAGATGGAATGCTCCTCGGTTTCTGTTTCCTACCTGCATAATGACAAAAATGTATTTAATTAAGGCAGGATGCATATTCTGAAAGACTCAAACAGACTCCCACACACTGTATAACTTGCAAATTATAATTACCATGCCTCATCTGTATATTCATCATACGTGCACTTTGCTTTCAGGAGACCTTTATTATATCTTTATTTTTAGCCTTACTGAATGTTTGTAATTTTTGTCCTCCTTCTTCAACACTTGGTCTGTATCGAGCTGCTTTAACATGTAAATTTATCTCATGGGGCGACATTTCGGTGCTAGATCTTCATGAGGCAAATAGTTTTCTACAAAGCAAGAAGTCATCTTAAACAGGGAGCTGCTCTGACCCAAACTACTTGTCTGATGAAGGTCTACCACCGTAACTTTGTGGCCTTAAACGCATCTTTGCAAGTTAGACAATGTGCAGGAGTATTTTTAAATCTTTACGTTCGTCCCTCTGATATGTTTCTTTGGGTTTTTGTTTTAAAAGATTTATTTTTGGCATTTTCAGCCTTTACTGGACAGGACAGGACAGGGGATAGAAATGGAAACAGGAGAGAGAGTGGGGAAGGACATGCGGTAAAAGGCCGGGGTCGGACTCGAACCCAGCACAGCCTTGGCATGTGGGTCCCATGACATAACCACTAGGCTATCGGGGCACCAAAGGAAGTTGCATATTTCACCAAAGCAGGCCATAATCTTTTACTAACCGTAACCAGGAGCTGTGGGTTTCTAGACCTAATAATAAGAAGTCAGTATGAGCAGATCTCGCATTTCATTATGGGATACGTTGGTGAAATATGCAACTTGCCAGAAGTCTGCAGTGACTTCAAGGACAAAGTCACACTCCTGACTGAGAAATCAGACTTTAAAAATCTCAAGAAGAATCCGATGACACCTGGTTTGATTGCAAATGTTGCACGACACGTAGATGACGTCTGATCAAACCAAACTCATGTTGTTCTGGCTTCACTTACATGTTCAATCAGTACGCAGCTGCAGCTTCGGATAAAAAACTCCATTTTTTATTCCTCTTTACTTTAAGTTTTTTTTTTTTTTTAAAAGAGCAGTTTCGGCAGTAAAAAGACCTTTGGGTGAGACTACTTTGTAAACTCCTGTTCCCAAGGTCAAGAGTGAGCATTTTAAAATAAACAAGTTATTCCGGTGCAGCTACTAACTCGGCTCTAGCTGCTCTCAGTCACAAACATTTAAAGAGAAACACTTCAGATGTGAAACCACAGTTGCACATCTGATGTCTAATGGCTGTTTTTTTGCTGTAAAAACACACACAGTTGTAGTTTATCTGGTCTTACATGTTGCTGCTATTTGATGTGCAGCAGCAACTAGTGCCGCTGTGAGTCTTCTAGTTAACTGCTGCAAGCGTCCAGAGGTGTGTATTGGATGCGACAAGCCAAAAACTCCTCCTGGTTTTTTTTCCCCTCTCCCGCGCTTTAGACGACAACATGAAAACACCTTTCAAAATTTATGCCGGCGCCGCGCATTCAAACGTTCTTTTTCCATCCCCGAGCCTTTCATCGTGTGGCTGTTAGCGGACGATCACTGCGCCATCATTACCGGGCCACGCGTCTCCGCTTCCTCTCAGATATGCAAAATAAAACAAACGATCACCTGCAGTGGCACAACCGCGACAGCAGACTCTGATCTGGCTCTCCCCGAGGACCAGCCATCGTTTAGCGGAGCCGCGGTGACCCAGAGTAGCGGGCTGATTTGGGTTATTTTCAGGCAGTAAAATCCACATAATGATGTTTTCCACTTTTCACAAAGAGCTGCTCTGTTTACACAGCGCACATCGCCGGATCTTTAATATTTCAGCACTCGTCTGTTTTGGGCATCTGGGAACGCCTCGCGGAAAATTGCACAGAAGCCGCTTTCCTTCTGTGCAGAGCGCGTTTGAGTAGGTGAAAGTGGTAAGTGTGTGAGTGCGGAGTGTCAGAGGGATCTGTAGAAACAACTTCAATGTCCTAAATCACTCGTATCCACTCGAACCAGAGGAACACAACAGTGCAAGAAGAGCACACCAGCAAAGCTCGACACAACCGATAAAAATAAGCTGCAAACTGAACGCTGGTTTTGATCCGATGCTCCTGAAATGGCTGATGTCAAAACTATAAATGAAAACGAGCAGCCAGATGCGATGTGGGAGTGTGATCATAGCTGTTAAATGCTTAAATTGGAACCACGGATCGCCATATGGCAGTTTTCATGTTCACCGCAAAATAGCGAATGTCACTAATGTTCTATGATTGGAATTAATTCCTTCAACATGCCAGATGTTTGGCGTTAAAGTGGGAATGGCCTCATCGTTTGCCAACAGAGGGGAGGGCAGGAGGTTGCGGGAGGCGTTATGGTTCATCCTGCAGCTACAATTCAAGGCAAATGAGGAAATTTGGTGCAACGGTTCAACTTGATACCAGGTCAAGAGGACATAACATGAGTCAGCAAAAACCAAAAAGCTGAATAATGAATACGCATTGTCAGATTTTTACTTTTGAGATAACTCCGAGAACTCCTGCAATCTAGGCCATCAGTTAGCAAAGTAAACAGGCATCATCCACTCAGCTCTTGTGGTTAAATGTTAATAAAGTAACCTTCTGGCCCGTGCATCTGTTGACTTGTTAAATATTAAGGCCTGTCTAAGTCTGCGATCTTTCCTCAGCATCAGCCAAGTGTTTTAAATGCAACCGACATAATGTGGATGAAATCATTTTCATCATCATAATGAAAAAATGTACATCTTGCAGCTTGATGTCTCACAAAATACACTTCCTTTTCCAAATTGGTGGTATATAATCATATACTAGACAGTATACCAGTACACCAAGTAGCCACAACATTAAAACCACATGCTTATTATTGTGTAGGTTCCCTCATGCTGCTAAAATGGCTTTAAACTGTCTGGACACTGACATGGGACCTCTGGGTAACTTTTGGTGTCTGGTACTGGGACACTGGCAGAAGATCATTTGGGTCCTTTGGCTTGTGGGATTGGACATCTTTGGATTCAAGCTCATTGATTTGTGCTCTTGGTTGTGGTAGTGGTTGGGGAACAGTGTGTTTGGTCTGCAACAATGTTTGATTAGGTGTTCAAGTAGTCATGATTAGCTATTCCATTCTCCATTTTAGAATGGTCTGACTGCTCTTCAGTATCATTCTGCTATAGGGAAAACATGTTCTGGCTTGTTAGTACACTGATTAGGCATAACATTATGACCTCCTAATACTGTGTTGGTCCCCCTTATGTGGTCTTATGGGGTCTGGAACCAGGACATTGGCACTGGATCCTTTGGGTACTCTGGCTTGTGCAGTGGGGCCTCTGTCAATCCAACTTGTTCCACTGCATCCTGTTGATGCTTGATCACAATGGGGTGTAGGAAGTTTGGAGGTCAAATCAACATGTTGGACCATTGTCATGTTCCTCAACATGTTCCTGATTGGTTGATGTATTTTCCATGTGGTGGGGGGCATTTTCCTGCGGGGGTAGGCCAGTGACATTTGGGATTTCCATTAGCATGAGGGAGTGTGTTTGTTGTGGGACAATGTTTATTTGGGTGTCTAAGTCTGATCAACATGGATATTAAAATCCAAGGTTTTCCATCAGAACACCACATAGTACCAATATGATCAATGTTATTCACTTCACCTGTCAGTGGTCAGGATGTTGTGTCTGACCGGTGTATTTTAACAGTATTGGGTAGGACTAAGCAAATGAAGCTGCTCCAATGTTCCCTCAAAACAGTGACAGGAGGAATTGTTTTGATCGAACATTTTCATACAGGCAGGCATAAACTGTCATTAAAATGGCTAATTCACTAATATAAAACTAGTATTTTGCCTTACTGCATGATCCAAATCCTCAAGAGAACCTGGAATATGCAGTGAGGTAGTTTTCTGCTTGGAGGCAAAAAGAACACAGTAGAAGGGAAGGACAATGCCACCTGAAATAGTTTTTTTTTCAGAGATGGAGTTAGATTTTAAAGAACGGGTAACATACAGATGGAAAATGGGTTGGAAAAGCCACTTGAAATAAATGGCAAATGTCAGGCTTATATCCACAGTCTACATCTGGTAAGTCAGACTAGTCTCAAGGTAGTATCCATGTGAATGTGAGGTTTCCGAAAAGATCTTTGCACTGTAACAACATGAACAAAGTCGTCCACTTCACATGTGAGTAGTTTTAATTTTGTGGCTAACTGACACCATTTTAGCTACTCAGCTAATCCATTATGTTGTGCTGATGCAGTGGTGCAACTAGCTAACTAGCATGACAAATAAAAAACAAAGGGTGCATTACAAAACCTGTACTACCACACCAGAGAAAGATTTAGCAGGTCCCAATACCAGGATATCCGACTACATCTGGTCGAACTTTGCAGTTTGCAAGCTTTTCTGGCCATTCCGACCCACAATCCATTGCACAGATACAAACGTCAAGGTGTCTTATGCAAGCATAAAGAAGTTTGAGCCTCACAGACAGATGACGGCTCATTTCTGCAACAGTTAAAGCTTAAGGTGCATTGTTATGACGAACTACTATGTCTTAATTGTGCGCATCATGCATGAAGCAGTACGCACTTTGCGACGGCAGCTGCAGTAGAGTGAAAAGAAAACGTATTTGGAACATCTAACCTTTGATTACATTAGCACCAGTGCAAAACCAGTCATGAGACCCTCAAACTGAGCCGACCAACCCTCATTTGGTCGAACCACATCCAAGTTGATGCAACAAAACAGATGTCCAAAAACAGTAGTAAACTGCCGCTATAAGGCGAAGGTGAAAGTAAAACATCAGCTTTGAAGGAAGTCATAGAAAGGATGCACAGTAGCTAAAAATGCTCTTTGTCTAGCAAAAGAAGCCACTCTAGACAGCAACAAATATTTGCGACAAATGTCTTTCTACGAAGGTTTATAGTTTGAGATTTTTGGAGCAAAGTGTTGGACAGACAAACCGACCAGTCACCACCTTTAAGCCCAACCAGCAGCAGGGATAAAAACCTGCACTAATGTGAGTAAAGTGGTCGTATATGAAGGTCAGAAAGGTTCCGATGCCATTCTTCTTGTCAGACCAGGCAGCTGGGAGCATTAAGTTAAATGATTTCATTCTGTGTCTGTTTCAGTCTGTTTAGAGATCCAGCGGCTTTACCGAGATGGACTATCAGAAAAGTAAAGTAAGTCTACTTCTCAGTGTCTGACAGCTTGACTGATGCTATCTGATTTGTCTTGATGCAGTGAGCTGCACCCACCTGGGACCAACAGATTAGAGGAAACGTTTAAAATTATTTGTCACAGCCCCCGACTTCACACTCACATGTACTTTTTCCCTTTCCGTGTCAGTTTTTCTCATTCCACTCCGGCAAACTCGCAGATGGAGAAACCGCCCCGGTCACCACTGGGATAAGATGGTCCCTTCAATAACTTTGTTCGGCGATTTTCGGGTGACATCAGGACGCCGCTCCTTCAACATCAACAACATCCTAAAAATAGCACTGATTTCCACCAAACATTTACTCACCATATGTGTGAATAATCTGTGGAGCTGCTCCGGGTGATAGTTGGAGATATAGAGGCAATTACACAGTAATAGATTCAATCTCAGGCCAAGAGAAACATAATTGGAGAGGGAGCTCTCGCCTACGGGCCAGAATATTGTATATTGTCCCCGTGATTATAGACACTTGGCACAGCATGGTGCTGTTAGCAATTTGAAATCAGCATATGAATGGCTGACATTAAATGGAACACTTTAGATCATGGCTTCGATGGTAATGTTTGTCTGTGTCAATTTCAAAACAGCCCATTTGTTTTCCTGGACGGCCAGTTGACTGTGATCAAAAGGGGAGAACAATCCGAACTGGGGCGTCGAAATGCAAATGTGATGGAGGGAAGCGGACACCTGAAAGAATACGAGGTATTCAAAGGAAAACAGCGAGGGCTTTGGAACGTTTTAATTTTTACATTCCAAGTACTTAACCGATGTCCACAGAAGCTGCACTAAACAGCGTTCTGCAGCCGAATCATTGGTATTGCAAACAAGTGGCAAAGAGAGGAACGCAGTGCCGAGATAAGAGAGGTGTACATGCAGCGTTTGGTCTGTGGAGAGGCTTCGTACGTGACAGGGGAGAGATCAGAAGAGCAGGCACGACCGGTGGAAGTGAGCAGCACATGGCGCGAAACACCAGAGAGCAGAGGGAGGTCGGAGGTTCATCCTGCCACCGGAGGGGAGGGGAGTCAGGGGGGCGTTCAGGGGCAGCAGAGGTCACATCATGGAGCAGTAATGAGCATGTGGCCACAGGGAAAGGAGGACAGAAGTGCTCAGTGTGCCGCTGTTGCACAATCAGAAGCTACCTGCAGCGTATTACAACTTGCGTTTTACTTCCGCGGCTCTGGCCATCAGCTTTTATTGCTCATAACGCTGCGGTCGCCGAACCACTGCAGAGCGCCGAACACGAGCCGTCAGACGGGGCTGCGAATGAGCCCGTAGTTTCAACAGGTTGGACCGAAATTTGATTTAGAGTGGATTTTTTATGTGGCCAATAGGTTTCTTCTGGCTGGAACTGATATAGAGTCATTCCATGCCAGCTCATCTAGGGTCCCCCAGTTGAGGTCATGGGTCATGTAACCTTGCAAAAACCCAGCAGCTCTGCTCCAAACATTTTTTGAGTTATGAAGTTTTGAAAATCGGCCCTCGGTGTTTAATTTGATAACTTCAGCGATTCTTTAAAAGCGTCTTAATAGTCTCACCAGTTGCTTTTATTTCACAGGATTTGACTGATTTTTTTTTTACCGAATATCCCAGAAACCTCAAGAAAAGGCTGGAAGTGATGGACCTGAATGACAAGCTCCTGACTTTCAACTGACTAATAGCTGACTAGACAACTACTGAATCAGCTGTTCTCAATTTATTGAGTACCAGAGTGCTTTAAAAGATAGTAGAAATTACCAGGATCATTTCGGACGATATAGAAGAATTTACAACACTTCCAAGAGGTTTGAATAGTTTAGGACATGGCATCTTTAGTGAAAATAGTTTAAACTTGTCGTTAACATCTCTAAAACAGTGTCTTACCATCTGTTGTCACTTGTTTCTGTCATTTCCAACCAGAAGAAACCGATTTGTCAAATAAAAATTCACTATAAATCAGAATCTGGCATTGAAATCAGTAGTTTTGGGCTTAACTGTGTATAAAACAAACCGTAAAGTCATTGCCAGAACATCTCTTTGTTTTTTCTACAGTGCCAGAAGCCCAAAGTTGCCATAATTGCTCAGTAGATTGTTCTAACTCCCAACAGGACGAGCTGCAGAAATAAAACTCCAGTTGTGCTAAAGTGCAGTTTTTCCTTTTAGCAGGGAGAAGACGACAGAGCTTTAGCAGCTACACTCTCTGCAGCTACCTTTAAGACGCAGAAGCCACCAAAGACGGCAGCTAGAGCGGTTAAAACTGAGCGTGAGTCTTCGGCCAGGCTGTCAGAATGCACAAGCAGGTGAGGTTATGTCACTCGGCCTTCGCTGCTGATCCTGAGCTCACAACCACCTCAGAAACGAGTCCAGTCTGGATCAAACCCGCCTCATAAGTGCAGCCGAATGACTTCAGACATGTTTGCATGATGACTTGTAGTTTTAAAGGTTTGTTCGGGAGTTTCAGTGATTCTTTGAACTTAACACCAGGGGCTCAGAAAAACATGCAAGCACCATTTTCTACACAGAATATCGCAGATAAAAGAAAAAGAAGTGCACACCTCACTTTTACTTCAAACCAGGTGGATTTCTACAACCAACTATGGGTGTAATACAAGGAGGAGATTAAATCTAAGATAAAAGACTTGAAATCTGCTCTGTTATCTGTAAAATATTTAATCATAGACTCATTCACTGGCTTAATGTTAATCGGCTGCTCATAAGTGATGAGCTTTATTATTCTTTTTATTGACACTCCAGCCATTATTCCCCTGCAAGTGATCCTTCAAACTGAAAGAAACGCGCATTTGAAATTTGCAAAGTTTCCTCGGGTGCCACAAATTCTCATCTGACGTTTAATTACAACGATTCAAATACTGCTTTAATGATTAATTTATAGATTTGTGAGCATAAATCTGTTCTCATGCATATCAGAGATGAGGTGACGGCATTTTAGCTGGACTTCTGCACAGTTTAATGCATCTAGTCCCAGGCTGCAAAGCAAAACTTTACTGCTCTGTTACATCAGCAATCAGACGTTAGCTTTTAAATTAGGGATGCACGATAATGCCAATTTCAAGCGACACCGATAATTGATAATTTTATGCTTCTTGCAGCCGATAACAGATAATGTCAACCGATTGGGCTCGTGCCGTGGTGTCGGCTGAAGGGGGAGGCACGACACCAGAGTTGGCAGCTCCATGTACCTCAACCACAGCAGTATACTAGAGCCTTAGTGATGCACAGTAGCGCTCAGCGGCGTATGGCGGCACTCGGCGACACTCGGCAAAGCTCGGCAACACTCAGCAGCGGCGCTCGGCAGCGGCGCTCAGCAGCAATATCAAAATTATTATCCCAATACCACCACAACCAACCCATGTTCAGATATTCCAATATTCGGGACCAGCCTTAGTGAACAAGGTAAAAAAGTCCACACTGGTCAGTGCCATGCCATGCTGCTTGTTTTTCTCAGTGTTATGACGTCACACACATGCGACAGTACCGTCGGGGAGGAGAGGGGTTGAGGAGCCGGGCATGAGGACAAACCACAACACACAGACCAACAGCAAAAACCAAGATTCTAAGTCTTTACTAGTATTGGGTCATTTTTTGGGCTAATTTTTTTATTATCAGAATTATCGGAATGACGTCATAATTGACAAAATTACCCGATAATTATCAGACGCCGATATTATCGTGCATCCCTAATTTTAAATAGACTGGGACTCGCTTAATTTTAATCCATATGTACAAAGACAAACCTCATGTAACAAAACAGAGGCTGAGTCTCCATATAATAATATTTTCCATATTTATGTGGAGGAAACAACAAAAGCAGGAATTCTCAAATGTACCACTCAAAGGTTTGCATGTGATTTTCATTCGAGGTCAGAGGTCTCGAGTCACTGGGAATACTAAAACAATATTCGTGCATTTTACTTCTGACATGTATTCAAGTCGTACAGTCAAGGTGTTTGAAATGCATTTAAGTCTAGAGGGAGAAATGTCACCGTTTACCTGCAATCAGCTGCATCAGTGTGACCCCTGAACTCTGGATTACACCACATACGTCAGCATGAGCTCGCCCATATTTATTTCTGACTCTGACATATTCTTACCCTTTATCACTGACTGTATATGAAGATGGGCGGACCTTTTATAACGTCACCCATTTCCTTTAGACCAGATTTGAAGCTTAGTGTGGTGACAATCCTTGCAAACGTCGTTGGACCACAAACTGTACTATGAAGACACCCAACTGTCACTCAAAGCAGCAATGCCCTCAATTATGCACAACTTCAAACCTTAATACAATTGAAGCAAGTGAGTTATATAAAAAATTGTCTTCTGTACAGCTGTCGTGAATGGGGAAATTAGCTGTAGAGACCAAAACATTTTTTAATACCACGTTTTAAAAAAGTTTATCTCTGCTGTAAAGTTGGACATTTTAACATGGGAGTCTCTGGGGAGTGAATATAGCCTCAAGTGGCCATTTGAGGAACTGCAGTTTTTGACACTGCTATGTCAGTTTCCTTCTTCAGCCCTGGAGCTTTGCTGCTTGCTTAGGTCCAAATATTCAGTTCTTGTGACATCCCTAACCAGTGTATCTAATGCTGTTACTGCACTCAGGTATGAAAACTTATAAATGTTTAAACTGCCTTTGAAAAATACTTTTATATCAATGTTTTGTGACTTTCGGGTGTTGATGTTGACAAGAAAAGACACCAGCTAGAGCACCAAAATGTGGTCTGCACTATATAGAATGCCTTGTTGTTGCGATGAAGTCACACAAACTGTCACTCAAAGTGGCCACACCCATAATTATGCACAACTTTAAGCCTTAATACGATGTAATCAAGTGAGTTATATAAAAATTCACCTCCTCTACAGTTGTCATTAATGGGGAAATTAGCTATAGAGACCAGAATTGCTTTTCGTACCAGGCTATAAACATATTTATTCCTGTTGTAAAGTTGGACATTTTAACATGGAGGTCTATGGGGATTGACTCACTTTTGGAGTCTGCCTCAAGTGGCCATTTGAGGAACTGCAGATTTTGACACTACTATGTTTGTTTCATTTTTCACCAATGTAGGTTGCCCTAACTAATGTATCAAATGTTTTTACTGCACTCAGGTATGAATATTTATAAATGTTTAAACTGCCTTCGAAAAAAAAAAATTATATCAGTGTTTTCTGACTTTTTAGCTGTTGATGAAGACAAGATGTCAGCTTGAGCTGCAAAATCAGGTCCGCACTATATGGAATGCCTTGTTGTTGCCATGAAGTCACCCAAACTGTCCCTCAAAGTGGCCACACCCATAATTATACACAACTTTAAGCCTTAACAGAATTTAAATGGGTGAGTTAAACAAAAATTCACCATCTGTACTGTTGTCATAAATGGGAATATTAACTCTAGAGTTCAAAAAACTTTATGTACAAAGCTGTAAATATATTTATATCTGCTATAAAGTTGGACATTTTAACACGGGGGTCTGTGGGGATTTACTCACTTTTGGAGACAGCCTCAAGTGGTCATTCGAAGAACTGCAGGTCTTGGCACTTCCACATAGGCTTCCTTTCACTTTCAATTATACACAATTTTGTGGCTTAATACAATTTAACTGGGTGAGTTATATAAAAATGAATCCCCTGCACAGTTGTTACAAATGGGGAAATGACCTACAGAAACTTAATTCATTTTCCCCCTCAGACTGTAAACATGTTTATTTCTGCTGTAAAGTTTGACTTTTTAACACGGGGTTTGACTCACCTTTGGAGTCGGCCTCAAACTGGCTCCTATGTTCAATTACATGGTTTACACTAGTTTCAGGAATTATGTAAGTAAGAGAAAACAACACGTTTTGCATCTGCGATTAGAGAGCCGACTGCAAATTCTCTCGCGTTACATTAACTCTGAAATTCGGCAGCAGTTAACATCACAATGACAATGTCAGTAACAGGGCAATAAGACACATTAAAACCACATTCATTTGGGGACAGAGCCGCTGTAAATAGTCTCCAGCTACACTATTCATATTCTGCATAACTCACAATTAATGAAACAATAGAACATTTCTTTCAAAATGGAGACATAACACTTCATTGTTCATAACACTAGGTTAGGACTAAGGTGAGGTCTGGACCAACATGAGGCCTGCTGTATGAAGCTCATGCTCTATTGTGGTCAATTTTCAAGAACCAAGTACAGAATATTTTTTAAAAAGATGTACAAAACTGTCCACTGCTCTCCCTGTGTGGTAAACAGGTGCGTATAGAAAGTGCACCACGGCACAAACAACCAATTCACACAACGTCATTCTCTGATTTCTCTGCAGAGAAAAGTGCTGGCAGGCCACACACTGTGCAACATCGCACGTTGTGAGAAAGCAACGGTGTGACAATCAGTGTGCAGGCAACGCTGCCACAGGACCCGTATATACACAGCTGCAGGAAACTTGTTTCCCAGAGTTCACGGAGGCAAACAGCGAGCAGGGGACAGACATGACAGGATGCAGAGGGGAAGCGGGACAGATGGATGCGTGTCGTCCTTGTGTTTGAAGTCGTCTTTCCTCTCGGCTATGCAGTATATTCAGCCATGTACAGTACGCAGATTTAGAGAGTGAATGGGCATCATTAGCCTAAATTACAAGTTTTTTTTAGACGTGATTGGCCAGCAGCAGGACAGCTGGTCAACATCAGAACAACCCGCTGGGAGTTTCAATGTGAAACTAATACTAAACATGTGTCCAGGTGGCTCCTTTGTTGAGTTAAAAGCAAAATGGCACAAACGGCACAATACTACTAATAAAAAAAAGCACATTAATTACAGTTTCAGGTCAATTTGTGTTTTGCTCACTTTTGTAGGCAAAATACAAATTGCTCCATAGTACAGCGTGTTTGTGTGGGCGGGTTGAAACGAAAGGTTGGGGGAGCAGTTTGTGCAGCTGATTGGTAGCTGCAAAGCGCCAGAATACTGTGGTGTGAAATAATATTCCCTTGTGAGAAAATTGCAGCCTTATGGTAGGCCTAGTGGTAAATATTACATTTTGGATACTTACTGTTTATATAATATTTATGCTGCACTGATTTCAGCATTATGAGTCACCAGTGTTACATCAGCAATGAAATATAAGAGCAAACAGCCCAATGAACACCTGTCTTAGCAGGTTACCGATTCTGATGTGAAGTCTCGAACATCTGCTGTGTACGTTGCTGGCACCACATGACAACAAAACAATCCTGATGTCTTTTCGTGTTAACTGGGTAACAGTCTAATTATGTCCTCCCTGTATATTTGGAGTTCTACCAACGCTTGGTTGGATATCAAACAAGTCCGTGAACGTAAGTGAGAAAACCGACAGTGTAAACATCCAAACATTAAGCTTAAAAATGGGTTGTTCAAGGTTGGCATGAAGCTTCGGAGGAAATAAGTGGATAATTTTTGCAATTAATTTTTGATCAGTTCAGTGTTTCAGGTGCTGCGGGTTGGATTATTCCCCACTGGAACAACAAGGCGTTCTCTATAGGATAGGCCAGATATTGCAGCTCTACAGTATATTCTCTCAATCAGCAGCCAAAAAGCCACAATAAAAGACATAAATTTGAGCATTTCTAAAACTAAAATGAAAGTTCTGGGACAGTTTGTGTACAATCTGTGCCAGCAGTAACTGTCAGGAGTCAAGAAACTGTGTGACGTTGGATTTTCAACATCAGGACTTGTTGTTACACATTTTTGTGACCACTAACGATGAACACCATGGAGCTCAAACTGGAGCGAAGAAAGAAACATCAATTTCTATATCTGTCAGCCATCAAGATAATTCAGCCTTCTTGTTAAGGATCATCACTAGTGGTAAGAGGGGGGTCTGCGGCTACCATCAACAGAAGAAACGGCACTGAAAAAGCCACAGTTTCTAAAACTGAACAAGACCCATCAGAATGTTCTCTACTCTACATCAACACCAAAAAAGTCACTACAACAGCACTTTTACACCGATCAGCCATAACATTATGACCACCTGCCAACATTGTGTTGACCCCTATGTAGTCAAAAATGCTCTGAACCATTGGACATGGACCAGAGAACCTCTCAGGGTGTCCTATGGGGTCTGGAACCAGGACGTTGGCACTGGATCCTTTGGATACTCTGTCTTGTGCAGTGGAGCCTCTGTCAATCCAACTTGTTCCACTGCATCCTGTTGATGCTTGATCAGAATGGGGTGTAGGAAGTTTGGAGGTCAAATCAACATGTTGGACCATTGTCATGTTCCTCAACATGTTCCTGATTGGTTGATGTTGTTTCCATGTGGTGGGGTGCATTTTCCTTCAGTGACATTTGGGATTTCCATTTGCTGAGGGAGTGTGTTTGTTGTGGGACAATGTTTATTTGGGTGTCTAAGTCTCATCAACAGGGATGGCAAGAAAACCTGTCAGTGGTCATAACGTTGTGGCTGATTGATGCATATCACTTATACGAGGGGTGATCAAAAAGACCTGGGACTGTTTGTGTGCAACCTGTGCCAGCAGTGACTGTCATGAGTCAGGCGATCATGTGACGTCACACTATCAACATAAGGACCTGTATAACACAAGTTTTTATGACCACTGGTAGATGTGAATTTTTGATTTCACCATAAATCTTTAAGTTTCACAAACAGCAAACATCACATTCTGTGTCAGTCAGCAGCTCGATGATCCAACCTTCATGTTGGGGATCATAGTGAGAATCATGTGGAGGAGGGTTTGCAGCTGCCATCAGGCGAAGAAACAGTAGATTTTACAGTGAAAGAGCCACGGTTTCACAGACCGAACAAGATGCATCAGGACAGCTGTAGCCAGCATGTTGTCCACTCTACATCAACACCCAAAAAGTCACAAAAACAGCACATTTTTAATACTTGTATGAGCGGTCATCAAAAGGTTTGCAGCTACCATCAAGAGAAGAAACAGCAATTTTTACAGTGGAGGAGTCGCAGTTTCAGAGACAAGACAAGGCACAACCAGACAGGACCAAAGATTGGACCAAAGTTAGATGAAGCTAACAAATATTAGCTTTTATGCTAGAAAATGGCCTGGAAGTAGGTTGCCTAATACAGTGGTTAGGGATGTTACGAGAACAGGCGCTGTATTCTCAAGCTGATACCAAATTTGTGAAAACATCACCATTCTTGTTTTTTTGTGGTACTAAAAAAAATCAAAGCTGTAGGTTCTGGAGATAGTAAACAAAGACAACCTTGAAAATGGCAGTCGTAAGTGCAAACTCAAAAAACTGCAAATCATGCATGGAGCCATTTGGTGTTTAAGTTGGATGATCAGTGAGAAGTTATCGATGACAAAACGTCTGAAGTCCAACCACATTCAATTTATGACCCAACATGTCAAAGAAAACTAGCAAATCTTCCCACTTGAGGAGACGAAGCCAACGTATTTGTTTGACTTTGCTTGAAAATGCTCTATTAGCCGATTATTTTCCTGATTGTTCGTGTTGGTATTAACTTTAGAACACTGAACTTAACCGAGTTGTTTAATTTCAAGACATTTCAGCTCATTTCAGGGACATTCCTTTAAAATGCATTCGTTCCGCAAAGACGTAAAATGCCTCAATTAGCGGTGTTTACTATTTCCGTGGCGTTTAAACAAAATGAGACGATAGAACCCGACGCCACATTAAACCGCTCTCTAAGACGAACGTGTTTACAGTGAAGCTATTTCCATGCAGGATGCTGCCTCGAGGGGGGGGGGCGGTTGTCTGTCTGTCTAGATGGAGATAAATGCCCAGTGTTGCCCAGAGAGAGGCGGGCTGCTGACTGATAAAGCCTGTGTTTGGGATGAAGCTCGGCTGTTAGTGTTTACTCTAATTGTCCTGTAATCACCAGGTTTCCGGGAGAAGGAGAGGTCTCCTGCCGAGTGGCACCTGGACCCTGTTCCGGCCCGAATTTACCAGCAGTGGTGGAAGATTGCTGTCCAGAACACAGAACAATCAAAAAAAAAAAAGAAACCAATACAAGAAACATTTCAACCCAGTGGTGAAACGTATTAAAAACCAAATAAATTCAGTTTAACGAGTGTTTGTGAGAGAAACACACAGTGTAAGAAAACAGTGATTTAAAGGTGTAAATGTGTTGACAGGGAATAAACAGAGAAAAAGCCATAAAAAATAAATTGACTGCTTAATTGAAGGTGCTACATGAAGCAATTTAACATCAATAAATCATTACAGGAATAATTTGAGGTGTCAGTATAATTACAGCCAACAAACATGTCTGTGATGAGGAGAATGAGCATCGGCGGTGTGTTTACCATGTTTACGTTTGACAGGAAATGCTAAAGAATTGGCAGGAGGGTGTTTCTCTCAGTAATGATTCTTATTATAGCACCTTTATCATCTATCAAAATATCTCCACAGCTTTTACAAAAAGACATTCATGCTTATTCCTTCCAGACTAAACACATACATGCGTATTTCACTGCGTCGCTAAAATTTGCACCCAGATGTGGTTTTAGGGAAAGTTAATGTTCACTACTAGACACTAAATATGAAGCAGAGCTCAGGGTGGTGGGATGTCGGTTGCTTTGCAAATATTTGATCATAAAACGCTGGAAAAATCAAAATTACTAGAGGAACTTACAGCGGTATGCACATTAAAGACGTCTGGTTGGCTGACTGATTGGTCAGTATGCCCTCCTTTGACAAAAACTCTCGAAGATCGGACAAACACCGGTGTTACTTTTGTAAAAACGCCAACTTTTCACCAACTTTCTGCCATTAATTCCTTACTTTTGACCACAGGACGAACAGACAAGTTGTGAAAGTAAGAAACTTTTGACTCCTGAAAACACCCCACAAGTCTGAATTCACCCAACCTAATGGAGACTGCGAGGTCTAACTTATTTAGCATTTACTGAATGTTTACTTGGCTCCAAACTAACACCATTAAAACATGTCAAACAAGTCTGTGGCTGCATTTTGTTACAACTAATGGCCAAAAAGTCTGGTGGAAACTTTGCAGACAGCAGTTTGTATATCACAACTCAACAACCAACCTGGCTTATTATCCAAAAATAGTAGAATAACACGTCCGAGTTCGGATGTTTAACTTCCATGATGATTTGGGCATGGCCATACAGAATTGACATATTTCAACATGTTATCATCTTATAACAGCAGCAGATTCAGTAACAGTTATCTGTGTAAGGAAAGAACTATAGCTGCAGTCTCCAGGTTGAGTTTTGAAAATACGTAATACGTAATACGTAACGGAGACTGCAAAGTTCACTGAACGTTTACTCAAAGTTGGCTCCAAACTAACTCCATTAAACCACGTCAAAGAAGTCTGTGGCTGTATTTTGTGTAAAGAAACATAATTCCAGTAGGAAGTTTGCAGACAGCAGTTGTGCATCAACCAAACTGTTATGTTATCTAAAAACAGCTGGATAAGTTGACTGACTAAGGATGTTTAAGTTCCATGTTTAGACTTGACACTTGACGATTTGAGTGTGACGTACAGAGTTGGTCTTATAACAGCAGAGGGATCCAGTAAAAGTTACCTGGGAAAGGAAAGAACTGTGGCTGTAGCCTGCAAGTCGAGTTGTGAAAACACCCCACAGCATTATTTCATCCGGCCTCATGGAGACTACTAGATCTAAGTCCATGACACAATGTCAAAGAGGTGTTGGCTCGAACAACCAAAAAGTCTGGTGGAAAGTTTGCAGAGAGCAGTTTGTGCATCAACCCAACATTGCATGTTATCTAAAAACAGTAGGATAACTTGTCTGAATGAGGACGTTTAACTGCCAGGAAGCTTTGAACATTCAGAACTGGACACACAGTTCAATATGTTTGGTCTAATAATCATCTTATAACAGCAGGTGGATCCAGTAACAGGTGAGACGTCTCCCTGTAGCAGCAACTTCACCCATGCTGGAGGTGAAGTATCTCATTAAACTTCCATCCATCCATTGTCTATACACCGCTTAATCCTTTGTAGGGTCGCAGGGGGGCTGGAGTCTATCCCAGCCGACTCAGGGCGAAGGCAGGGGACACCTGGACAAAAACCACACAGAAGGATCCCAGGCGTCCTAACCGGGGCGCGAACCAGGGATCTTCTAGCTGTGAGGCGACGCTGCTAACCACCGAGCCACTGTGCAGCCCCCTCATTAAACTTGAAAAATGATATCAAACAAAATAAAAACAAGTCATGTATGGACACATTTGGTGGGCTGGAGTTCAACCAAATTCAAATTATGACCACATATGTCAAAGAAAACGAACAAATCTTCCCATATGAGGAGATAAAACCAACAAATATTTGTTTGACTTTGCTTGTAGATGGCCTGATTGTTTGTCAGACAATTCAGACTTAAACTAGCGTATTTATTTAACAGTGTTGTCGGTGTGGTATTATTAACTTTAGAAAACTAAGAACCACACTGAGGTTGTATAATTTCTAGAAGTCGCAGCCGATTTGCAGCTAAAGGTGAAGCACCTCTTATCAAACCAGAAAAAATGTATCACCATTAGAATAATAGTACATACATAGCACATACTAGCTTTTCATGTTGATATAGAATGCATTTATGCTAATGAGGCTAGCAGGTAGAGAGAAATCAGTCCACAGTGGCCAATTTAGTTCATGTAGTGCAGGTTTTTTCCCCCGCTGCAACCTAATAACTGCTTGAAGGTAGGTATAGTTCCAGCTGACCCTGATTTTCTTAGGTCGATTACCGCACTTGTGTCCATACAGAACCCATTTAAGCACAGTATTGAGTGGTAAAGCTGTAGATAGCGACGCAGGAAAACTGATTTAAAATGTGGAACAGGTCAAGTTTATGGACAAAAACAGCCCATAACATCTCCTATGTAGACTGAATAAAGTGCACATATTCTGAAAAAGCACCGCTGTAAGATGGTTTTATCATCCAGTGACCAGCAATATTAACACATAACTCCATCCTCATTCATCCGACAGTCAGAGATATTTCAGTCCAGACGAAAGCAGGCGACCAAATACAGACAGAGCCATAATAACTGTAATTGCCATCCCAAGAGCCGGTGTGGCTAAAAATGCCAACGTAACATTTGATGAATCGGGTGAATCGGGGCGGCGTTAATTCAGCTTCTCATAAAGAAGAAAATGGACATTCGCGTGGAAATGTCACAGATTATTAGTTTAACAAATTAATCGAGAGAGAGCGCGGGCACACTCTAGAAAGGGAGACGGAGAGAGAAGAGATCTGGACGGAGGGTTATGCTACAGAGAGAGTAAAGAGAAAAGGACAGAGACATTGAAAACCCCACAGAGAGTAGGTGTTTAGTGGTGGAAGACGTGACCAGGGCAAACAGACTGAGTATAGGAGAATATAGGATGTATGAAGGAAGTCAAGACAACATCACTGAAACCTGCAGGCTTTGCTTTATTTACATCGAGCAGGTAAATGCAGAGAGAAGGACACTAAATTACAGGATGCAACCGAAGTTGTAGCTGCTTTTTTATTTCTGCATTATGTGCAAAAGTGGCCCAAAAGAGGAAATCTAAAGGCTAATTAGTAAAGTAAACTGAAAAGGCGTGATGCTAAGAGAATTGCTGCAGACTAAGGTGAACCTCATCTGAGCTTTGGCTCACGCTGCATGAACTGGATTATAAAATAATACCCTGAGAAGAACTTTGGGGCTTGGATTTGCATTTTTTAGCCAGGCTGGCTGCACGTTTCCAGGGATGGCATGTACAGTTTCTTCTTTCAGCAAATCTCTTGTCGGTTAAATCGTCACTTTTTTGGTAACTCGCTCTTATAATTTGCTCATGCAGACAGAACTTTAGCGCAGATGTACATGAGAGCCCCTATACAGTATGATGAGCTCAGTTAATTCAACGGCAGAATGGTCGCTAAATTTAAGCTTTTATCAGGTCTTGATAGAGCTCATAAGATAATTAGAATGTAAATCACAAAGGTACATTTATGCCATAGGTGTCCCTGTTCTGTTCAGGACTCCCACTTAGTTGAGACGCCACACTGAGTCCATGCAGCCTCTAGTTTCTGGCTCACATCTTGCATCGTTTAGCAGTTTGTTTCCTGAAGTCTTCACACTGGAGCTGTGTCTCAATTCAGGGGCTGCATCCTTCTAGGCTGCACTTTTCGGCTGCATACGTCACAGCGGTGCGACGAAGGCTGTCCCATTTCATCAAAACTTCAAGACTCCTTCAAATGCGGCCGACGAATGCGTCCTTCTTTTCCACAAATTTGAAGGATGCATCGATGTATCCTTCGTAGCCCCAAATATCCCAAGATTCATTGCGGGCCGCTGACAGTTCGATCAACAGCTGGAGTTTTCACTGCTGACGGCTGACAGAGAAGATGGATGGAGGATTCTAGCTTTAAATATTAGTATTATGTTACAGTTCACTCCAATAGTACAAGTGTTGAACACATTAAAATTTGTTTTAAAAATCGATTAAGTTACGTTATTGATGTGAGCCACTGCAGTTTAAAGCGTTTACTTTCCAGTTGTTCAGCTTCAGTATTTAAGTTTTGTTTTACCTTGACTGTGGCGATTTTTTCTGACTGTGGCACCAGAAAATGACTTATTCATTCATAAATATTCATATATTGATTCCTTATTTAAATTACTATATGAAGAAGAAGTAAAATGGTTACGAGGTTACTAAATCCTACTGGAGCTTCTATTGGTGGTGATTCTCTGTAGACCAGTGAAAACATGACTCTCCTCACTGTTTTTAGTTTAGCTCCACCAAGTTATCTGATAACATGTTTAACATACATTATATCTGGTTTCTGTTCAGACAGCAGGTATTTAGTGATCCTCATCAGAAACATTCAGCCCAGAGACTGTGGAGGTTTATAATATCTGAAGTTCATATAGGCGTGGATGTCAACAGATTTAAACCAGCTGTGAACGCTTCTTGTTTCTCAGACAGTTTAGTCCCGAACCACCGGACAGAACAAGACCCTCAAGTCTTCAAGTATATAAAACATATTAAAAACAAAAATTACAATTTCGGGATCAAATCTAGTCAAAAATTAGGTAAAATTACACCGTCGCCTTATCCTGATCGTCGGGATGAAAATTTGTTTGTCAGGGTTGCTAGGCAACAAAGAGCGGCGCTACGAGACGTCATGACGCAAGCAGGAAGTTCATCGTGGGCTGGACCGTCTCATTTAACAAACGCTCATGCGGCCTTCTCATGCAGCCTACCCGTCCTTCGAAGGACCCAGCCTTCGAAGGACGGGTAGGCTGGGTCCTTTGAAGGATGCAGCCCCTGAATTGGGACACAGCTTGGGTTTCATCCCTCCAGTCTTTAAGAGTCTGTACAAGGGGTTAGCTAACAGAGATATGGACAGATTCTTTATCAGCACGCATAAAAATGGGCAAATATCGACACTGTCTGAACACAATAACGGAAAATCTTTGAATCGCTACGAAAAAAGCATAAACTTTCTGATTGGTTGGAGCTATTTGGTCGTTTGTGGTTGAACGGGGGTGATTGTGCAGTTAGAATGCATCAGTGTTGAAACGACAGAATGGTTCATATAAGATGTTACGTAAGAAAGCACATACAATATACAAAGCACCTCTTATTTTGATGTTTGCTTCCATTCAACTGTTTGATTCACACTTTGAAACAGCAAAGTGCCCACAATAATTGAATAAATGCAGACAGGTGTTGACTAATTATTAAACGAACTTCATGGAATAAAGAATTTGTTTTGGATTTAAACCATTTTAAGCTTGGATTTAGCGAAGTTAAGAGACAAATGAGCAGTTCAAGGACTGTTTTTACAGTTTCTGGCTCTGACAAATGGTGTCATGTTGACAATTTTAAAAGACAACATGCCTTTCAAGCCCAATCTGCTGCTCTGTATAAACACTGCCTGCAGTTCAGCCTAAATGTCCCCTATTTCACTGTTCACAACTAAAGTCACTACTGGATTCATGGTTGTGTTGAGAGCCACAACATTTTTTTATCCTAATGCAATCTGGACAGAGCTAACTGTTTATTTTTGGCAAGTTTTTAAATGGCACGTGTAGAATAAAGGGATTTTAATGAAACAGCACAATTCTAAGTTTAGATTTGTCTATTTTTACCAATGTAGGGGCACAATTTAGTATTTCAAGGACCGTCAGAGAGTTGGATCCTATAAGAAAAATGAATGAAGTATGCTAACGGCGTCTTCCAAAGGAATGAAGTATGCTAACGGCGTCTTACAAATGATTGAAGTATGCTAACGGCGTCTTACAAATGAATGAAGGCGGCTAGGCTAACAACACACACTCACCTGTTTTGGGATTTATCTCGATGCTCAAGCCCTTTTCCTTCCAGATTAGACGGCTCCTAAAAGTTATAGATAAACCCGAGACTGGTAAGTTATTTTTAAATAGCAGGGATAAAAAAAAAATGGGAGTTTAGACCGACCTGTTGTGCGAGTTCTTGTTCGACTTTCCCACTGTTCTACAAACGCTGACTCAGCACCATCTTAAACACTTGGTTGGTCGCGGCAACCCATGTGACCGCACGATGATTGGCTATAAGCCCATGTGACTACAATCCCACGGGAATACATGGACTATCGCGGGATTTACCTGGGTTACACCGGGAAGCAGAGAAAGTATTTTAAAAAAATCTCTTCTTGTGATCTTTGCTACCATTCATCTGAAAGTGCCCACAATGGTTGACCATCGCAAAACACCTTTACTCCTGTCGTAAGTTACTGTAGATAATTCGAATGGATGAACTATCAGCTCAACATCATTCAGCTGCATGAATACAAAAGGCAACCAAAGCCACACCTGCTTTGTTGGTTTAAAAAAATGGTTCTGCCAGAAAAATAGTTACTGGTTGTAAGTCCAGTTCTATGTAGGCCTCCGACGAGCTCGTGTATTGGTTGGACGGTCATGCTTCAGTCTCTGGTGGTCACCTCTTGGATCCACCCCAAATGGCAAGGTTGGGTCAGTTGGTTGGACTGGTCACCAATTTCCCCATTTCAGACATAAATATTCCAACAACTATTGGATTAATTGCTATAAAACTAGAAAAAGACATCCACATGCCTCTGAGAATAATGCCTGTTTGCTTTAATGACATTTTAATGAATTCACACCAAATTTCCAGACAATGGAACCTTTGATCTCGCACCATTATTACATCAAAATGTGTTTTCCCTGTACTTTGACCTATGTACAAACTCGCTTTCATCTTCCTCATCTGATAATATGTACATGTCTAATTAACAAATGTGAGCACGCGAACAGACCAGACTGTTAACATGTGAGACATTATACCTGCATGTAAACATCGGCTAATTAGCACCGTGATTGTAAGAATGCAGATGTTTGCATTTCTCTCAAAGCGCTGAGGTGCGAGTATCACAGCAGATTCTTCACTTTGTTCGCCATTCTCTGACTGTTAACAAACAGAACGTTTAATCTTGAAATTAACTCGCAGCAGCAGCAGCTTCTGGTCGCTCCTGTCACACTTTCAATCACTGTGGGCTCATTTTTCACCGCGATATAAAGTCCTGAACATCTATGGAAACAGCACAAACATGGCCAGAAGTCTTCTACTGAGGTTTACTTTCTTTGATTATTTGTTTTACAAAAAAAGTCTGGAAAAAAACCTGGAAATAACGTGTACAGTACTTTTCCAGGTGCCCACAGCTGTTACCAATACTGGAAAAAAAAACATCGCTCTCCATACTACACATATTTTTCTATATTTTCCATACTTCTCTCCAATTTGTGAAAAACACTGCCTGCAGTTCAACCTAAAAGCCCCCTAATTTTTTGTCACAGGACTGCTGATTGCAGTTAATGGCTTCACAGTTGCATTAGTAGTTACAATATCTGGTAACTACTGGCAGAAAATGACTAATTATTTAACGAACCATGTGGAATAATGTACAGTAGCCACTCGCCATATCACGGTTCACTTCTCGTGGTCTCACTGTGTCGCAGAATTTTTAAATTGTATATAAAATACGTAGCGTACAGCAGATGAGTAGACACACGTATGGAAAACGCAGCTACGGCCGCTTCCTCTTGAGCTAGTCGGTCTCTGATTGATCGGCGGTGATGGAAGCCAGCCAGAACCTTTGGTCCCACACGGTGAGTGTTTACTGGAAATAACCGTCAGAGAACCGGTGACAGTCTGTAGGATTACCGTAACATCATCATCAGTTTCCTGGTAGGTAGGCAGCCGGACGTCCTCGGTGTCGGTGTGTTTAAAATACGACAAAGCTTTTCCCAAGTCGGAGTTTCAAGTTGATCGCTGCGTCGCTGGTTCCATTATTGGACACAGCTGTAGAAGCTCCTCTAGATGGAAGGTTTAAGAGTGTAGGAAGAGTTTATAAGAGTGTGGGAAAGGTTAATAACAGTGTAGGGATGGTTTATAAAGCCTTAAAATATACATAAATAATAAAATAAATATAAGGTCGCTACTTTGCAGATTTCGTCTATTGCGAGGGGTTCTTGAACCTAACCCCCCGCGACAGACGAGGGATCACTGTACACATTTTGGATTTTAATCATTTCAAGTTTTGATTTAGCTCATTTAAGAGACAGATAAGTAGTTCGAGGACAGTTGGAAAAGTAAAATATCCGACCATTCTTTCAGTTTCTGGGTCTGATAAGGCAATGTGCTTTTCAAACCCAATCTGCTCCTCTGTGTAAACACTGCCTGCAGTTCAGCCTAAAAGTCAGCTAATGTTGATGATATCAGTGTTCACAGCTAAAGTCACTAAAGGGAACGTTTCTTAACAGTTTATTCTTGGAGAATTTTAAAATAAGTCCATCCATCCATCCATCGGCTTCCACTTATCCAGGGCTGGTTTAAAATAAGTCATGTAGAATAAAGTGATTTTAATTAAATAGCATGGTTTTAAGCTTAGATTTTGTAATGTTTCCCAATGTAGGGGCACAAGTTAGCATCTCTAGGGCCGTCAGAGAGTTGAAAAACGAAGAATTCTTTCTGTTTTTGCAGTTTCTGGCTCTCATGAATGTTGCTATTTTGACATATTTGGGTTCAGATGGTTCATTGTTAGATTTATTGAGGATGAAACTGTGCATTACATGTAGCCCAAAGGCGAAAGACAGGGGAAGTTCAATTTATCAGAGGGCAGGAAGCTCGGTTCAATCAGTTGTGATGCACAATTTACGACAGGTCTAACAATTTTGTCCGCAGCCTGTTAGTTTTAAAAAAAGATGTGGTGTGATGAGAACAAAGGAGTCCTCAGATTTATGAATAAAGCACTACAGTGGAGGGTTGTTAATACTAAGAACCAGCAGGCCGCTCTCAGAATTGCATCCGGCGTGATGGATGAGGTTGTCAATGCTAAAAATTTATGGCAGAAAATGTAAGTGTCGGGGAATTGTGGGAGTGGCCGCTGACTCACATCTCTGACAGGTTGCATTTTTTCCCCTCGAATCCGAAGCCTCTGCTGCAACAAACATGTCATAAAGAGCGACATGAAATCTGAAGCTAATTACCTCTGATGGCAGCGCTCTGACGGAGCCCGTCAGCCTCCGACCGAAGGAGCCGCGTGCTCTTTGACACCCGGGAAGCTTGTAGAAAGTTCATGTAATTGCAGCTCGATGCCCAGGAGACTCTCTCCACACCTCCGAGGACACCGGGAGGAGGCCAAGAGGCTCTGGAGGAGGTAAGCTCTGGAGACGACCAAGAAGAAGGAGGAGGAGGAGAGTGAGAAGAAAGGGCTTTCTGGAATAAAAGGTAATTGCTGCGGTCAGGCAGAAGTGCAAGAAAGAGCGGCGCAATCTAAGAGAAGCTGCAAATAGAACTCTAATTTCATAATGCACACCGACTTCGGGTTGATATTTGTGGAGCGATGCGTTTATCGCAGGTCTCGCACTGCTCCTCTGTGCTGCACGTGGGCTCGAGATCCGGTCGATTGTGTCACTCAGTTCGTCTAATTAGGCTCCACTCGATATCTCGAACCAAAGACTCCGAGAAGTTCCTTCAAAACAGACCAGGAGGTATGAAGGTATGAGGGGAAGCACAGCAGGAGGGACGATAAAGGTGAGGAAAAGAAGACGGATGCTGTAAGAAACGATGTAAGAGAGCAGAAGAAAATACACAAAGCACCTCTTCTTTTGATGCTTGCATGTTTGATGCAGCAAAACATTAAAAAATGCACAGAATATCTACTGAAAACTGCTGCTGTGGTTTTCCATTCAGTAGTTATTGTGGACAACTAGGACGTAAAAAAAAAGGCAACTTAAGGAAAAGTATCATTTTAAAAAAGAACTACTATGTTTTGCTTTTATTAGATTGATTTTTTTATAAAAATTGAAAAAACCTGAAATTACTGTGTATAATTACTTAAAGTATTTTTCCCACAGGTTTTACCAATACTGGAAAAAAGGTAACTCCCCATTCTATACCATAATAAGTTTTTCTTTTTTAAATTCCATAAACACTGCCTGCAGTTCAGCCAAGAAGTCCCCTAAGTTTTGTCGTGGGACTGCTGGTTGCAGCTGTGTCACCAATGGCTTCACAATTTCACTAAGGAGTGTTAAATTTTATTTTTTTTTAAACAAAATTTGGCAAATGCAGACAGGTAGTGACTAATTATTAAATGAATCATGTGGAATAGATAGATTTTTTTGGATTTCACGATTTTAGGCTTAGATTTATTTAAGTTGAGAGACAGATGAGCAGTTCAAGGACCGTTGTAAAAGTAAAATATCCAATGATTCTTTCTGTTTCTACAGTTTCTGACTGATAAATTGTGTCAGTTTGACAATTTTTAAAAGACAACATGCATTTCAAACCCAGGCTGCTCAGTGTAAACACTTCCTTCAGTCCAGCCAAAAGTCCCCTAATTTTTTTTTTGTCATGTGATTGTTGATCCCAGTCAGTAATGGCTTCATGCTTGAAGAGCAGAATATTGTATTTTTATGGAATCTGGTTAAAATAGTTTATTTTTTTGCAATTTTTTAGACAAGACATTTAGAGTAAACTAATTTTAATGAAGTAGCACAATTTTAAGCTGAGATTTGGTTATTTTTTTGCAGTGTAAGGGATGGTAAATGGTCTGGAACTATATAGCGCCTTTCTACCTTAGTGGTACTCAAGGCGCTTCACAATGTGTTTCTCATTCACCCATTCACACACCAATGGCAACAGAGCTGCCATGCAAGGTGCTAATCTACCATTGGGAGCAACTTGGGGTTCAGCGTCTTGCTCAAGGAGACTTCGGCATGCGGAGGAGTCGGGGATCGAACCAACAACCTTGCGATCAGTTGACAACCCGCTCTACACCTGGTATTCTATAGGTAAAGGTTAGTATTTCAAGGACCATCAGAAAGTTGAAAATCAAAAATGTTTGCTGTTTTCACAGTTTGTGTCTCTGATAAATGGTGTAATTATGACAATTTTTTAAACACAACATGCCCTTCAATTCCCATGAAGTATTTTGGGGTTCAGACTGTTAGATTTATTGATCATGAAAGTATGCATTACATAAAACCCTGATGCAACTGACAGTAAAAGTTGCATTAGCCATAAGGCAGAAAGCTTGGTGCAATCAGTTGTGATGCACAATTTACAATTGGCCTAACGAAAAGATAGAATGTGATAAGAACATTTCTTTTTTTTGGTAGAAATTGATACCGAGGCATCATTCATTCATTTCATTCATTCAACCTTGATTTAAACCCGGAGTACATTGACGTATGAAGGCCTCCTTTACAATACAGGTGAGTAAGAGGCTAAAAGAACAGAAATAAGAAACTTAAATAACAAAACAGTAAAAAGGCAAAGTCAGAGGAATAATGAAAACAATAATTAGAGCGTTTAAGCCATGAAAACAAATTAATCGACTGAAACACGAGCAGCTCCAAGTAAACTAAAATGAAATCAAAAACCTGAACTGTCCTAAGAATAAAAATGAGTCCAGCTTGTTCTGCAGGTTATTCCAGGTTGCAGCTGCACAGCAGTGAGGGAACCTGGATTTTCAATGCTCAGTAAAACCAGCTGACACCTGCAGCATCATTTCAGTGTGTTTGGTAAACGCTTTCATTACGAATGCAGTAACGAGGTGTATGAGGACGTGCTGCATGTGTGTTCTTTACCCAGATACCGGGTTTAACAACATCTCGATGTAATATAATAAAGCAGCAATTTACACATATGAGTATTAAGAACGTACTAAACCAGCTTCGTTACAGTTTAAATTGTTGGTTTGCACATTCCTGAAACAACCTGAAGTTAAATTTAAGAGCCATTTAGTAGGTGTTTGATTTAAAATCCCAACCATCAATGATTTATTTCAATAACTGATGAGTTGAGTCATTAGTTAAAGCCCCTTATAACATCTGATCAAGACATCCTGGAAACCTCTCCTCTGGAGGTACTTCACATACATCCAAATTGAATGTTGACCCCAAACCACCAAAAGCATCCACATATTTCATCTGGGTTCACATATACTTGTGAAGACCACGTATGTCATTGCAGTCTTGAGTTTCCAATGACTCTTAATTGTCTTGGATTCATTGACCCATGCGTCCTTGTCACCAAAAAATAATCCTGCATTTTGGTTCTTTAATAGATATTTATTAAAGGTTTTCTGGGAATATGACAAAATCTGCTGGGTCGTAAATATACATATACAAAAGCTAATATTTGGTCAAATGTCCTTTGGCCATTTTCACCTCAACTAGGTGCTTTTGGTTTCCGTCCCCAAGCTTCTGGTTAATCTTTGACCCTCCTCCTGACAGAATTAGTGCAGTTAAACTAAATTGGTTGGCTTGTTGACACAGACTTGTTTCTTCATCACAGTCCACAGGTTCTTGATAGGAGACCAGTTGAAAAACATGAACTCCAGCCTGATTTTGTTGTGTGTTTGGGGTCATTGCTTTGTTAGAACACCCAACTGCATCCAAGATCCAATCTTCTGGCTGATGAGTTTTGTTTTTTGTCAAGAATGTTGAGGTAATCCTCCTCCTCCTCCATTATTCTCTTTACTCTGTGTAAAGCACCCAAACAGCCCCAGAGCATGATACTGCCACCACCATGCTTTGTGATAGGTTTTGTGTTCTTGGGAGACAAGTCTAAAACTATGATTCCAACCTGATTTAGCCATTTCTTTACCATTTTTGATGTGTGTTTGAGGCTCCTGTTTCTTCATCACAGTCCACAGGTTCTTGATGGGAGACCAGTTGAAAAACCCTTAACTCCAGCCTGATTTTGTTGTGTGTTTGGGTTCAATGGCTTGTTGGAACACCCAACTGCATCTAAGATCCAACCTTCTGGCTGATGACTTTAGACTTTCCTGGATAATGTAGAGGTAATCATCTGTCTTCGTATTACATTTCCTACTTTGGGTAAAGCACCAAAACAGCCCCAGAGCTTGACACTGCCGCCGCCATGCTTGATGGTAGGTTTTGTGTTCTTGGGAGACCAGTCTAAAACCTTAATTCTAGCCTGATCTTTTGATTCCTTTACCACTTTCATGCGTGTCTGGAGTCATTGGCTTGTTGTAACATCTAACTGCATCCAAGATCCACCTTCTGGCTGATGATTTTAGGGTTTCCTGAGGAATGTGGAGGTAATCATATGTCTTCATTATTCCATTTAACTTGCGTAAAGCACCATAACAACCCCAGAGCATGATACTGCCACCACCATGCTTTCTGGTAGGTTTGGTGTTCTCAGGAGACAAGTCTAAACCCTTAATTCTAGCCTGATGTAGACATCTTTTTTCTACTTTTTGATGTGTGTTTGGGGCCCTTGCTTCTTGGAACACTCAACTGCATCCAAGACCCAACCTTTTGGCTGATGATAATCCTCCTCCTTCATTATTCCATTTACTTTGTATAAAGAACCAAAACAGCCCCAGAGCATGATACTGCCACCACCATGCTTGATGGTAGGTTTGGTGTTCTTGGGGGACCAGTCTAAAACCTGATTTAACCATGTCTTTACCACTTTAAATGCATTATATGAATCATTCGAAACTCAAGAGCGCAATGATAAACATGGTCTTTACAACTTTTGTTAATCTTTTTGTTTCTGCAGGAAGAGCTGGAGGATTTAGGAAGGCACAAGCAAGAGCCAGATGTAGTGAAGATGGACGGATGGAAATGAAATGTGCTTCAAACTTTTATCAACTTCCACAACACGTGGCCTCACAATACAGACTCTGAGTTTTGTTGCTGAGGGTCGGAGGGGAAGCGTAGGTGTTGACCATGAAGTGGCATAAAGAAGAAGGACGTCTGTTGCTGCTGGAAGACAGAAAGACAAACCCGAGGAAATATACCGTTCGAATGCACAAAACAATTAATATTGATGTTTCAGCAACATATTGAACAACAGTCCGAATGAGAGGTCACACTACATTTGTGTACAAGTGCCATGTAATTGTGCTGGACTATGAGTCTTGCAAAGAAAAACCCAAGAGACCAACTCCTTGGGGATTGCAGGCAGAAAGTGGAACTGCTTTGAAGAGGCTAAAGAAAGACAAGAAAGCAGGAAAGAGTTCATGCTGAAAGGAGGGAGAGCTTTAGCAAAGAGCTGCAAAGCATATAATTGCTTTGCAGAGACAGAAAGATAAAGAAGAGGAGGAAGAAAAGGTTGTGAGAAGCTGCAGAGGTCACGTGGTCCTTTGGCACATGGAAGTGTTGACTCAATTCGTAGCCTGATGTGCCATTAATATGTTTTTTCGTGTCCCTTTGCACGGCATGCGAGGCCCAGCTGCATTTGTTGGTGTCACAGGCCTCATCTAATTAAGTTCCACTCGATATATCCTGCGAGTGACGGACTCCGCTGGGTCCTTTGGAGGAGGCCGAGTGGGATGACGGGAGGGGGAAGAAGGGTTGTTCTTGCTTTCGAAAAAGGAAAAAGGGCCCTTAGTTGGAAGCTGGGAAGCATATAATTGCCTCGGAAAAGAAAAAAATAGAAAAGGAGAAAAGAGCCAGAGAGAAAGGAAGGTTGGGAGGAGCAGAGATAAAGAGGACGAGGTGGAGAAAGAAAGAAAGAACGAGAGCAGGAGTGTTTTATTGAACTTTTGGAGGGTAAATCGGGAGAGAAAAGCGAGCTGGGAGGATAGAGATACAGATGGAAGGGAGACAAAGAGAAACAGAGCCAAGTCAAAGACAATAGGAGCCAGACGAACGCTGGCGAGCCAGTTCCATTACCAGGTTCCCCTCTAACGGGGAGAGGGGAGGCCGGCCTGGAACAAATGGACTGTAATTGCACCCAATCTGTCTTCAGAGCTCAATCACTTCGCCCTGCGGGGACCATTGGTGAAACACTTCTCTCACGCTAATCTAATAACCTCCCCCTTCCTCACCTTCCTCCCCCGCGGAGACGTTACCTTTCACCTTCAACACGGACGCGGCTAATGCGATCACTGGTCGCCATTAACGTCCCGCATAATGAACCTGGCATACATTTGCATGCGGTATTAATCGCAGCGTGTGATTGTAGCTGCACAAGCCGTTTGCTGACTCCGGAAATTCCACCTCTTTGCCGGCGAATTTTACGAGACAGACTTTTTAAATAATCTTGTTGCTGTAATTGTTTGTTTTGCTTCATCATTAACCCAGTGGATAATGAACACTGCATATATTTACATACAATTTATCAATCAAAAACCTCTTGTAACAGCACGGGGGAGTCTGGAAATCACCTCCTACAGCATGTTTGCATATGCAGTTCTGCAACTAAAGTCTGTTTTCGTTTCTTGTCATTATTATTATTATTATGGCTTTCCCCCTCATTTATTAAAGATTTTAATAATACCATTGTCTTCAAGGCTCTCCCAAAGTTTAATGTCATTTTCATTATTACTGTCTGGCTGCAGATTTTTCAAAAAGAACACCATGTTTAGATATAATGACACTTCCACAGAGATTGCTTATGCAGAATCATTAAGTTTGCATTTCAAGATGTTTACTCCCAAAATGATAAAGTCACGCTGATGAATTCTCTTTCTGTAGTTGATGTTAGCAGCTAGAAGAAGTCTTAAAATTTAGCCGTAAATGGTAAATGGTCTGCACTTATATAGCGCTTTTCTCTCTCTTAGGTATCCAAAGCGCTTTACAATGTGTTTCGCATTCACCCATTCACACTCCAGTGGCGACTGAGCTGCCTTACAAGACACTAATCTACCATTGGGAGCAACTTGGGGTTCAGTGTCTTGCCCAAGGACACTTCGGCATGTGGAGGGGCCGGGGATCGAACCCCCAACCTTGCGATTAGTGGGCAACTCGCTCTCGCAGCCGTAGAACAGTAATCAGAATTTCTGCTTAATGGAAGTTTTTTTTTGATTAATTAAAATTATGCACTGAATCTAAACTCTTCACCGCAGGAAACTACTCATTTAGTCTTTTTACTAAATCCTAAAAATATTTAAATGACATGTATGTCATCTAGTTTGCTGAATGTACTGAGATTTTTCACTAGATAACAACAACAACTACAAATAATAATAATAATAACAGTAATACTACTAATAATAGATATATTATTCCTTAAACCATAAAAAATTAAAATGAAAGTTAAATCTCTTAGATTATTTATTTACAAAAGAAAACAACTGGAATCAGCACGGACAACATGATTCAAGCGTTATCAAAACTGGAAAAAAAAGTATTTTACTGTTTAAAATCTGTACTCTGTGCTGCATAACTAACTACCTAGATATTTCGCCATGCTGAATGTGTCTTCCAACAAAATAAAAATGTTAAGAAGAAACTTATGTTGTCCAGTTTGTAAGCTGTGTTGAGATTTTTCACTTAATAATAATAATAATTATAGTAAAATTATTATTATTATTATTATTAATAATAAAATGATGATTATTGTTATTATTATTACTACTACTATTATTACAATTAGAATTATAAACTAAATAAACATATAATTTCATAAACCATAAGAAAAAAATGAAAGTAACATTTCTGTAAACATTTTTCTTATATAAAAAAATAAGAAATTGATTCCATAATTCACTTTAAAAAGATATTTCACCGTGCTGAATGTGTCTTCCAACAAAATAAAACATGTTAAGAAGAAACTTATGCTCTCCAGTTTTTAAACTGTGTTAAGATTTTTCACTGGATAATAATAGTAGTAGTAGTAGTAATAATAATAGTAATAATGATAATAATAATAATAATAATAACAATAATAATAATAATAATCAAAACAAATATGATTCCATAAACCATAAGACATACAAAATCAAAGTTAAAATTCCTAGATTATCTATTCTACAAAAAAATAAAAAAATAAAATAAAATAAAATAGAATCAGCATGTACAACATTATCAAAGTGCCCACTGGTGATATCAAAACTGGAAAAAAAGAATTAAATATTTTACTATTTACATGTTTACAGTCTCTGCTCTGCACATTAACTCTAGAAAGATGCTTCACCACGCTGAATATGTCTTCCAGCAAAATAAAAAATGGTAGGAACAGACTTACGTTCTCCAGTTTGTAAGCTGTGCTGAGATTTTTCACTGGATAATTAAAAAATAAAAAATAAATATAATAAAATGGAACACATGTTGCCTAAATGAAAGGAGACCACTTTTTGTTTTTGTCTTTCTGCAGCTGTTACCTGCTGCACCGAATTAGAATCTCTTTTGTCTGTTTGATTTCATTTTAATTTAATTTCCTGTTCGGTTTATTATCATTTATTAAAAGTGATATTATCTGGATTTCGTGCTGATTTTTTTGTTGTTGGTGTTAAACTCGACTGCCTGCTGTGCATCGCTGTGCTGGCCGAGGGTTGATATGTGTTTGTGCAGATCCATCTGTCCTTCTTTGACTGTCTGAGCGCATGCATGTGGACATAATTTGCATTTTCTAGTCTGCGCCCGCATCTCCTGTGTGTGAACTCGCCTTAACGTTTGTGTGTTTGTGTGTGTGTAAGTAAGTTTTTGCTGTCCGTGCGTCTGTCTGTAGTCTGTTTTTCGGTCATTTCTCGACGTCTACCAGGGGAAAAGGTCTGCACAGGTACTGAGGACATTAGGAGCAGTGAACCAGCGACGGCCGCTCATGCGTGCTCACTACAGAGACAAACAGGCATAGCGCTCCAATAACAACGTTAGCTCCCCCGATCCACTGAAAATCCCTTGATGTTGCTTTTCTTTGAGGGGCTGAGCGGAGCCGTCGCTTTGGTCCAAACCTGGCTTTCTGCATCAAATATGCACAGTTTTATTGCTTGCGTTGGGCTGTATTTGGTGCAGACTGAAAATATTTGGATAGCGAGAAATTTAATTTATTTGGCTGTTGTCATCCAGCACTTTGGATTTACAGTGACTACACTGTGAGACTGTGTAGCGTTTGATATACGCTTCCTCAGGCTGCTCAGACGACTGCCAAGAGTGAAGAGTACTGAAGGGACGACTGTCGCTGCTCACATGAGCTTCTAAAATCTAAAATGTTTGCTAATCTTATATTTGAAAAGTCATTTCATAGTCAACGATTACTTGAATTCTCCCTCTTATTCATGCATTTGTGCAAGAAAACAATAAAGAACAAGGTGATGCCCGAGTTTCACCTGAATCCAGTTACTGTTGTTGTTGTTCTGTGCAATAAGACTCAGTTAAAATGATACGAAACATTAAAAAAACCTTTCCTCCATTATTTATTTTAACAAAAATACAGTTGTCCCTCGCCATATCGTGGTCTCACTGTATCGTGGATTTTTAAATTGTATACAGTTACTATAGCAACCAGAGCACTGCGTTCTGCATCCTGGGCTCTGATTGGCTCAAGGACTGTAGCATCAGTCTCCTCCTCCCATGTATAGCAGCGGTCAGCATCCTTGTCCATGTCACATCAACGTCTGATGGCTGCACACAGTGTAGCTGTGCGGTGTTGTGTTATTGTGAAATTTTCGTAAAAACTTAAATTTACTTCAAGCCCTAAGATGTTAATTAAACCTTCTGTACCTTCTAAGGCTTCTGGCACCGAACCCAAGCGCCAGAGGAAGAAGCTTACCATTGCAGAAAAGGTGGAACTCCTGACATGCTATAGGAAGGAAGAAGCTACGTGGCTGTACCCATGTAGAATTTAATATGTTGTTAAAATGATGTAGGTTTAAGAGTGTAGGAAGTGTTTATAAGAGTTTGGTAAAGGTTAATAACAGTCTGAGGAGGGTTTATAAAGCCTTAAAATATCTATATATATAATAAAATAAATATAACCCTACTTTGCAGATTTCGTCTATTGTGGGGGGTTCTGGAACCTAACTCCCACAATAGACAAGGGATCACTGTAATCCAAAATTCAAATGCGGTACCAACCCTGGAAAAATAACGACTCTACACTGCTTCCACTTTTACAGACTCTTTCACTCTACTCTGCACGTCAACTCTCTAGAAAGATGTTTCACCATGCTGACTGTATCTTCCAACAACTTGCTCCTCTGTATGTTTTTGAGCCATGCTTCATGTATTTTATGGACCCAGTATGTTTTATTTAACTCTCAGTCCCTCTTGTCATCTCCCCTCTGCTCTGCTCTTTGATAATAATCATTTTTTTCAAGTACCTGTCTGGGGACATTAAGACGAAATAAGCCTCATATGTTGTTGAATTTTAACATGAAGACAACATGGAATTCAGGACACACTATTAATGTAAAATGATATATTTCTTGTAGTACGAATAGGGTTGTTTAGATCAGTGGTTCTCAACTGGTCCAGCCTCAGGACCCACTATGTCTCTATTAATAACAGTCACAACCCAAATTTTTGAATTTTGCTGTTCCTGTTAACAAATGAAGGTTTATTTGGGTGTAGTCACAACACATTTTGATACAACTTGGGAAATTTTTAGCTTATTTTTTGCTCATTTTGGTTTATTTGGACACTTTTGCCAAGTTTGGGGCATATTTTGGCCCATTTTGACAGATTTTGAGCACATTTTCGTGTATTTTTGGGGCGTTTTAGCATAAATTTCTCCAATAAACTGGCAGAACCAAATCTAGAGGTTAATAGTGGGCAACTACTGGTGTCACCACCACTAAGTATCTTACTATTGAAAGCAAACTGTGTCATAAGAAACACGTCCTTTAAAATAAAAGACTTTATACCACTACTTTTTTGAAGGGGCGCATGCTTCTGCGACCCACTAAAAATGGTTTTGCGACCCATTTTTGGGTCCCGACCCACCAGTTGAGAACCACTGGTTTAGATGGTAAAATACACATAAATGTGGACACAGCATTTAATTTCTCATGTCGCAAATCATCTGAGAAGTCGCCGTGCTACTTCTAGTGGTAATGTGGATCTATTTCTTTTAAAATGTAAACCACTGTGGACACATTTCACACACAACTGCCACATAGACGAAACGAACACCTTGATATGAGATGTTTTCTAACAAATTAAAGGTAACTGATAATATTCAGCTCTGTTGCAGAGGGAGTTTTCTTCCTGAAGGGGGCGGGGACAGCAGCAACAGCTCTGCTTCATTTAAAGCTACAGAAATTGAAATAACTCATTTAAAACAAAACCATGGGGAAATGAAACATCACCATCGCAAATGAAAGACACTTTCTGGAGAAATGAGAAACTTTCACTTGTTTGCTAAAAAGCGGAACAATGAGACTGTTAGAAGCATTGTGCTTATGTTAAAAAATATTCTTATTAGGTAATCATTGAGTGACTGTCAGGACTTTAAAGTCTACATGTCAGCAACCATGAATCACCATAAAACATTCCAAACTGTATGTATTCACAGTAAAGAACACAGAGAACTGACCCATTAAGATTGTGTAAGTGACACTTGTTAAAGTAAAGATGACAATGACTTGAATTTGTCATGATTCAGGGGAGGTCTGGGAAACAAATGGGAGAAAACAGAAGCCAAATAAAAGTAAACAGTTTGAAATCCCTCTGGAGCTGATCTTTTGCTTTCTTATTTGTTCTTTTCCTTTATTTCCATTTGACCACGAGATGCTGCCACTCCTGATGCATGTGCAAGGATTCGAGGAATTCAATTTAAGATTATGCTGATTAGAATCTTTACATTGTCTGGTTCTGCTCTGCATCTAATCCTTTACTCTGCACCTGGAGATCTCAGGAAGAAAATCAGCCGCTGTGAAAATGACACGGTCCAGGCTTAAAACAAAGAGGGACCAGCCAACATTTATATAATATTCCATGTCTTTTGTAGTTTTATTGTCGCCCCTTTTTATGTTTTATTCCTTTTTATAATGCTTTATTGCCCTTTTTGTGTTTTATTGTTGCCTTCCGAGGTTTTACTGTTGCTCTTCTAATTCCAGTTTTGAAAGACGATAGAGAAATAAAGATATTAGCATCCCTATTATTACTAATAATAATAATAAAGGCTGAAGGTTTGGCTTTGGTCCAGCATCAGGCCGTGTGAAGAAAGAAGACGTTTATAAAAAGAGTGAGTCACTGTGCCATCCTTCTCTTTCCAACAGCTGAGCTCCAAGGCTACCGACATAAATTTGATGGGCTTGACGTGCTTCCTCACTCCGCCTCTGTCAGCGTCTCCACACCTGCATTCTCGTTTTTACACGTGTTGTTGATGATGGAACATTTTTATAATGCTGCTGGCACAACAAAGGAAACTTAGTCGACGTTTACTTAAAGCTTCCATGTAGTGAAAATCAATTTTTACAGTGTGTTGTTGTTGTTACAAACCCAGAGGTACAAAGGAGTAAAGCTATTAAAATATGAAGACGTTTTCTTGAGTCATTTCCCCCACGACTAGATGGACTCCCAGCTTTACAAGCCCGTAGGAGTTTTACTGAACTGCTACACTCCAGCTGAGGAACCAACAGTCACCGAGCTCAAACTTTGTGTAATCCTGCCGCCTCACTTTTTTGTTTGCTTGCAAGGTGAGCCATTCAGAATGAGCAGCTGCCGCAGAGGCCGCATGGTTTTTTTCCTTTCCACAGTTGCTCAGCTACAAGAAAAACACAACAAATGTGCTGCTGTTGGCTGCAAGAGTGAACATAAGAGTCTTCATGCACTGCCAGCATCTGAGGAACTGATGATCAAGTGGATTACTTTTAATATAGATGGAAGTGTCATCAAAATAGTAGGAAAAGACTCAGTGTTGGCCCTTTGTGCAGCCAATATGGCTAGTGTTAGCATTAGCTTTGATGATATCCCCACAGGTCATAGTTCTCTAGAACATTGGTTCTTAACTGGTCCATCCTCAGGACCCACTATGTCTCTATTAATATCAGTTGTGACCCAAATTGTTGAAGTTTGCTGTTCCTGTTAACAAATTAAGGTTTATTTGGGTGTCGTCTCAACGCATTTTGATACAACACAGGAAAATTTTGGCTTATTTTTTGCTCATTTTGGTATATTTGGACGTTTTTACTAAGTTTTTGGGTCTATTTTGGCCAATTTTGACAGATTCAGAATATATTTTGGCTTATTTTTGCCTCGTCTTTAGCATAAATTTCTCCAATAAGCTGGCAGAGCCAAATCTAGAGGTTAATAGTGGGCAACTACTGGTGTCACCACCACTAAATATCCTGCTATTGAAAGCAAACGGTGTCATAAGAAACATGTCCATTAAAATAAAAGACTTTGTACCACTACTTTTTTTGGGGGGGGGCATGCTTCTGCGACCCTCTAAAAATGGCTTCGCGACCCACTTTTTGGGACCCACCAGTTGAGAATCACTGCTCTAGAACATGTGGAAGCTATGGGACATTCAGAAAGAGTGGAACCTTTAATTTGAAACCAATATGAAAAGACGGGGTGGGTTGCCAGCTGACTTCTCTCCTGCTCTCTGTGCTCACTATACTGCATTTTAATACAGTCAAATTCCCAATAAAGTTGCTCTCATTTACATAGTTTGTTTCTGTTGTCAGACAACAGAACAAGTAACAAATATTGAATGAAATGCAGCCAATTATGACGGCAAATTAACCGGTAGTCACTTAAGTCATTTCCGAGCTATAATAATGATTTAATAACCACATTGTTGTCTGACAAACTCATCACACACATTAGTTAGAAAAAACAATTGTGCTGTGAATTCGCTGTTATTTTCACATAAACAATGGCTCAGAGAGAAAGTTAAACGTGATAGAAAGTCCTGGTCTCACACAGTCTTTCACGACAATGTCAATCACAGATGCAGGAAGAGTCTTCTTCCTGAAGGGGGCGGGGAAAACAGCTGCATTTAAAGTGACAGGCACTGAAACAACCCGTTTAGAACAGGACTAAACATAGGAATAAAGCAGCCATGATGAAATTAACCATCACTGGATCTTCTTCCACAGCTAGAAGATCCCCGGTTAGAACACCTGGGATCTTTCTGTGTGGCGTTTGCATGTTCACCCTGTGCATGTGTGGGTTTTCATGGGGTTTTCCGGCTTCCTCCCACAGTCCAAAAACATCCTGAAGTTAATTGAGGATTCTAAATTGTCTGTAGGCGTGAATGAGAGTGCGCTTGGTTGTCTGTCTCCATGTGTAGGCCTGTGATAGACTGGTGACCTGTCTAGGGTGTCCCCTGTCTTCACCCAAGTATGCTGGGATAGGCTCCAGCCCTTCCTACAGAGGATTAAGCGGTGTATAGATAATGGATGGATGCATGAACTAGGGCAGTTACGGAAACTACTGAAAGAGGTTCACCGCACAATCGGAGTAAACAAACCTCAAATAAATGGAAATCTGTCAGGAAGTCTGCAATGCCGGTGGAGTACTATCTCCAACTCTGCCTGTTTTTGGGAGCGTTTTGCCTCAACTCTAGTCTTCCGGAAGCGCTGATCTCATAGACCGACATAAATATGCGAAGCAGCCCTAAGCAGCACAAAAATACATTGTTTCTAATGAGTAAATAAACCCTCTCTCGTGAAAAGCTCACTCTCTGAATTCCTCCACCCAGCACTAACGATGGAAACCACGAGGCCGTGTGCGATGCGCTGCTGCTCCACTTTCATCATTCCCATTATGTTAAAGACAGTCCTGCGCCCAAAGCTCATAATGGCCTGTGTGCATTTCTGAGTGCTTATTAATGTTTTACTATTTACCACTGCGCTATAGATTTCCTTTTCAGCAATATTCATGAGGATAGCCCCCCCGCCCCTAACCGCCACCAAAAGCAGGCTGATCATCGCAAACACAAACGCCCACGCACGACAATTGTGACTCTTGTTGCGTCTGAATGCGCGCTCATTACAGAGAGAGCCAATTTCTTTTCATCCCAAAGTATTTCGCATCGATTTGAGATATCTGAGTCCTCTTTTCCCCGCCTGAAGGTGGGTGTGAGGATGAATCACAGTGGCAGCGGCACGTCTCAGATGGAATGCTGATTAGAGACACTAATCTGCAATGAGGAATATTCATGCGTCTGTGTAAAATGATCGGAGGAGCGAAGCCGAGCCGCTGCTGCTGCAGGTACAAATGAATAGCAAGGCAGCCATTGTTTTCGCCGTTACTGCTGGAAATGCACTCATTAGGATTCAGCGAGCTGCCGAGTACAGATGCCTGAGCGCGCTGTGTGGAGATTGAAGACTCCTGACTGTCAAATTAACTCCTACTAAATACTGTTTGGGTTATTGCTTTGCAGGCGTACAAGTATTTTTAAATAGTCATGCATTACTGTAGCGTCTTCCATTAGACACGAGCTAAGCAGGCAGAATGAGTTCATCTCTGCTCTGTTTTATGCTACTGAGGAGCAGCTTTTCTGCAACAAACTCAGTGTACTAAAGCTGCAGGACTTTTACACAAACAAATGTATGTTAAACTCATGCGCTTGCAAAACAAGTTCACACAGTTTTGATCAACCCTCTGAACTCCAAGCAGTTTCAGGACATTTCTTGCTCCTGTTAGAGTTTTTCCTCACTGTGGGCTCATTTGTCACTGCAATATAAAGTCCAGCACCTTTAATGGAAGCAGCAGGACCATGACTAGAAGTAGAGAGAACTCAAAAATGACTTTTGTGCTATATAACAAAGATCTAATACAATAAATCACAAAAAGTTGCATTTCATTAATTATCTATTTTATAAAAATTAAAAAAAAAAATTAGAATCAACATAGAGAACATTTCCCATGTGCCCACAGGTGCTACCAATATTGAAAAAAATGTACTATTTACAATCTTTCCTCGGCACATCAACTCAAAGAAGATGTTTCACCATGCCGAATGTATCTTTCAACAACTTGCTGACAATTTTCAGCCATGCCGCTTTTATTCTATTGCTCAAGTACACATTATTTTGCTTGTCTCCAGCATCTCCAGTTGTCTAAGAAGTTAGGAGGCTGTTAGGAGCTGCTGCGCTAGAGGCCGCGCCTGTTCATTAGGTCGGATGGGGTGAAGGCCGCATTGTCGGTAGGACATTTGAACTGTCTGTAATTACATGTGTATCTGTAACGTTCCATACAAAATATGTGAATTGGGAGATTGTGTTGGGGGTGGCGGTCTTTGGCGGAGGTATGCACTCTGAGTGCTTTTCTAGTTTAGGTATAAAATCCGATTTACACCAAAAATCAGCTTATGACGTGCCGTAGGAACGGATCTCGTTCGTAAACCAAGGGCCACCTGTAATGTCTTTTCAGTTACTCGGAGAAGCGCAGATTTTTTGTTCTTTTTAAAAGGAACTGGTGCAAACAGTTAATTTTTGGCAAATTTTTAACTAAGACAACAAGCACAAAGTTTATGTATACGGTTGCACTGTTTTTTTCAAGTAATGTTTTATTTCGTTTACTGCTTTATCAAATGTTAAATGTATTTTAATGTTTTGTAAAGCACTTTGTAACTTCAGTTTTAAAAGATGCTACACAAATTAAGTTTGATAAAGTTTATTATTATCATTATTTTGATGAAATATCCTGATTTTAAGCTTTGATTTGGTTCATTTTAATGGAATTGCACATGACGGATGATTAGTTCAAGGACTCGTGCACCGGTATCAGTGCATTTTACTTTAACTAGCAATGACTGGTTTGCTAGAGCTGAAGAAGGAAGCAGCTATAAAGGTAGAAGATGCTGGGCAGAAATACGTATGAAGCAACCAAGAAAAGTTTCTCCAGATAGAAGAGTTCAGAAGAAGAATCGCAGACTAAAAAAGAAAGCAATATATACTTTATAAGTACAAATCTTGTCACTGTTACTTTAATTGCCTGGTAACTGTAGTGTTTAATGTGTTACAGGAAATGATTTTCCACATCCATCTACAAAAACACACTATAACCCACACACACTGTAGCTGATGTACAATAAAGCTCAGTATGTTTTGCAGTACAGAAAACTGCAAGAGGCTAATCAGCTGCAAAGAAGCCCGAGAGAGATAAAAGACAAATAAGCAAAAGGACAAAAGACGAGAAGTTAAGTAACAAAGTTGAAGCGAAACATGGCAGAGGAGGCTGATGTTGTGAGAATCAGCGAGTGCCTTACAGTTCAGCCGGCCTTGTGCTCCCGTCGGCCCTCTGCTGCTCAGTCCAGGCCGATCTTCCATTCATGTAGAGCAGCAGGCAAGTGGAGCTGAACAAACCTTTTCCATTACTGTAATGACCTTCATGACTGAACACCTCGGAGCAGGAGGCGCTGCACAGCTGCTTCCACGGCAACAGTTTCTGTTCGTCTTACTGATAAAAGACCAGAATTACTCATCTTACATACACTTTATTGAATCTTCCACTACTCCCTCCATCACTAATCCAACTGGACCGCCATACCAGGGAAAAATCACCTTTTCTACTGGAAATGACTGGGAATTTTAGAGACAGAAAGAACAGTATAACCACCAGAAAAGCCAAACAATCCGACAGTTTATTCGCCACCAACTAGTTTTACTTACAAAAGATTTCCTAAATTGCATGGCACTAAACTCAAGGAAGGTCTCAATTAGTAAAGAGTGTCATAACTTATAAATCAGATGCTGCAAGGAGCCATTTGTCGCACCGTCTAAGATAAACAGCAGCATCACAAGCTGCTCCACAACTTCCAGAAATAGAACGGTTTCATATTTTATAAAGGGCAGGCAACATGTGACATTTGCTAAATGTAGCTATGGCTGTTTAGTTTATGCATAAACAGAGAAATATGTGTTTCAGTTTTAAAAGTCTAAAGTTTTCAGTGGGTATAGTATTCTAATGTTCTAGCTATACCTACCTAACTGTCCATCCATCTGTCTACTTACCTATCTATCTACCCATCCATCTACCCATCCATCTATCCATCCATCCATCCATCCATCCATCTATCCATCTATCTATCTATCTATCTATCTATCTATCTATCTATCCATCCATCCATCCATCCATCCCTACCTACCTACCTACCTACCCACCCATCTACCTATCTACCTATCTATATCCTTCCATCCACCCATCCACCCATCCACCCATCCATCCATCCATCCATCCCTATCTGCCTATCTATACCTACCTACCTATCTATCTACCCTTTTTACTCTAAGCACACTACATATTATCAAGCTAGTGTGGCAACTTTTTAGTCACCTTCTAAGGGACTCTATTGTGGCACTAGTCGCCCCCTAAAAGCGGGATTGTAGCACACAAATGGACAGCTACGAACACTATGATGCACACGTGATAGGTTTCAGCATACTACTGTCTAGTCCACTTCGAAGACACAATCAATACATGCACAGTAGAGCGGCGTCAGTGTATTTGACACATGTTCACAGCGAATCAAATCAAAATGTCCCATTTCGGATTTCCCATGAATGCATCCTTCATGCCTGTATAGCATGTCTACACATAGCATTGCATATGGTCTGTGAGGATGAAATTTCACCCAGACGATAGCGGAACCTCATGTACTTTCAGATGTGCAAAGACCCTTCTACATGTTAGATAATACTCACAGACTGTATAGAAAACATAGCGACCAAGATATCACCCACTGGTTTTTAGACTACAGTTTCTGAAACTTCCAGCTTGGCTTTTAAATGTTGCCATTTTGGTCTTTGGAAACCAAACGAGATGAGCTGACTGAAGAACTTAAGGACACTATGCATAGTAATGTGGTAGTGACATGTCAATCACAAGGTAGCCCCGACCTAAACTTATCCTACTTTATTACTTATTTTACTCCAAATAGGACCATAATTTACAAAACAAACATCATGCTGTGTCTAAAAAGTCTTGAAATTAGCAATTGAGACCATAAACTAATTAGGAAAATGTTCACTAAAGTAGCAAATCAAGTGAGAAATGAGGTCATTTTCTCATAGACTTCTATACAATCAAACTTCCTTTAGCAAACACAGGAGTCGCCCCCTGCTGGCTGTTGGAAAGAATGCAGGTTTAAGGCACTACTGCATTGTTTATATCCAGTCTGTGATAATACTAGAGGTCTGATTTTAGCCAATAATCTAAAAACACGCTAAAAAAAGAATGTAACATGCACAGAATCTTAGATTTTAGGGGCTCTCTGGGGTCTGGGCCTCTAGGATTAAAGGATTCAAAGGATTTTATTATCATATGCAGCAATAAACAAGTTCAGATCAGTGCAGTGAAATTCTTAGCTGCCTGTGTCTCCGCCTGGTTGTTGCCCGGTTGATAATTTAACAATTCTTCACATCAGAAGTGTGGTGCATTCAGTTTTAATTTGCTCCTGTGCAAATCTCTACATCATTGAACCGCAATGAAGACGAGCTGCTGCCACCAGCTCCAACTGCCACAGTACAACTAGGCCGACTGACAGACAAGTGATCTCTATAAAGTGCAGCTCAGAACCCTCTCGGCAGCACTTTCCATCAAATCAGAAATGAATTTAGGCGCCGCGGTGATGCCACATTTAGCACAGATCACATAAGAGCTACTATAGACTCACGGAACCACTTGGGGTTTCACGTTTAAGTCAACGTACAAGACGAGACGGAACCTGAAGGATATTACATGTAAGCTCAGTCACATCGAGACACATTTGATTCGGCTTTTGTAATCCTGGAAAGGTGCGCTGAGCGTGCATTCCTCTCTGCAGAAACACCTTGCTTCAAATTGATAGTTACAGCACATTCATGCCTGGCAGCTGCCTGCAAAACTGCAACCTGCTGCTTTTTTCCTGCTGTACAGGAGATGAAATTTGTCCGGGACTTCTGTAAAACCTACAAACCACAACAGTAATGGCAAGGAAGCTGCCTAAAATACACCTCAGTCATGTGCATTTTAATCCAGTGTTGAACAATATGTCGGATTTGCATCAACGTTTTAAAGACGTAAGGGAGAAACTGCTCGTTTCGTCCCTATAATCTACTATAAAGTGAACAACAGATGATTGTTTGGGATGACAGGATGGTAATTGTGCAGCGAAAATTGAAAAAAATACACATTCTGAAGGTGTTGCTGCCAGATCCAATACCTGCCTCTTCACATTGTTCGCGCCAAAGAAGAAAGTAAGAACATTTTCCTCTTTCTTTGTCATTTGTCAGCAGTTCTTACAGCAGATTTCCTGAACAGTCGATAGCTCCATATATAAATACTAAACTACTGCTGCTCTTTATTTCTGTCCAGCTGTCTTCTGTGAAGCTGCTGTAAGAGCAAAACTAAGACTAGTGTTCACGCTTCAGGCCAGGTAACATCTTTTTGTAGAGTGCATTACAAATGAGACAGCAGATGACTCCTACTATGGGCTCATATTTACCAGGTTACTGAGAGCAGCTCATATGAACAGACGGCTGCCGTGTAGCCATGAAGCAGCTCTAAACCCGGAAGTTGGGGCAAAAGCTAATGTTTATAAAAAAGTTCATCACAATAACTTACTGTGCCTCTGTCATCGAGTCTTTTAAAGCTCCATTTGAAGACATGCCAGATGAATGCTGGGAGAATTACTGGTGTCTTCTTGCTGGTTGTAAGGTGAGCTCTTCCTGAAACAACGAAACAATATGTTTAAAAAAAAGAAAAAATGGAAGACAGTAACACTTCAAAACTGTAAAAACAGTGTGAATATAACAGCAAATATGTTCAAATTATATATTTAGTGGATTTAAATACAGCAAAGTTGGAATTGTGGGGTCACTTATTGCTATAGAGCAATTTACTGTTTGTTAAAATACACATTTTGATGTGGACATTATTTAAAGATTTTTATATATGTGTGTACATTTTTGGGGGTGTTTTTCCATTTGTTAATTATAGAGGGAGAGACAGGGTGAAAGGGGGTATAGAGAAACAAGAGAGAGACATGCAGCAAAGGGTCATGAGCCGGACTTGAAATCACGACCACTGCCGGTGATCTGCGCCGACATGGTAACGCCCTAACTCAGTGAGCTGTACGGCGGCCCATTACTTACAGTTTTGACCTTTTTAATTTATTTTTTTACATTTCTCACACAGATTAATACGTTTGTTTCTTTGATTTTAGTATTTTTTATATAGAATTTTCTTCAAATAACTAAGAAATCAGTAAAAAATAATGGTAAATTGTTTTAACAACTGTTATAATAACTTTAATTTTTATATAGTATGGTATACGACTGTTTTTTGTTGTTGTTGTTGTCTTTTAAAAGCCTTTAAAAGCTGTTTTGGTTTTGGCTGTCTGGACGGACCGGTCCGTAGAAAATTGTCTTGTTTGAAATCAGTTCGTTTTGGCAAAAAGGTTGCAACGTTTTTTAATTTGTTTTTTTTAATTAAAAAAGTGTCCTAAATGAATAAAATTACTTTTTCTTGCTAATTGTAAATGTTATATTTACTTTTTCAAAGAATCTCTCTAGAGAAATTTGTTTTTTATTAATTTTCAGGGATCAGATTGACGAGTCAAGTGCCGGAAACGAGCACAGACGGAAGCTGTGAGAAGACGATGTAGTCATTTTTCAGAAATTAAGAAATAAGAAATCAAACCAGCGCACGTAAACAAGATAAATGACATAAAATACTCTGCTTTTAAAGTCTTGCACCAGCTGAATGATTCGTCTGTGCTCTCACTGTTACAATGCATCATGGGAGGTCAGTCTCAGTCTGTTTATAAATGCAAAGAGGGCCAACAATTTCAATGGGAGGGACTCACATGCACCAACATGTACTACTATATATGCAGTTGTGGCTTGATCTGCTGCCAAATAACAGACGGAATCATTCAGATTACAACACATATGAGAGAAATTGTTACTGTGTCTATAGATGGTTGTTTGCTGCTGTATTATTGTTGTTCAAAATCTCAAATTTGGAACCTTTAAACAACAGACAAACAGTCCGACGGTGCCAGCACAGCCGAGCTCCATCAGACCGTGTGCTATGAATCAGACCGTTGTGTTTGTTTCTTGGAAGAGCCGCCTGTTAGGTAACAACATGCAACTCTCCACCAAAGATAGTAATTATTTGATGAGCCACTGTTATCTAACAACCACTGTCCTACTTTACAAATCACTGTGCCGACTGAGGCTGTCGCGTTGCCAAACAGGCTCTGCAGTGTTTACAGCTCAGACGTGCCTGAATCACGCACAACTTTATGGGTCCCCTGCCAAATGTCAGCGCATCCCGGCTAGATAACACCTTGTAATTTACACTTTTCTCTTTTTTTTTACTGGGAACTTGGACAAATAAAGCAGCACATTGTGTAAAAGCCTCCGTCTCTTCCTACCAATCTGCAAGTTTAACTGCACTGCTCCACAGCAACAAATCAGCTCTGACAAAAACACAGACAATGCTAGTTTTAAGTGTCTTGAAGTTTATTTTCTTGGTGCACTGATGCATCTTTGTGTGTTTTGATACCACTTTTGCATTTATTTTATTTCGTCAAACACACATTTGTAGAGATATTTGGGACATAGTGTCGTCATAATCAGTTCAGTTTGACCACAGCTATGTTCATTTACGCAATAAAACATATTATTTCCTCAAAAAAGGCAATAAAATTGTGAGATGATGACATTTTTAGGGGCTCAACCAGAGTTTTGTGGTTAGGATAGGGTCCACACTATGATCTATTCCTAAACCTAATCAAGTACAGCAGTTACTGTGCAGCTGAATGTTCACTATCAGATGATAGGATGTCTGAGAGCAGGTTTCCAACAGACGGCAGTACTGCAAATCCACCTCATCCACGTCGGCCACGTGTGACCACCCCAGCACAGGATGGACACATCCGGCTTGTTCACTTGCGGGATGGTGTCAGACCAGCGACACGTACAGCAGATGAAACCTTTGGTCTGACAACAGACGCATCACACCAACATGCCAATGACACGTTCCCTCATGACCGGAGTCATCTGAGGCGTTGCTGCTTTGGTCAACATGTGACATGTTGGGGTGGCCTTTTATTGTCCCCAGTATAAGGAGTGTCTGAGTACTGCTCATTGTGTTGGAGCAGCGTCTGGATATGCCACACCCATGGACTGAATGGAACTAATGCATCACTGAGGCAGTGGTGGACTCAGATTTGGGACTAATCAAGAGAAATATCCATTTAGTACAAGTACCAGACAGTATACGCTCACTTTGGGTGGTGCACTTCATGTGGCATCAATATTTCACATGGGGCGTTCATATTTTTGTTCAGTGTAGTTTTGTGACTTAAACACAAAGGTGTAGGTATTTAGAGCAACAAAAGCAAAATGGAACTGAAGATGACAGAAAACAGTACCAGAAAATGCAACAAACTGAAAAACAAACGTTGTAAAATCAGCAGATTGTTAGAACAACTTAAGTTCTACCATGTCTGATCTGGCTGAACTTTTCAGAGCTTAAAAGATGGATGTTTAAAAAGATATTAGTGAAATTGTAGCTTCATATGTCAAGTACATTATTACATAATATACATTTAAATAATACCTGTCGACCAACTTTCGGCAGGTTTTCCTGGACACTGAATTTTGATGCTGTTTAAACAACAATATCTCAGAAACTGTTTTAGATAAAAGCCTGAAATGTTCACTGCTATTTCTCATCATGCCATTGATTTAGAAAATGATACTGCAGAAGTCAACTAGTGATATTTTCTAAACCACATGTGGCTGCTAATTGCATATCACATTATTTTATTGAGTCAAACAGATTTTTTAGCGATATTTGGGACATAATTCCTTCCTAGTCAGCCCAATCTCAACCCCAGCTGAGTTCATTCAGGCCCTAAACGGTGTTATTTTCTCAAAAAGAGGCTGCAAAACTGTGAGGTGACGACATCTTTAGAGACTGCTCTTTGCATGGGTGCAGTTAAACACAAGCAAGTAGGTTTGCAAATTAAATGGTCTGCACTTATATAGCGTCTTTCTCTACCTTAGTGGTTCCAAAGCGCTTTACAATGTGTTTCCCATTCCCCCATTCACACTCCAATGGCGACAGAGCTGCCATGCAAGACACTGATCTACCATTGGGAGCAACTTGGGGTTCAGTGTCTTGCCCGAGGACACTTCGGCATGTGGAGGGGCCGGGGATCGAACCGCCAACCTTGCGATCAGTGGACAACCTGCTCTACCACCTGAGCCACAGTCGCCCCTTTGTAGAGTAACAAAAGCAAAAAGCAACTGAAAGCGACAGAAAACAGCAACAGAAAATGCAACAAAGTGAAAAAAGAAGGTTGTAATCAAGTCCATCTCAAATCACCACGTTTTTATAACAGTCTCTGCTCAACCATCTTTGATTTATCAAAGATTTACCATTTGATTTACTCACTGTACCAAAGAGTGACTGTATAAATAAAGATTTACCTACTATTTTACTGTAATGTGACGTTTACAACACGCACTTTCATGACAGTTTGCACTTTACATTTGTGCCGGTCGTAGTTCTCACGGCGTCTTGATCCTCTACAAGGCTGCTCCAGAATTAAACGCCTGTTTCATAGGAACCTGTGTCTACTGTCAGAGAGAGAGCCACACCAAATGTTGTCCATCTCAACAATTTCTGCTCGGCCATTCCCCGTTCACCATTTGGTTGAACTTTTTAGAGCATAAAATGTGGATATTTATGAAGATATATGTGAAATTTTAGATCGATGTGTCAAATACTTTGATATAAAATGTCTTTAAGAAGATTTTTAGGGATATTTGGGACATAATTTCTCCCTAATCAGCCCAGTTTTAGTCAGTTTTCATGTCATTAATACCATAATGTGTATTATTTTCTCAAGGAAGGCTGTAAAATGGTGAGATGACAACATTTTTCGGGACTGTTCTTGTGGTGGGACTCAAGCAGAGTTTTGTGGTTCAGGTCTTTTGAGGCCGTTAAACCTCAGGAACCATTAAAGATAACAACCTGATATTTTCACTGTTAGTTCTCACTATGTCCTCAGTTCAGAGTGTACAATGGTGGACAAGCAGATCGAATATTCTCTGATTATGGGTGACTTAATCTCCTGTATAAAAGCCCTCCGACCTCTAAATGTGTTAGAAACTCGCGAGTGTTGTGGACAAATGAAGCATCACGCTGGATAAAAGCTTTCGACCCGAGCGTCTCCGGAGCGCCTCTGATTGCTCTCGGCTGGCCAAACACCACCGTTGGGTTTGTGTTCGGAATCAAACGTGAGTATTTTGCGGACGGACTTGTAAAAAAAACCAAAAAAAACAACCCGAGACGCTTCTCCCTGCCCGGTCCCCTGCGGAGCTCGATGTGATGCTGCTTTGAACCAACACACTCACACCGAGATGTTTTCTGAGCCCGGCTGCTGACAGACCATTTCTCCGACTCTACGGCCCTCCCCCCCCCCTCCCTCCGAACCTCATTTTCTGTGTCTTCCCTCCCTTGATCTTCCTCTTTCTACCACTCTCGCCCTCTCATTCCTTCCAACCCTCCAAAACACTTACATTGCAATACACTCTGGCCGTCTCGCTCACTCCGAGGGGAGGTGTTCAACTGGTACATTATGTCTCTTGAGTATTTCTCAGACTAATGGAAAACACTCAAAATGCCTCGGCGTTCCATCATTCCACGGCGAGGAAAAGAGAAACTCTCGGTGAGGGAGAGTTTCTACCAACGGGCTGCTGCAGCCGGCAGCCTGGGCTCTGTTCAGGTTTATTTTCTCTCTCGTAGGTGTTTGTGCTGGAAGCTGTCAGGAATGCATGTAGATATTCTGCGGAAGTCATTAGTGTGATCACTGGGCATTCATTTCGATTTACAGGAATGCTTTATGGCACAGACGAGATTGTACACGCTTCACTTTACTCAGCAACTTTGGCTAAAAAAACTCCCTCCAAGCAATGTTTATGTTAGAAGAATTATGCTTATGTTAAAAATTATACTCATTAGGTAATCATTGAGTGACTGTCGGGACTTTAAAGTCTACATGTCAGCAGCCATGATTGTAAAGATATGAATCAACATAAAACATTCCAAGCTGTATGTACTCACAGTAAAGAACACAGAGAACTGATTGTGTAAGTGACACTTACGTTATGCTGATTGATTACCAAAGAAAAAGAGGCAAGGACAGAAGGACTAGCAGGAGAGCTGGAATGCTGTTATAATGTGTGCTGTTGGGTAACTTCCATCATGCATCTTCTTAGTATTCACCTCCAGCCAACTATCTTCTCACTTTGCTGCATGAGGGTTAGAAGTAGAGTCAAAGACGTTGGGGAGAAGTGAACGTTAGAAAGCCTAAAGCTGATGCTTCCACACTCAGGTGTCTGCATTGGTTCTGTACACAATCAAACTGCCACTGAAGTTTTCTATGCACCAAGTTGGAACATGCTTAGACCCCAAGCAGTCCTGCACCATAAAGTCCTGCACCTCTATGGAAACAGAACAGCGATGACTAGCAGTAGAAGGGACTCAGATACGTCTTCTACTTAGTACACCACAGTTATGATGCTGTAAATCATATAGAAAAACACCTACAGTCAACACACATGTTTTTCCAAGTGCCCGCAGGTGTAACGAATACTGGAGAAACAGTCACTTTACATGCTTTAAATATTCCACTACTTGCATGTTTAATTAATTTCCACACTTGTCTCCCATCTGTTGTATGGAAACGCACAGTTTTCCACATGACTGTTGGTCACAGCTGAGTCACTTATAGCTTCTTAGTTGTGTTAAGGGTCACGGTATGTTTAGTTTTTGACGTAGTCCGGTGCGAACTGTTAATTTTTTTGGCAAATTTTAAATAAGACATGTAGAATAAAGTGGCTTTGATGAAATACTGTGATTTTAAGCTTAGATTTGGATAATTTTACCAATGGAGGGCCGAAGCACTGATGAGCAGTTCAAGGACCGTCGGAAAGTTGCACATCCAATGAATTTTTCTGTTTTTACAGTTTCTGACTCTGATAATTGGTATCATTTTAGTCTTTAAAAACCCAACATGCCTTTTAACTCCACTGGCAGGTTCAGGGGTTTAGAGAGTTACAGGGCCAGTCTGACAAATCTGATATTTTGGGGAATACACTCATTCTGGAGTTAGATGGTAATATGGAAATTAGCTTAGCTTAGCACAAATACTGTAAACAAAAGTGAGGCAGCCTGCCTCTGTCAGAAAATATCACTAGTTGAGGAATAGTTAGAAAACATAATCAGATGTGAGGATGGACTACATGGGTGCAGTGCTAAAAATGGCTTGGCAGGCATTTTTTTCATTGTTTAACTATCCTGTAAAGTATTTGATGTACAGTCGTCCCTCGCCATATTGCGGTTCACGTTCCACTGTCTCACTGTATCATGTTTTTTAAAAATTGTATATAAAATACGTAGTGTACAGCAGATGAGTTGCACGTATGGAAAACGCAGCTACAGCCGCTTCCTCTTGAGTTAGTCGGTCTCTGATTGATGGGCGGTGATGGAAGCCAGCCAGAACCTTTGGTCCCACACGGTGAGAGTTTAGTGGAAATGACCATCAGAGAACCGGTGACAGTCTGTAGGATTACCGTAACATCATCACCAGTTTCCCGGTAGTTTTCCCGGACGTCCTCGGTGTCGGTGTGTTTAAAATACGACAAAGCTTTTCCCAAGTGGGCGTTTCAAGTGGATCACTGCGTCGCTAGTTCCATTATCGGACACGGCTGTAGAAGCTCCTCTAGATGGAAGGTTTAAGAGTGTAGGAAGTGTTTATAAGAGTGTGGGGAGGGTTTATAAAGCCTTAAAATATATGTAAATAATAAAATAAATATAAGCTCGCTACTTTGCGGATTTGATCCATCTGGAACCTAACCCCTTTAATAGATGAGGGATCACTGTATATTAATCTAAAATGTCACAGATACCATTTTAAATATCTATAGTTTATGATCAAAACTTTCAAGCAATACAGAGATGGTCAAGCAGAAGGCCTCTGATGATTTAAGATGGAATAACGAATGAAAAGTTTGTGTTTTTTCCCTCTCGGCAGCGTTTAAAGACGTGAGCACTCTGCGTCTTGAGTAGCCTTCGCTGTAAAGAAGCGCTAAACGGCGCATTATGTTGTGTATGTCACCGGCTGTGTACACGGTTTTCACATTACTGTTACGCTGACTTAAAACCTACAGAACAGGAGCAGCCGGAGCGGAGATAAGTCGCGGTTCAAAGAGGGCAACCAGACACATGCAAGTCAGCGCTGGAACATGCACCAGGACACCGGATCCCTCCGCTGCTCGCTAATTATGCTTTAATGCATCTCCACAGCTAACCCTATATAGGACACAGTTTCACTATTTCCCTGCAGGGATCATTAGAGTAAATGTGTACATGTAGAAGCAGAATACATTTTTTTAAAAAGCGCCACAGAGAAGATTTATTGCACCGAATTAAGCATCTCGTCTGTTTTTTTCTTAATTTGCATGTAAGATTTTGGCGTTCCCTCTTCCTTAAAGCACATTAGCTCCATTAAAAAACACTTTTTAGTGTTTGTCAAAGTGTGATTATCTACATTCACACTTTTTAAGGATGTGTGGCCTCTGCTTTTTGTCATGTTTCACCCCGATCGGGTTATTTTTTGAGCTTCATTTGATTAATCCTCAGTAGAAAAGATGAAAACGATTAGCAGGAAATAAAAACACGGAGCCATGCGACAAAGGTCCCGTTCCAGATTCGAACAAAAGGACGTCCCGGAGACGCGACGGAAGCCAGCGGAGCCACGAGGACGCCTCAGTGCCTCCCTTTGAAGATTACATTCGACTTGGAGACCATTTCTACTGGCGGGAAAACGGAGGCTGTTTATCAGCAAGATAAAAGCTGTGCAGTGGTTGTGACTCTCTTTGATAAAGGAAGTGTGCATGTCAAAGTGTTGCGAAGATTAGACGCAGACGTCGCCGTGTGTTCGGCGCGAACAGAGGAAGTCAGGTTTTACTCGGATAAACTGGAGGTGAGTGTGTCGTTTGACATCGGCGTGTTGAAGTTATTATTCTGTTATCACTTCCTGTGATAATTATGGAGGAATGTGTGAAGAAAACCACAGTTTTAATCCAGGAGGCGTCAAATTCACATTGTCCCTCACATTTCATGCTCATACTGGTTCACTGTAGGTCTTTAAATTTGATTTGCGCCACAACTTGTCGATCAGTTCTAGTATTTAAGATTAAAAACTAACCAAAAAATGACCTTAATGAATGCTTCATGTGTTAATTCTCTCTGTAATGTCATCTAGAGCAAGTTTTACAGTCAGTTTCATGGTGCAAATATGTCTTTTTGTATGTTTTGTGTTCATTTTATGGAGCAAGATACACATTCTTAGATGTTTCGGAGATAATTTCTTACTAATCAGCCCAGTCTTACATGAGCTATGCTCATTCATGCCATAAAATGCATTATTTTTGTCCGAAAAAGGCTTTAAAACTGTGAGATGTTGACATTTTTACTCACTGTCAACTCATTTTTCGCTGCAATATAAAGTCCGGCGCCTCTATGGAAACAGCACAACAACAAGTAGTAGAAAACATTGAAAATATGTGCAGTGCAACACAAATACAATGCCTTAGATCATTTAAAAAAATCCTGAAATCAACATGTACAACGTTTTATTAAGTATCCACTACTGTGTAAATGGTGGCTCTGCATGCTATGGACATTTTACTGCTTAATTTGAATTAGTTTCATGCTTGTCTTCTAACTTCTCTGCATGAACACTGCCTGCAGTTCATCCTTAAGTCCTTAAAATGGTTTCAAGGTTGTGCCAAGGTATGCAGATTTTTTTTTTAAAAGAATCTCATGTAAATGGGTAATTTTTTGCCGATTTTTTAATGACACGTGTAGAGAAAAGGTGATTTAGATGAAATAGCACAACTTCTAACTTAGATTCGGTTCATTTTCCCGAGGGATGGACCATCGGAAAGATGAAAAATCTTGTTTTTGCAGTTTCTGACAGGGATAAATGGTGTAATTTTGGTGATTTATTTTTATAAAGAAAACATGTCTGGCATACTTTGGGGTTCAGAAGCTTTTTGACAGTACAATGCCACCATAGCTATTGACGTAAGACCTTAAGTGATTCTGGTTATTACCAAGAAAACCATGGAAAATGGCTGGACATGGGCTCTTCAGTTAAACTCTTATGAGCTATTTTTGTTGCTATCATTGTATTTGTCCAGACAAGTGTACCTTTAGTTGTACCAAACATTAAAATGAACAAGAAATTGAAGTAAACAAGGCTTGTCTAATCAGTTTTTTCCATGACTGCTTCATTTCGCCTTTTTAAATCATTCTAAACAACATCTTTGAGTGTTTTTGGACTGTGATTCAAGACAAAACAGGCAATTTGAAGATCTGACATTTGGATTTCTGGGCTAAATATTTAATCTTTTTTCTTTTTTAGTCATAAAAGAATAATTAAAGCTTCACCACAGAGGCTCACAGACACTTGAAATAACCTACAATCATGAAACGCGTCACAGATAAACCACAAAGCCCTGAACTGCACATGTGGACAAAGACGTAGTGAAAAAGCAAAACGCTGCTCGGCAAAAACACTGGTTCAGAAGTGCACGACATTAAAAATCTATTGTTTTTTCTCATGCGTGTGCAAATTTGCCCATTTCTGCCCCGATAATGAGGCCCGGCGAACACAATGCATGTTCGCTCTGGTGGCGATTGTGCTTGCATAAGCGTCCAGTTTCACCAGGTGACTCCTCCAAAATATTAATACATCTGAAGGAGCAGGGAGGACGGCCGGAGAATCAGGCCAGCGCACATTACCGCTAATGATCTCTCTCAGCAGAAATCACACACATGGAGGCCTGAGCCGCCCACGTGAGCACGGACAAGACGGAGCGCCCGTCTGCAGAAATGCTGTGTAAAAACAAGCATGAGTGCAAAAAAAATCCACGCATGCATGTACCGCTGATTAAAAACACGCAACACTTCTTTGTCACCGCCACCAGTGCATTAGCATTTCCTCCTCTAGCAGTTGGTGCTAATGAGGGAGGGACTGATTCTACAGAGCTGCCTCGTCGGAGCTTTGCTTTAATAAAGAGGACGCTGGACTGTGGAGCTCGTTTACAGTCAAACGCAAAGTCTGGCTTCCAGCGGACAACGCAGAATAAGAGACGTGGAAGAGAAATAAATATTGAAACTGGGGTCGGACGAGTATTTAGGACGAGACGGCCAAACTGTGTCGTCTCATTTCACTTCATTCTAGCTTCTTCCTTTAATACTGCATCGCATTAGACCAGTGGAATGAGCTGCTTGCAACTGCAAAGATGGGATTGTGGCAACAATCATGTGAAGCTGATTTTTCTAAAAACAAAAAAAGATCATGAAGCATCATCACCCCGTCCTTCCTGACAAGATGAGATAAAGTAAATTAACCTTAGCGGATTGATATGTCTGAACTCTTTGAACAGATGTACGGCCTTGGTGTGATCTTAGTGTCTTCATTAGAGAAGTGAATATGAGTATTTTACAATGATTTAAAACAACGACTGCAACACTCAAACTTTAAAAAGGAAAGCTTTCTTTAGTTGCGTCTCTTTTTTGCAATTTTTTTCACGTTTGTTTTAAACATTTTGCAATCTTTGTGCAACTTAAACAAACTACAAATGCAACCAAAAGTCTGTCAAGTGCAGCTCAACTTTTTCACTGGTTGCAGCAGTGCTCCTAAAATTCTGCAGGTAGATAAAAATTACTTTAAATCTGACAATAGGATGTCTTATTTCACTCTTTCTTAACTAATTTCTGGTCACACAGCTGTCTGAGCTGCTGTGCTGTAGTACCTCAGTATTGGTAAATAGATGAATCTATATGGCCACAACATCATGACCGCTGACAGGTGAAGTGAATAACATTGATCATATTGGTACTATGTGGTGTTCTGATGGAAAACCTTGGATTTTAACATCCATGTTGATGAGACTTAGACACCCAAATAAACATTGTCCCACAACAAACACACTCCCTCATGCAAATGGAAATCCCAAATGTCACTGTCAGGAAAATGCACCCCACCACATGGAAACAACATCAACCAATCAGGAACATGTTGAGGAACATGACAATGGTCCAACATGTTGATTTGACCTCCAAACTTCCTACACCCCATTGTGATCAAACATCAACAGGATGCAGTGGAACAAGTTGGATTGACAGAGGTCCCACTGCACAAGTCAGAGCACCCAAAGGATCCAGTGCCAACGTCCTGGTTCCAGACCCCATAGGAGACCCTGAGAGGTCCTCTGGTCCATGTCCAATGGTTCAGAGCATTTTGGACCACGTAAGGGGACCAACACAATATTAGACAGGTGGTCATAATGTTATGCCTGATCGGTGTACAAATAAATACATAAAAACAAAGGTTGCTTATTGGGATCCAAGGAATCCATTGTTTTTCATGTAAATTCTTGTGGGTTTAAAACCTTAGCTCTAAATTCAACAGGTTAATTCCCACAACTACTAATGCTGTAGGTTCTTAGCCTTAATATTCATAATAGTTAAGTTCTTCAATTTATCATAATGCAGGGTTTTAACTACATTACTACATCAGTTAATTAGGTTACCATAATTAACATTGGTGTAAAATCTCAGCCTTACTGTTTAATCTATTCAGGTAAAACAGCATTTTATATAGGTTTTCTAGAGTTTTAATACCTAATGCTATTTTGACGATTTTATTATTTCATTCTATTTTATTTTATCATCACGTTTTGCGTCTAGTGTGTGGTTTCAGAGTGTGGTGTAATTCTTTACCATTGGGGTGTAATGCTCACTGTAGGACTAATCGCCCCTCGGGGATGATAAAAGTTACCTTGAACCTCAAAATTACACCATAAATAACGTTATAGGTTCTTAACCTTAAATATTTAAACTTAGGAGGTTAATTCGTAACAGCATTGTAACCTCACTTTACTGAGAAAACGCGGATGTTGTTTTAAATGTGCAAATCAAACTAACAGTGGGGACTAGAGGCTTCTCTGTGCACAGCTGCCTAGGAGCCTTTACTGATGAACATGAGGCGTTCAGGGGACATCAGTAAATTCTAGCTTCAGAAAGCAACCTGGGTTACACTTCCCTTGCACGCTTTCTTGCCAAATAAATTCTCAAATTGTGGGAAACTTTCTAATATGATACAACAGCTAACATTATGCACTTATTGCAAAACGTGCAGCCAAAGTGTGACTGGAAACAGTGTTTGAAATGTTAAAAAAAGCACAATATCGACAAGCAACTCGTCCTGAAAGCAGACTACATTTCAGCACCAAACTAAAGCAGTAAGTAGTCAGAAATCATAACACTTAAAACAGCTTTTAATACAACCGATGAGGAGCTGCCTTTTACTGACTTCAAGCTGCAGATCATCCTTATGAAGCTCAGGCGTAACATCAGTAAAGTAGATCTGTTCACTCACATTCTGTCTACATTCCTCTCAGTGAACATCGGCTGTTCCTGCTGCTTAATTCTCCTCGTCATTTTCCCACATTGTCAAAATCACTTTACTCTTAGTTTTAACATCACTTTTAACCAGTGATCTGTTGGCTGGCCCATGTATTCACTGTAATTCTGTCATTCTTGTCTTCCATTGATCGAGCATCCTTCCTCCTCCACGTCTCCACCTCATTAAGGCTGTTCAGGACATCTAAGCTAGTCTTCATTATCTCTTAATGCTGCCCCACCAGAATCTAGTCTTCCTCCATCTAGGACTCCTCTCTATTACCCCTTTTCCACTGAGCTGGTTCCAGGTCTAGTCTGGAGCCAGAGCCTGACTTAGTTCTTTGTGTTTCCACCTCCTAAGCACCGACTCCAGGTGCTAAAAACTGGAGCTCAGCAAGCACCAACTCTTTGCTGGTCCAGAGCTAAGCACCGAGTACGTCAGGGGCTGGGGGCGGGGTTATGGTGACCAACCATCAACGGTGGAAAGGGACACACAAGCGCTAATTAGTGTCCTTGTTCTCCAGGACGTCCCTGGTCCCATCACACATGTATTGGAATGACTCCTGGAAGTTTACCACAAACTGTTGACCTGAAATCCGCTACAGTTGTGTCCCACCAGTAGCGTGATCACAGATGTGCCCAGACAACAGGCGACCTCCGCTTCGCAATCAGCCTTAAGACCATCTATAGAGATAAACATAGATATTATCATCAACTTACTGTGTTCGTTTAACTGCTACGTAATGGATGCAAGCGCAGTCATTTTATGGTGACCCAATGGCTCCAACTTGACTCCTTGCCAACAGAAAAGCAAACAGGTTCTTAGGAGGAACCAGATTTCAACCAACTAAGCACCAGAATGAGCACCTGGTTCCTCTTGGTGGAAAAGGGGTATCCAATGTTGCTTCTCATACGTTGTTTTAGGGTGCTCATGTTTCTGCAGTTTCTTCTTGATCTGTCCTCACTGCAGTGACAACAAGACGTTAAAGATACAAACACTCATCTGCACCCTGATTCCATTTTACAATCATTTGCATCATGTGTTTAGAAACTAAAGGCGTGTATATAAACTGACGAAATAAAAAAGACAGAGCTAAAAATGTGTTATTCAGGGCGGGATGAGACATTATGGATGCACCTGGTTTACATGATTCTGAGTGTTTTAAAGCCTCGTGGACACATGGTTGGGGTTGGGTGGTGCCACGTTGTTGGCTTCTCTTTAGACATACGAGTAACTGGGACAGTCACACAAACTTGGCAAGACAGCAAACATTATTTTGATTTTTTTTTTAGATCTTTGTAGTTTCAAGGGTAAGCTTGCACACTTGTAAGACTACACCTGCTTCTTAATGCGCCGGTTCAAAGTATAAATAAAGCTCAAAGAATAAGAGAACAGAAAGCCAGTCGGACCAAACAGGCTAGAGAAGCAAAAAGGGAGGGAACAGAGTTAAACCCAGTGAAATATTTACAAAATAAATCAATGCAACAGACACAAATGAATACAAATAAATTAATAAAAGCAACAAAAAAAATGTTACATTTAAAAAAAAGGGATAAGTAGAAAAACAGAAAATAAAGGGTAAAAGCATAAAGAAAGAGAGTTAAAAAAAACAATAGTGATAATATAATGGGATAAAATAATAATATAATATACACAATAATATAATGTATATAATACTTAAAAAAATAAATGAATAATTTACAAAAGGTAAAAATGAAAAATAAAATTAAACAAATATCAAAAATGCAAGACTAAATAAAGATGACAGTTAATAAATAAAATAACATAAACAAGTAAATAAATAATTTCAAAAAGGCAACACTTACTAAAAATGATAACAGAAAATAAATCAAATTGAACAATTTTTTTAAAATAAATGAATAAAAAATTTAAAAAGGTAAAACTGAATAATAATGATAGAAGTAAATAGTTAAAATAAATTAAATATGTAAATTAATTAATGATTTAAAAATGGGTACATTTTAATAATAATGATAATAGTAGATATTTTAAATAAAAGAAATATGTAAATAAATAAATGAATTAAAAATGGGTAAAATGGAATAATAATGATGATAGTGAATAATTAAATAACATAATTAATCAAATAATAATAATAGCAAATAAATAAGGAGTTAAATAATTAATCAAAAATGGTAAATAAAATAACGATAATATTAAATAAAATAAATAAATAAATAAACAAATAGGGTAAGATAGACAAATAAGAGGCAATTAAAATAGATGGTGCCACATAAAGGCAAATCTTTAAAAATGGAGATTTTAAAAAATGATAGAATTAATTCGTTAATCACTAAAATACATTTTCAAACAGCCAAAGGTGATGATCTGCCACACTGATCCACAGCTGGACTGTTAAGAGCTAAATAGCATAAAGCAAACATGCAAATCTTAAAAGGGCCAGACCTCACAGAGCTCCAAGCATGTCTGTAACAGTATTTGATTGATCACATCTTTCTGATTATTACTGAATTATCAACTGTGCCGTGCTTTGTTTTGCATTTTTAGAACAAATGAAACCTAAGAAATGCTAAAAAAAAAAAAAGAAAACAGCCACTAATAATAAGAAATACTCCCAAATGATGTAAAAACTATATATATATATGAATAATGCATGAAGAGAAATGTAACCGCTTGATAAAAATGTGATTAAAACTAAAGCAGTGACAATTAAAACCCAAAGTTTTATTGTGTGTGAGGACGTCGATGACAGCCGGTAATTAATGGCGCCGCAAAGATGCAATAAAAAAAAGGCAGAACAAAATGAACTGGAAGCAAACTGCCGTCACAACCGATGAAGGAACAGGAACAAAGGGAATCTGAGGCGAAGCATGGAGAAAGAAATGTTGTTTTGACCTCCCTGCCACTGCCACTGTACCCTCTGCAGGAGTTTCATTTGGAAGCTTCAGTTCATTTGGATTAAATTGTTAAAGACGAAAAAAAGTGGTCTTTTCTACTCTGGAAAAAGAGCTGCAGGCTGCGATCAAACCCCAAATAGCTCCGATCAATACGAGGCAATAAGACGAGACGCACCTCTAATTAAAGCCGACTGTCAGCGCCGACTGAATGGGACTTGAGCGGTTAATAAATGAGTAATACAGGAAAAGTTGGCAGTCAGGAGGCGTACTTACAGCCTTTCATGAGACAACAGCTGTGATCAACAAATAAATGAGCTCTGTAGGCATCGGAATCAAAACAAAAGCTGCAATCACAGACCAAGTGCATCAGGCAGTAATGATGCATCGCGGTGAGCGGAATAAGTACACGAGACTGCAGCCATGTGCAGCAACGTCTGCTGGAAATAGTTTCTCTTCTGCCGTCTTTGTTATTAACTCCCCGACAACCCCACACAGTCAGCGACAGGGATGAAAAACAGCGCTTCTGGTAGAGGTCCTAAAATTGTTTTTCGGGGGTGCGATAAGAGTTGATATTTTATTAAAGTCGCAGCTTCAAGTGCTTCCATGCGAGAAGGAGCTAGACGGATTTCAGGTTGGTGATTATCAGGAGTATATCTGCTGCTAACAGGAGCCGAGAGATATAAATAAAGTTGTACCATTTTACACAAGATCTCTGATCAAGAGCGCTGTTACCGAGGGACGTCCTGATCAAGTATTTCCACACTGAATCCGAGTCATTTATTATGTAATATCTGCTGATACTGATACCATTTTCTGAGATAATACACACTTTAAGTACATTAAAGCTCCTAAAATCAATCCACTGTACGTAAGAGAGAACAATTCTGCATCCAAGCTGTTCCAAAGCTTGTTGTAAAACCCCAGTAGGACATGAAAGTCAATCGTACGTAGCTTCAAAAGACGCAAAAAACATGTATTCTCTACATTCATGTCAGAAAATGTATTGTAGATTAGCTGTAGTGCCTGGTTTTCTTTGTGTTCAACACTGTAGCAAACCAAGGAGGCAGTCACTCGGACTACTAGCAGTTCCATGTTGGCGGAAAGAGAGCATTTAGGGGGTTAAGCTAGCAAGGGGCATCATGACAAAGACTTATGTGCCGCTTAATGACCTCCGATCACTGCTAATGAGCTTAAAACAAGCTGGGATCTACAGACAGGGTTCCTACATACTAGAATTACATTCAGCCTTTGCCTTTTGGCCCACATCACATGTCTGTTTTGAATTTATTCATTATTGATTGAGAAAACTAGTCACAATTTTGCATTTCTAGCATCCCACTATAAATCAGCGGAAACAAAGCATCAGCATTAGGTTTGTCCCAGTACCAGTCAGTTAAAAAATATGCCTTCAAGATCAAATCTGGACATCTCTACTGTTACTTCCCTTTAAAGATTTTTGTCTGCCCAAATTCAAAATGCATTTTTCAGAATAATTAATCGACATACCATTTACAACCCTGCACTTTTCTCGTAGAAATGCTGCAAGACCCGACTTACAGTGGTCATTACAGCTTTCGACAGTGTGTTTAGGCTGCTTTTGTATGCAGGACATCACAACTGTTGCTTCCATTTAAAGATTTCTTTTTGCCTGAATTTAAATAGCATTTACAATTCTTTGCATTTTGACACAGAAATGCTGCAAGACCAGACTCACAGCGGTCATCAGGACTTCAGCAATGCATGTTTAAGCTGCTTTTGTGTGTGGGACATCACTACTGTTACTTCTATTGGAAGATTTTTGCCTGCCTAAATTAAAAACCCATTTTTCTGAATAATTAATTGACGAAGCATTTAAAAATTTGTGAATTTTGATGTATAAATGCTTCAAGACCAGACTTAATGTGGTCATTACAGCTTTCGACAATGCGTTTAGGCTGCTTTTGTATGTCGGACATCACAGCTGTTGCTTCCATTTAAAGATTTTTTTTTTGGGCCTTAATTTAAAAGATACTTTTCAGAATAAATAACCGACATATCATTTAAAATTCTGTACTATTTGACATAGAAATGCTGCAAGACAGGACTTACAGCAGTCATCAGGACTTCAGCAATGCATGTTTAGGCTGCTTTTATGTGTAGGACGTCACTAGTGTTACTTCTATTTTAGGATTTTTGCTTACCTAAATTATAAAAAACAATTTTCAGAATAATTAACCGACACAGCATTTAAAATTTTGTACATTTGGATGTAGAAATGCTGACTCGAGTGGTCATCACGTCTTCCAGCGCTGCATGTTTGGACTGCTTTTGTGCAAAAATGCATAAAAAATAAAGCTTAATTAATGTGATAGTTGCAAAGATGAAGACTTTCTGAATCCTGCAATAACAAACATGAGCATGTTTCTTAAAGTTGTGCACGTGGGCAAACTAAACAGCATTTTCAGTTAGGACTTTACCACCGATGGATGAAAAATGTTTTTGCAATACATTAACAGTTAAGTTTTACATGACCTTCATTTTGCAACCGACGGATTTCTACCACCATAGTTTCTCTTGAGTCAAACTTCTGCACAGCAACAATCACCACATCTTCCTCAGTCGACACATAAATAGAAATATATTTTCAATGCACATCTACTGTCACAACCACCGCCCACGTAGGAAGCTAGAAAATATCAATGAAAGGAGAGAAGTGGAATCCATTTCTGAAAGTTACACATTACTTAAACAAGTGTGCAGCCGGGCTATAAGTAGCAGCTGTAAAGAACACAGTGCTGGTGCCAACAATAGAGCGACCTGTGTTTGCTCAAAACTCTCCAGAGACGCTCATGTTATCACCCAATCTTGGCGCGACATCAGATACACAAACCTAGTGTCAAAATCTAGTTGTAACTTTTCCATTATGTTAGTTTATATTGTGCCCACGCAGCACACTCATAAATAAAGCCGTGTGGAAAAGAATGTGATGCAGAGAGAATCTATTGAGAGGAAGAGTTCCATGCTAACAATGTAGGTGGATATAATAAAAATGGCATTTGTTTTCTGCTGTGTGTCACGAGAAGAAATGATTTTAGTATGAATGCATGTAGGGTTGCATGATTATGGACAAATGTCAATCACATTTACATTAATCGATACTGAGATCATGATTATTGATTGATTTTAGAGACTAAATGTTAAGGAGGGCACTGTTTTCTCTTCCATGTTGTGCTTCATTCCTGCTAATGTACAAACCACTGCATTAAAATAAGACTTACAATTAGATTTGCAGAGAAACTGTTCAATTAATCAGCAACTACTTAGACAATAGTTTAATCGGTTTACATGAAGACAAAGAGGTCAAAATTCTCTCAATGCAACTTTTTAAATACAAGACATTTGAGGATGTTTGGGCTTTAACAAACACTGATCAATCCTTTTTACAATTTCCAAACAAATATCCAAATAATTTATAAAAGAATCTGCAATGAAAGTAATAGATACTTGCAGCTCTATTTAGAATAAGATTCTTCTTTACCTGTATTTGAGGCACCTCTCAAAAGCAAAAACACCTCAGTTGCAGGATGTCACAGGTGTTCCCTAAATACCTTATTTTTAGGGAATGCTACTTTTTTAAAATAATTAATTCACAAAAATTAAAAATAATACACAGATCAGCCACAACATCATGACCACTGACAGGTGAAGTGAATAACATTGATCATATTGCTACTATGTGGTGTTCTGATGGAAAACCTTGGATTTTGACATCCGTGTTGATGAGACTTAGACACCCAAATAAACATTGTCCCACAACAAGCACACTCCCTCATACAAATGGAAATCCCAAATGTCACTGGATGAAAATGCACCCCACCACATGGAAACAACATCAACCAATCAGGAACATGTAGAGGAACATGACAATGGACCAACATGTTGATTTGACCTCCAAACTTCCTACACCCCATTGTGATCAAGCATCAACAGGATGCAGTGGAACAAGTTGGATTGACAGAGGCCCCACTGTACAAGCCAGAGTACCCAAAGGATCCAGTGCCCTGGTCCTGGTTCCAGACCCCATAGGACACCCTGAGAGGTCCTCTGGTCCATGCCCAATGGTTCAGAGCATTTTGGACCACATAAGGGGACCAACACAATATTAGACAGTTGGTCTTAGTGTTATGCCTGATCGGTGTAAACTGTAAAAAACAAAATCTGTTACCATGTATATTTGTGCACACAGGTGTACTAGATCGATGTACCTAGATTTTATTTTCTGTAAACACTGCCTGCAGTTCAGTCCAGAAGTCCCTGAATGTTTTTAATGTGACTGTTGCTCGAGGCTGAGTCACTGATGGTTTCCTGGTTTCACCAAGAGTACAGAATGTTTTATTATATTTTCCTTTAGGCTCCAGCTTCAGCAAACAGTTGATTCGTGGCAAATTTTAAAAATGAGAAATGTAAAAAAGTAAAGTGATTCTCATAAAATGGCACAATTCTAAGCTTAGACTTGGTTTTCAAACAGAACAAAGTTTAAAGTTTAAATATTCCTTCTGTTTTTACAGTTTCTGGCTCTGATTAATTGTGTAATTCTGGCATTTTTAAAGACAACATGCCTCTTTCAGTTGATTCTGTTCAATGTCAGTGTCTTCCCATTTTTAGAGGCTTACTTTTATATGATGTTGTCTATTTATAACGTCATTTTAATTAACTAACTTCTTCATTTCATTCTCTTTAACCCTTCATTTATTTACTTATTAACATATTTGTTTACTATTACGATTATTATGTTCAGCCCTTCCTTTATGATCATACCCTTTATTTTGTTCTTTCTCCTAACTTGAATATGGCATCTTTGGTTCTTTTATTACTTTATCTGGTGGTGTTGTCTTGATTCATTTTGACAAACTTTTACCAACTATTTCCCCACTCTTTCCTCTCTGGTCTTTCTCCTTCTGTTTGGACTGACCAGCCGTCTGTTGTTCAGTGTTCTTCCTGAGTATCCTTGTTTATTTTTTTGTCCTCGTCTGTAAAGCTCTTTGTAAACTTTGTTTTTTACAACGTGCCACATAAATAAAGTTATTATCATATTACTATCTAATTATAAGAAGCCAAAATCCCGATTATGATTAATATTCTGGTAATTGTGCAGCTTTGCATGATTGCATTAAGTGATTTTTCTGTGCAAGCATTAATAAACGCAGCACACTTCACACCCATTACATTATTACAGCAGCAGAGGAACACAATGTTCGCCTTCACCTGAGCACACACCCACACATAAGCACACACAGATTCCCTCTGCACTCTAAACTAAATAGATTTCTAATCCTGGGGCCAGGTCAGAAGATTGCAACATCACCATTGCAAAGGCCAGGTCAATATGTACTGTATGAAGCTCTTTTTCCTCCTCACTCCCTCTGACAAACACACTTCCTCTATGTCTCTCTGCCCCTCGCTCAGGCCTCTCATCATCGCCAGCCTCGGGGCGTCCTGCCTTCACCGCTCTGCACGGACACCTCAGCAGCCATACGCCATTAGGGAAGAGCCCACAGCAGCAATACTCATAAATATTGACTCGGTTTCAACATATCCCTCAGGAAGTGTTTGAAACAGCAGGTACTGCATTAGCACACCAACAGCAAACACAACCCTCGGTCAATACCGAGGAAGCTAAGCTAACTCTCCTGCAGAAGGGAACACGAGGCTCTGCGGCAGGCCTGCGGGATGCAAGGTGTTGTTACGGAAAATATTTAATTAGCAGCCGCGATAAACGTCTCTCCGGTGAATGATCACAGTCAACACTTAAGCGTCTCGCAGGGCTTATGGATTTCTTTACAGGAGCGGTGCAGCAAATGACTCGCCGAGACATCTGGAGGAAGTGGATTTACAGAATTAACCCCTCTCCTCCTGAGCGGTGCTGTAATGCAATCAAATGAAACACAACTGTTCATCACACCGGCACCCAAACATCCAATTCAGCGGCTGGTATTCTCCTCCAGCCCTATAGGTAGAGTTAATTAAAGAGGGTCTGTGTTTGCTCACTGAGTGCGAGGAGAGATTATATGTGGCCCTCTCTTAATCTGTCAGGGAACTCTCTTGGTTTGGACTTGTTAATCAATCTTATTTGGGTGTTAACTAATTACATTCTAGAAGCTCGGGAACAGTGAATTATTCGAGGCGAGGCTGATTTCATGAAGGTCGGAGAAGCAGTAAGGTGGAAGAATTAAGTCATTTACTAATGAGAAAAATGGGATCTGTTACTTCCACTCTGCTGAGCAGTGGTGGATGGTAACCTCAGAGACTCGACGTCTCAACTCCAAGTTTCTAACAGTCTAAACAGATTCAGCCATTGATGTGTGTCAGTTCTGTTTACCAACCACTGGTTTGTGTGTGTATATTGAACTGCTACATGCTAACAAGGCATCCAAGCCACCATTTGGTAGCTAATATGTGGCCACACCGCCTTGTGGATGTCCGATCCCGTCAGATAACAGAAGCTAAGTGAGGGAGACCGTGAGGGGAGACCATGAGGGAACACCAGGAAGCCTGGGTGGATGCAGTGTGAGAGTGAGTGGTTGGTGGTGCCGGACTGGCAGCCTGGCCTCCGTCAGTCTACCCACGGGCAGCTGTGGCTACATACATAGCTTACCACCATTGAGTATGGAGGTCAATGAATAATACAATTGTAAAGCGTCTTTGAGTGCCTAGAAAAGCGCTACATAAAACCAATGTGGTATTAGTATTATTATTATTAGAAGAGATATGGGCCTAGGTGATAAAACACTACTTCATCAGTAGCACTAAGAAATTGTTTTGATAGAATGTCAATATCACTGTAAAGAATTAGATTTAAACCACCATCAAAGCACAAAATGGAAATACAGTGTTTGGTTGCATGAACAAACCCCAACCGTGCTCCTTCCCTGGGTCATAACACCTCATGGTACCCCTTGATAATGGAGCCTCGTGGCTTCGGTGCAGGTCTCCCGAGGCATGCTAGTCCACTGTCGCCCGGGCCTTTTGTCTCACAATCCAGAATCTGGGATCCAACATAAATTTTGCAGAGTTTGGTGGTTTTAACTTTAGTTCAGGTGGAAGCATGTGATCAGGAAATAAACTGCATTCCTGTGATTTACCACAACCAGAAGGATGGAGTCAACATCTGAAGGTAAAAAGACGACTGACTGAAGCAGGTTATGCAAACACAAATCTGATATATAGATGCATTTCCAAGTTGTTACTGACAAAGATGGCAAAGAACTGGATCAGTTAAATCCGATTAAACCGTAGCTGAGACATTATCACAATAAAATACATCATTTCAGTTGATTTAGACTTTTAAGGACTTATTTCTAACAATTATCAGTACAAAGACTGTGATTTGAATTTGACACGTTATAGGTTATTTTCATCAAGGCGCACAGGTAGTAACTTCAATGTCGGCACAACACCGAAAAACACAAAAACAAATAGAGAAAAATAATCGATCTCACCTTGATTTACATTAACTGGTTTGATTTATGTGGATGGGCAAATGGGCTCCATCATCAAGGTGAGTCAGGCTGTATCTGAGCCACTTGTTCATGCAGCCAAACTTTGCATTTTCATGAGGTTTTTTCATGGCAGTTTGCCTTTAAGTGAAACTATTCAACATTTTTTATTGCTATAGATGAAGTTTTTATCACTGGTACATATCACTGTTGTTTTATCACACAGGCCTAATAGAGATCTACACTTTGCAGGAGCAGCTCTAGTTGGGAAACAATGGTGGACTGTGAGGAAGCATCCTTCGTTTGAGAGCCAAACTAGCCACTAAGAAAAGCCTGAACCTCAGCTGAGGTGTATTAGGCAGGTAATGAGCAGAGTTTTCTGTGGAGGAGAATAGGCTTGTTGGAGACCTGCATGGGATTCAATCGCTGACACGCAGGTTTGATTCCCGTCTTTTCCTTCATCCAGAAATAGGCAATGACACCATCGCAACATCAAAACAGTTGCTCTTCAACGACTGCTCAGCCTCAGGGCATGATGGGAAGCACCTGGTCTCCCCTGATCTAACAGCTGATTGGTTTAGAAGTTGGCTCAACGATATGACGTTTGATAGAAACTGATCGTCTCATTTTAAATGTTTACTCTGCATGTGTGGTTGACAGTTTATCAGTCAGAGAGGCTGAATACATTCAGATTGCACATCATAAAACTACATGCAATATACAGCTCTAGATTACTGTATGTTAACACTGGGCTGATTTAATTATTTGATTGTTTAGCATCACAAAAACATCTTGTGGGAGATGTGAGGATTGTTAAAATCACATCTATGCGGATATTTCAGCAACAACAGTCTAATATTTCTGACAGATCAGTAGTAAAAACTATTGTTCTGCATTTTTTTCTACTTTATTTTAATATTCATCAGTATTTTCTTCTTATTTATGTAGCTTGAGAGGGACTTGCTTAGTCACTTGATTTATTTACAAACTGATGTGATGCTGATTTACATGAGAATTGACATAAAATGGAGGTTGAAGCATGAACAGAGGTCAGATGGGCAGCATTTTAATGTGCTGTCATGTCATAATTTAAACTACTGTGGACTGTGCAGACTCTGTAAGCCCTGTACAGACTGAATGTTGCTGGAAACTGTCAGAGATTTAACCTGCTGCTGCCGCCTGCCCTCGTCCACTCTCCAGCCTAATAACTCCCTTCAGTGTGGATTTAGAGCTTTGTAAGTTTGCACACCTTTTACCTGTAGACGAAGACAGCTATATAACACACTGAAGGGAGGAGGGAAAACCAAAAGGCATAAAAACAACAGATGCACACTCAGGTTTCAGCGTTTATTCCATCAACTGCATCTGATCTCACTAAAAACGGCCTTTACTGTAAACGAGACGCCCATTTATATTAAGTGACTAACCGGGATGACGCTGGTGACTAATTAGGCTGTCGGACACTTTTGACGGACTGAAGTCGGATGAACTTTTACAGCAGAAGGCCTTCGCTTCGTCCTTCAGCCGTCAGTCACTGGAATGCAACCAGAGTCGAACTCTGAAGCGTCTCTAAGTCGCTGATCTCCATCCACCGGCTGCAGCTTCGCTCTGATGTCGCTGCTGGTGTAAACACAAGTCTGCTTGAGTTTTCAGACGTCAGATGTGCTGAACGTACAAAGAAAGTAAGTGAGGAGGAAAGCTGAGAAACACAGTTCAGCTGGCGAGCGAGTAGAAAGACTATGAAACATCAGCTAGTCTATCAAAATTGCAAACCCCAAAGGAGAAACTCAATGCAATAAAACTGAATACACCTGTAATAACTGATGCATACAGCTGGAAACAAAACAGACTACACCTGTGATTTCCATCATGATTAATATTGGACCTGCAGGGGCGCCCTGTTAGCCTAGTGCAGTGGATCTCAACTGGTCCAGTCTCAGGACCCACTATGTCTCTATCAATAACAGTCGCGACCCAAGTTCTTGAAGTTTGTTGTTCCTGTTAACAAATTGAGGTTTATTTGGATGCAGTCTCAACGCGTTTTGATACAACTTAAGAAAATTTTTACTTATTTTTTGATCATTTTGGTATATTTGGACACTTTTGCCAAGTTTGGGGAATATTTTGGCCCATTTTGACAGATTTTGAGCACATTTTGGTTCATTTTTGGGACATTTTAGCATAAATTTCTCCGATAAGCTGGCAGAGACAAATCTAGAGGTTAATAGTGGGCAACTACTGGTGTCACCACCACTAAATGTCCTGCTACTGAAAGCCAACTGTGTCATAAGAAACGCGTCCTTTAAAATAAAAGACTCTATACCACTACTTTTTTGGAGAGGGGCATGCTTCTGCGACCCTCTAAAAATGGCTTTGCGACCCACTTTTGGGTCCCGACCCACCAGTTGAGAACCACTGGCCTAGTGGTTATGTCACGGGACCTGCGTGCCGAGGCGTAGTGGCTGTGCCGGGTTCGAGTCCGACCTCGGCCATTTACCGCATGTCCTTCCCCACTCTGTCTCCCGTTTCCGTTTCTATCCACTGTCCTGTCCTCTCCAATAAAAACCGAAAATGCCAAAAAGAAATCTAAAATATGTAAATAAATAATTGACCTGCAACCACCAGAACTGTCTCAAACAATGTGTACGTCTGCATGCCTGCATCATGGTGCTCCACGTGGAAAAGAGTTGCATACAGGATGATTGTTAAACACCTTAAAATCAGTTATCAGAAGGTACAATGAGGCCGTAGCACCAGTAATCAGAGCTGCAGTGGTCGTCCTACTAAAGTAACACCACAAACAGTGCAGTACTTTCATGATCTACCTCTGAAAACCAAGAGCTTCACGCTTGGCACAAAAGTCAAACACTGAAAGCCTGTTCAAAGCTAAAACACTGTGACTGACATTGTATTATGTCAACGGTGTCCAAGAAGAACACCCTTGCTTCTGTCTTAGCACTAAACTGCAAGATTAACTTTGCTAAAGAACATAAAAAGAAGCTCAATGGATACTGGGCGAACAGTCTACACACAGTTCAGCTGGCCAGTGTGTAAAAAGATCCTCAATCTAGCATAAAAATGTAAATACATGAAGTAAAAGTCGACTGTTTGGCTCTCATGGTGGTGCAATTTAAGGAATCTACTGTGTGACAGCTTAATTAAATCGTTGCCACTGACTCTTAGAAAAGTGTAACAAACTCTAAACTCATTTTTTGTTGAGATTTCTTGAAAAAAAAAAAGACATTTTAGCAAAGCAGGCAGCAGGCATGACATCAAACTGACAGTTTTGCCATTAGTGTTTGTTCCATCCAGATGATTTAGGTGATATGAAGTGTTTTTTTCCTTTCTCCTACTACTATGAGAAACACTCCCTAATGGTTTCTTGTATAGATGACAGACCACAAAAAAAAAAACTGTTTAAAAACTTCATGTGCTGACAAGAAACGACTCATTTGAGAAGCGTCTTATTAGGGTTGGATGAGCCTCCCTGTTTAGAGTTAACTAAAGCGAATGTTTAATGGTATTTCTGATTGTGTTGCGGCGCTGCGAGTCGATTTGGACTGAAAAAGGAGGGTGACAGCTGGAATCTACCGCAGCAGGCGGCGACGCCACGCTGATGTAGCATCGGATTGAAATAACAAGGAGCATAATTTATTGATATTGCACTGGTTTTTTCTGATTGGATTTATTATTCAGGTATTATCTGGCTTCGCTTTGCAGCCTCGCAGGGAGCAGCAGGCTTTGTGTATTTTGTACATTCCCTCATTAATAAGTCATCAAACAGTAGTAGTCTATGATCTAAACACATACCACATGGTTCGGCTCAAGGCCTTCAAGGATCGCTCGGAAGACGGTAAATAACACAACTCAATGGATTCTGAGGGAAGAGTATCGCGCTCTGCAGAGGGGGAAATATCATATTTCAAATATATGTGATGCAAGAGGCTATCTGGGGGACACAAAGGGATAAAATAAAGCTAAAAAATACTATCAGTGGGGCTTCATGTTGTCATTACCAGCAGAGATAACTGTGCCGTCTTCTCCAGCCTAATACATAATGTCATTGTTCCTCCTCTTCCTCTCCTGAGCAGTTTCAGCTGCTGCATAATTGAATGTGAAAACAGTATATTATTCTGTCCGCCGGGACCGAATTGAGAAACATCACAAAGCCGGGAGATGGAATAACATTTTGGCCCAGACTGTGTTATTTTATTTATTTATTTTTTTTTTCTCCAGTCTGACCACATCGCCGAGCAAATGTAACCCAGAGATCCCGAGAGCTGATCGCTGAGGCATGACGCCGTCCTCCACTGTCTCTGCCGTCCTGATTCATTGCTTCTACCGGATACGAGGATTAACAGGCAGATCTGCACTTCCTCGTCCTCGAAGGGGGAGGCGAGGTGAAGAGGGCGGCGACGGCATTGTTTGTGTCTGGGACTCCGAATGTGGCCGAGACGGATTCGCCTTCGTCGGCTTCATAGTTCTGTCGTTACTTGATAAATTTCCTGACTGATAAATGGTGGAAAAGAGGCGGCGAGGGAGAGGTCAGGACGGGTGAGGCGAACCCTTAACTCGCTGAACTCATGGGTATTTGGATTGGATGGGCCTGTCTGGTTGTCATGACTGCAGGAGCTCCAGTTGTTGAATGTCTTGATTCAGTCTTAAACGTAATCCATAAAAATAGGATCCTATTAATGTCTCCACAGTGCATTAAAGGCCTGCAACCTTGTAGACCGCACTGGGTGTACAACAAAATACAGTGTACAACAAAAATAAATACACCCCTGTGCAATGATAATGATTTTTTGTGGGGGGAGAGGAGCTTTTTTCCATTTTTATTGATAGGGCAGACAGGGTGAAAGGGCTGTAGAGGAGAGAGAGACATGCAGCAAAGGGTCATGAGCCGGACTCGAACTCACGACTGCTGCTGGCGACCTACGCCCATGTGATAACGCCTTAACTCAGCAGCCGCTGGCCTCACCACCTGCTGTCCTCCCATCCCCAACCCAGCCTCTCCTGCTATCCCTCCCTCCCTCCCTCCTCATCCCTACCCACCCGGTCGAGGCAGATGTCCGCCCTCCCTGAGCCCGGTTCTGTTGGAGGTTTTGTTCCCCCCTCTTCCCTATCTTAGGGGGTTTTTGGTTCCTTCCCACCGTCGCTGATTGCTGCTCATAGGGAATCCAAAAGCACCTTTGGGTTGTTGGATTTTCTGTTTCCTGGTTTCTGTTCTTCCTTACAATGTCTAGCGCTATGTGATGACATATGTTGTAAATATATATATATAATATATTATATATATATATAAATAAAATTGAATTGAACTCAGCGAGCTATATGATGGCCCAGAATTCATATTATGTCTAAGTTTACAAGCAGATATTTCCTCTTATCAAAAATATAAACACTAAAGGAGAAACTTAAAGCAACAAACCTGAATACACCTGTGATTTCTAATTAGATGAACTGCATGAACATGATTAATAATGAACCTGCAACCACCAGACCTTGCTCATATTTGGACATATGGGCTGTGTACGTCTGCATGCCTACATCATGGCTCCACAATGAAAAGAATTGCCGGAGTAACTGAAAAAAATGACTGCGACTTTACAAAGTTGGAAAATAGTACAGGACGACTGGCAGTAACAGTAACAAAACAAACTGCCACAGCAGTAATCAGGAGGTATGGAACGAGGCCATAGTACCACTAATCAGGGCTGCAGTAGTAATCCTCCTAAAATGAACAGTGGACCATGGACAGTGCACTACTTTCATGACCTACATCTGAAAAACAGATAGGCAAGTGCCTTACGCTTGGCATTTTGTCAACCTCTATGAACAACGTCAAAGAAAAACACCATTGCTAGCTCTTTAGGACAAGACTGCAAGATTAATTTTGCTAAAGAACATAACAAGACGCCTAATGAACATTGGTAGAACAGTCTTTGGTCACATGAGACCAAGATAAATTTGTTAAACTCAGATGGGGTCCAGTATGTTTGGATAAACCTGACCAGAACTACCACAGTGAATGCATAGCCTTGACAGTGAAGCACAGAGGTGGAAGTGTGGTGATACGGAGCTGCATGAGTGCACTAAGTGAATATCTAAGCATTGAGTTCCTATTGTGGGGCCTGAATTTTAATTTAGTGAACCTGAACTGATAGTTTAGAGGTAGATTATGAAAGTACTGCACTGTTTGTGGTGTTACTTTAGTAGGACGACCACTGCAGCCCCGATTAGTGGTGCTATGGCCTCGTTCTGTACCTTCTGATAACTGATTTTAAGGCGTTTAACAATCATCCTGTATTCGTTTCCATATTTATGAAGTCTCACAATCTGGATTTGAGTTATTCTGGTAGTTCTTTTCCACGTGGAGCACCGTGATGCACATCAGAACAAATAGCCTATTGTTCAAACTAATGCAATTCATGTAGTGTGATTCAGTTTTTAATCATGTGCCAGATTAACCTCACTAAAGAACACAACAAGAAACCTGATGAATACTGGGAGCACATTATTTCCCCACACGAGACCAAGATACATTCGTCTGGCTCAAGTGAGGGCCGGCACGTTGTGTGAACCTGACTAGAACTACCACAGTGAATGCATAGTCCTGACAGTGAAGCGCAGAGGTGGAAGATGAAGCTGCACGAGCGCACAAAGTGAATATCTAAGCATTAAAATGATCCAAAGCACACTTGCAGAATCACAAAACAGCTTGTAAAGAAGAAAAAAGTCTATCGGAAATAAAGTTGCGCTTAATAAGTATTGAAAAAATTAAAGGTTTAACTCTCTGTAATGAAAAGTTTACTGCTACTGCTACACTGAGTTCCTGCTGTGGGGCCTTCACTTTCATTTAGAGAACTGAAGCTGCTTGTTTACAACTTTCCTCAAGAACAAATACCCTATAATTTAACTTAATGGAATTAATGCAAGCTGATGCAATTTTGCGGGGTTGTGTGCTGCATCAAGAAGTACATTTAAGTGGCTAAATGAAGTACTTAGGTTATGGTATGTACTTCATAGACACATTAGTCAGCATGCTGCCATTAGAGTGTACTTAGCACTTGACTGCCAACACTAAAGTGTGCTGAGAATGAGGTTAGAAGTGACTCTTATAAACTGTCAACACGTATTTATCAGGCAAGTAAACCATTTTCCATTTTCCCAGCGAAGCCTTAAGAGGCTCCAGGAAGCCCAAGGACCTCAGCCTGAAAGCCGCAGAGGAACCAGAAGTCTTCCGCTCTGCTCAGACGAGGGTCCCCGGCCACTGCACCCGTGATTAAAAATTTCCGAGCCAGATGGTCATGAATTTTTCACTCTTCTCCTGGCAAAGATTAGCTTTTAACTTGATTTATTAGTAAAGGAAAAGAAGCATTAGGTGTTTGTTTGCAACAGCAACTTGCCTCCCCCCAAAAAAATAAATCCAAAAACATAAATATCAAATGGGTTTTTTCCTTTTTTTTAAGTTTTTGCAGTTAAATTTCAATTTGAGATATTTATGAACTATGAGCCGACACCTAAACTTGTTGGTTGCTTGCTGAAACTGAAGCTTCCACAAAGGCAACGCACATTATTCAAGTTAATTAAATCATTTGCTAAATATATTATCTGGTGGGCAGACGATTGTGTTTGCTGAATATGTCATTACTCAGAGAGATTTCCTTCTAACAGACACTCAGCTTATTATAAAATGTGTTTGGTGAAGTTGGAGTGCGGTAAAAAGAAATCTAAGTAATGTGGCAGGAAAAAAATATTCAGTTAAAAAAATCTCATCTAGGTGAGTAGTACTACACAATATACCACTACTAGAATGTAAAAGTATTGCAATACCCTGCTGTGAAAAATGATACTATACACCAGTGGTTCAACTGGTCCAGCCTCAGGACCCACTATGTCTCTATTAATATCAGTTGCGACCCAAATTTTTGGAATTTGCTGTTCCGGTTAACAAATGAAGGTTTATCTGGGTGTAGTCTCAATGCATTTTGATACAACTTAAGACAATTTTAGCTTTTTTTGTTCTAATTTTAGTATATTTGGACATTTTTGCCAAGTTTTTGTGCATATTTTGGCCCATTTTGACAGATTCTGAGCACATTTCCGTATGTTTTTGGGTAATTTTAGCATAATTTTCTCCAATAAACTGGCAGAGACAGATCTAGAGGTTAATAGTGGGCTACTACTGGTGTCACCACCACTAAATATCCTGCAATTGAAAGCAAACTGTGTCATGAGAAACACGTCATTTAAAATAAAAGACTGTATACCACTGCTTTTTGAGGGGAGGAGGGAGGCATGCTTCTGCGACCCTGTAAAAATGGCTTCGCGACCCACTTTTGGGTCCTGACCCACCAGTTGAGAACCACACCATTTTATTGGTACCAGTACTTCAAGATTGACAGTATTGCAATAGAAGCTGTACCTCCTATGGTTTCCATCCATTTGCACCATTTTAGCATAAAGAAGTTCATTTTGCCTTCCATTGGACAAATTAGCTTTGTTTCCTTCATATAACCAGGAAAAGAGGAATTAAAGTTTTAAATAGCTTCCAAGAAGTGACATTGCAGCTTTGTTTCCTTCAAATTAGCTTTGTTTCCTTCATATAACCTGAAGGAATAAGAGTGGAATTTTGAACTTTAAACTGGGGGTGGGGGGCGGTCGATCTGACAGCAGTAACATCAGCTGATGAGGCACGTCATCCCCGACATCTGGATGACGTTCTGAAGAAGACGGAAGTGATGCGTCGAAACTGTCAGGTATTTAAAACTGTAATTCCTCCTTGCCTGGTTATATGAAGGAAACAAAGCTAATTTGCACCGTTTTATTTCTCTTTTAGCACACGGCAGCTTTTATGGTGACAAAACAAGAAGTATGGCTGCAAGTAGAAGTATGCCAGGTAACCAAGTAGATGCACAAAGCAGAATATGGAATTATTTCACTTAGAGCAGGTAGTAGCTCGTCTCAAAAAGGTGTTTTAACTTTGTCGACCGAACTTGGCAAAGCTTAAAAATCACACCAACAGACTCACCGACTTGCTCAAAGGACGGATTAGCAAATGTGATAGCATAACAACGTCGAATATAAGTCATACAAATGTGAATTCTTCTGTGACAAGCGATTACAAAGCAGTGCTTTTGAGCTAGCTGATCAATTTGGCAAACATCTCTATTTGCAGACGCAGAGTTCACACTGGTAGCTTTATGAAAGTCTGCAAGCTGCTAATGATCAGGAGTTCACGTCTATGCAGATGAACTACACTGATTATATATAATTACCTGAATTCCTGCAGGAAAAGAGTGAAAGTTGGTGATTGAAATGTGTGATAAATTAATGCCGCACTTATCTCTGTAGAGTTTGCACGTTTTATAAGCAGCGGTGAAGATGGAAAGACAAGAAGGTGAAATCCCTGACCACTGCTGGTATGAAAACATAGGAATCCTCCACTGTCTTGCATTGATATAAAGTGAGAGTATCCCTCTGCTATTGCTTTTTTTTAACGTTGCACTGTCTTTACTAACATTTTACTGTCTTCTTGTGATGTTTTGTGTAATTTTATTATTTTAACAACCTAGGAGGCTTCAGCAGAAAAGACCTACGCAGACATACTGTCTTGTAAAGAACCTTGTAGCACCGGTTTTGAACGATGCTACAGAAATAAAGTTTATTTTCTTTTTTATTAATAAAAGAAACACCAAAAGCTCCATATTCTGTCATCTATTATTCCATTACTTCTCCGGGCATTTTAGATTTTTGGTATTACTATGTATTTTATTATTGTTCCAACACAAACAAGACAGCAGGTAAAAACACCCCTTGTCCTGGATATGCATATTTCAGATCTTAGATTCAGATCTAAGCTTCACTTCGCATTTCAGCAAGGTGACGAAAACAGCTTTTCCCTCCTTAGAAACATTGCATAAGTACGACCATTCTTAAACCATAAAGACGCTGAGAAACTGACTCATGCATTCATCTCAAGCCGACCCGACTGCTGCGATGCACTTTTCCCTGGCCTCCCAAAAAAATCCATAGACAAACTTCACCCCATTCAAAACTCTGCAGCCAGGCTCTTAACCAGAACCAAGAGGAGAGAGCACATTAGCCCAGTTTCAGCCGCCCTGCGCTGGCTTCCACTAACCTATAGAATTGATTTGAAGGCCCTCCTCCGCACGTACAAAGACCTTAAGGGGCAAGGACCGAGTTGCATTGCGGGCTCCCTTATTAGTTACACACTGCAGTCGTCTACTGCTGGTTTATTGGAGGTTCCCACAAACAGCGAAAAGAAAACTGGTGATGCAGCCTTTGTTAACTATGCTCCAAAGCTATGGAACGCAAGCTGACTCACTGGATCTTTTTAAAAGAAAGATTAAAACATGTCTTTTTACTTTAGCCTTCTAGCTAACTCATGCCTGCTCTCTGCTGCACTCTTAATACACCTCAAATGCCTGAATGCTATCTGGGAAAATGGGATACACAAGGCAGTTCTTCTAATGTTTTATATGTGTTTGTCTTTTAAATGTTTTTCTTTTTATTTATTATTTATTTTTATTTTATGCTGCCTCCACCTCCGGCACCCTCTATACCAGTGGTTCTCAACTGGTGGGTCGGGACCCAAAAGTGGGTCGCGAAGCCATTTTTAGAGGGTCGCAGAAGCATGTCCCCCCAAAAAGTAGTGGTATAAAGTCTTTTATTTTAAAGGAAGCGTTTCTTATGACACCGTTTGCTTTCAATAGCAGGATATTTAGTGGCGGTGACACCAGTAGTTGCCCACTATTAACCTCTAGATTAGGCTCTACCAGCTTACTGGAGAAATTATGCTAGAAATGTGCCAAAAATAAACCAAAATATGTTCCGAATCAGTCAAAATTGGCCATAACAGATCCAAAAACTTAGTAAAAACGTCAAAATATATCAAAATGAGCAAAAAATAAGCCAAAAAAAATCCTGTATTGTATCAAAATCCGTTGAGACTACACCCAAATAGACCTTAATTTGTTAACAGGAACAGCAAACTTCAAAAATTTGGGTCGCGACTGATATTAATAGAGACATAGTGGGTCCTGAGGCTGGACCAGTTGAGAACCACTGCTCTATACTTTCACGACCCCCTATCCGAACCAGGGTTTGTATCCCATCTCTGATTTTCTTGGTGCAGTTGGTGAGAGGCTGGGGTAGTGGATTCCTTATGTTTTCTTTTTAATGTTCTAAATGTTCTTTTGTGCAATGTTGGGGTGGCAAAACTGTATTTTTACTGTATTTTTTTTTAATGTTTTAAGTGTTCTACTTTGTATTATTGTGGATGTTTCTTTGTCGTAAAGCACCTTGAGCTGCAAACCTTGTATGAAATTCTAATATTATTATTATTATTGTTATAATGCTTTGAAAATTTTAAAAATAAATTACATACCTGATGCGTCTTGGGTCTAACTAGCTATTCCAGATTACATTATTGTGACTAGATTTCAATAAACCTCTTCAATCTTACAATCATCTGTGAAACCAAAGCTCCAGTCACACCAAAACTCCTCCGTCAGAACAAATGAAACTCAGCGTGCACTGAGTGACACTTCTTAAAGTTTTAGAAGGTGAATGAAAAGCTACTCTTTGTGACCGACGTAGCCGCATTCATTATTCACGCCCTGATTTATGCTTTAAATTAAAACACATTACATATTATAATTGAAATTTGAAAAGTGCTCTAAAAGCACGATGTAGAGAGAAGTCACAGTCAGCAGGAGGGATCTTTGCTCGACACTTTACCGCCTTTGACCGTTGTTACATTCATGACTCGCTGATGAGAGCATGGCTTGTTTTCATTTTTACATGCAACACTAAAATGGCAGGAAGTCACCTCATTTGTGCCACTTTTTTCTTTTTTTTTTAACCAGCACCAAAATTTAATTGAGGGCACACTTTGTCAGATGTAACAGAATTGATTGATTTTTTTAAGGTCATTTGAGAATGTGCACCTGTCCCTCTCCAGTCATATTTTTTTCTCCTGAGTTGCATAATCGCTAAACAGCACGAGAACAAAAGGTGTAGCTTTGCTAAAGAACATGTCACAAAGCCTGATAAATATTTGTAGCATATTATTTGGTCAGATGAGATAACTTTGATGGGCTCAGCTTGTTTGGTGTAAATCTGACCAGGACTACCACAGTGAAGGCATCGTCCTGACAGTGAAGCACGCAGGTGGAAGTGTGATGATATGGGGCTGCATGAGTGCAAAAGGTATCGGGGAGATGACATTTATAGATGCTCAGAATGACAAGAGAGTCATCATCTCATCTGAGCTACCTCTATCGCTCATCTGAGTTGAATGAATGAAATTTTTTCAGCTCAAATGAGGTTCACCATGTTTGCCGTAAACCTGGTCAGCACTACCACGGTGAATGCATAGTCCTGACAGTGAAGCACGGAAATGGGAGTGTGATAATATGGGGATGCATGAGTGGGGAGTTGACATTTATAGATGCACAATGAATGTCTGTGAATAAACCAAAATACTGGCTGAAAAGAGGACTCCCAGTCTACAGACGTTTGGCAGAGGAGGAATATTCAAGCATCGCAATGACCCAAAGCACACTGCAGAATTAAAGAGGAAAAAAGTGAAAACTATGACCTGACCAAATATGTTTCCTGACTTGAATCCTAAAGATAAATTACTGTACCTAAAATACATGTCGAGAAGTTTTGGTGTAAACCTGAGCATGACTACCACAGTTAATGCATAGTCCTAACAGTGAAGCACAGACATGGGAGTGTGATGGCATGGGATTGCATGAGTGCACAAAGTGTTGGGGAGTTGACATTTAGAGATGCTCATAATGACAAGGTGACTCCTTATTATCTCATCTGAGCTATCTCTTTCTCTCATCTGAGTTGAACAAATGAGTTGTTTCCAGCTCAACCTAACCAGGACTACCACAGTGAATGCATAGACCTGAAAGTGAAGCACAGAGATGGGAGTGTGATAATATAGGACTGTATGAGTACACAAATTGCTGGGGAGATGGCATTTAGAGATGCACCACAAATGTGTGTAGATATAACAAAATACTGGGTGGCAAGATGACTCCCTGTCTGCAGAAGTTTGGCAATGGAGGAATATTCAAGCATCGTAATGATTGAAAACACACTGCAGAATTAAAGAAGAAAAAAGTGAAAACTATGACCTGACCAAATATGTTTCCTGACTTGAATGCAATATTGTACCTAATTATTGTACCTAAAGAGCATGTTGAAGTTTTAGCATGCTTTGTGTGAACCTGAGCACAACTACTACAGTGAATGCACAGTCCTGACAGTGAGGCACGGAGATGGGAGTGTGATGATATGGGGTTGCATTAGTGCACAAACTGTTGGAGAGATATCTTCCGCATTGGGAGATGGGGAGATAACCCTAACCCTAACCCTTCAGTTCAGATGAGGTCCGAGCATGTTTGTACAAACTTGTGCAGAACTACCACAGTGAATGCATAGTCCTGACAGTGAAGTATGGAGGTCGAAGTGTAATAACATGGGGCTGCATGAGGGAAGAAGATGTTGGTAAGTTGGCATTTGTCATTGCACCATGAATGCCTATGTATATACCAAAATACTAGCTGACAATAGGATTCCCAGTCTGCAGAGCTGCCAGAGCAACAACATCGATTAAGCAAACAACAAAAACTTGTATCTTCCATATTTTCATTTTTACAAACAACACTAAAATGCCAGAAATTTGCCTCAATTGTGCCACTTTTTTTGTTTTTTACCATCTACAAAATGGATTTAATAGAACGCACACTGTGTCAGATGCAACGGAACAGAAACGTGGGTGTTTTTTTGTAGGTAAGATATTTGTTTATGGGGAAGCCTCATTTGAGGATGTGCACCTGTCCTTCCTCAATCATATTTTTTTTCCCCGAGTTGCATTATCGCTAAGCGGCCTAAACTCTTTTAATACCACTCTACGCTCTTGGTGGGGCCATTTGTTCTGCGAACAGCCAAACACGCTGCTAACAAGCCTTTTAAGAGAACATTATGAATTATAATTCAGGAACATTACGTGCTAATTTCTCCAGGGGTAACTCTACTAGCTGGGTTGCGCTGAGCTCTGTGTGAGGCCAGTTTCATTGCTTCCCTTCCTCAACACACACACACACACAGACACACTCACGATGGGGTGAAACCATAACATTTCTCAGTGTGCTGCTGCAGTCTATATTTTCACGCTGTGGTGAGTGGGAGCTCAGCGGACCATGCTGGCAAGCCTGAATCATTCCAGTCATTTTTAGTCTTAAGCATTATTCCAACAAGGAAGACACTTATTACCACAGTCAGGCAGTTTGTACTCAGTCAGATCCCCTGACACCTGCCTGCCCTACAGGACATTATTCCACCAATGTGCCTTTGAAGCCTCACGGGCAACACCAGCGTGCATAAACACAATCGCACAAACACTTACTGGAGAGACGAACAAAACGAGCATCACCATTACAAAGCTGCGCCCGCCGCAGTCGGCCTCTCGCTGCTCACCGAAGGAGGCCGATGTATACGTTTACCGCCTTCAGGAAGGATCAGTCACGGAGAAACTCTGCAGCGAGCGCAGAGGCAGTAAAGCTAAATGACTTCAAACAGTGCAGTTCTCACACCGCTGACCGCTTCTTCAACCGTAGACTTCTATCCCCCAAATAGACTCACAGGTTTAAGGCGGCATTCATCTTTACTGGGCAACTTATTTGGAAGCAGAACAACTTCATCATCAGCATTAATAATTAAACCACTTAAAGAAGGGATTTTAAAATGTTTTTTACCAATGCATCCAATTTTAGTTGTGCCTTCTGCTGGGTTTTTAATCAAAGATGCACCATAGAAGCAGGGAAAGAAACTTGAAGAAAGAACCCTAGACAAGAAACTTCTCCTTGTGCACCGTGGGGCTGCAGCTAACCGCTATTACCACCTGCCTATTAACTTCTCAAGTCATCAGTCTGTCTGAAAAACGGGAGAAAATTATAAATAATAACCGTTATAATTTCCCACAGCCTTGAATGATGTCTGGATATTGTGTGACAAAGAAAAAAGCCTTAAATGCTCCCATTTGAGAAGCTGAAACCTTGAAATATTATGTATTTCTGTTGAAAACGACTCAAACAGCTATTTCATATTTAAAGTAGTGAATATTAGACAGTTTCAGTTTGAAGGCTATGAGGAAAAAAAATCCACAAAATGTTGATACTTGTTGAATTCAAATGCAATAAGCAGTTTAATGGGAGACAGCAGCTAGTCAGTGTAACAGAAACTTAAATTGTGCAAACTGCATGAAGTTGTAAATGAAGTGTTTATTCTCAGAGGGATTTGTATCACTAGCGTTTCTAAAAGGGGAAAGTAGCAACCAATAATGTAATGATTTTGGCCAATTTAAATGTAATAAAGCCAATAATGTACATAATACTCTTCTTTTTTTATATTTGTAAATGAGTGTTCATGTTCTCTGTTTTATATTGGAGTTAAGTGTCATTATAGAGCCAGTCCAGTTATTTAAACACAGTTTGAAGTGAGGACTGAATTGTTTTTCCTTGAGAAATGTTGGATAAAAAGTTTTAATGACAAGAAAAAAATGTGGTAAATTCATTTGACAGTGCAACATCCAACAGAGACACTGACATGAAATGATGAATTTACAGATCTAAGCACATAAACAATATTCTAAATAAAGATTTTGTACAACACATGATTCTCGAATCGGCTCTTACAGCCATAATGGTGGATGCAGTGTGAGAGTGAGTGGTTGGTGGTGGTCGGAGGAGCTGATGGTGCAGACTGACAGCCTCACCTCCGTCAGTCTACCCCAGAGCAGCTGTGGCTACATACATAGCTTACCACCATGGAGTATGGAGTGAATGAATAATGCAATGTAGAGCGTCTTTGAGTGCCTAGAAAAGCGCTGTATAAAACCAATGCATTATTTTTATTAATATTATTAAGGAGAGTGAGAGCTACATGGGACGTATCCTTGATGAATGGATGTGACAACTATGACGTCCACTAGACCTATTTTTGACGAGCAAACTACACAAAAACTGCAAAAATAATCTTTTATTTCCAAGAAATGCAGTCCTGCTTACGTATCATGACATTATCAGCTGCAGTTATTAAATTTTGAAGAGTTTTTTTTAATGCTAGGCCATTAACGTTATAACTTATTTCATTATTGACAAACTGTTATGACGTTATTAGTTGCTTCAGGGTACTCCAGTCATTTAGTATCTTATGCATTAAAAATGGATCAAATTAAAGCAGAAGAGGGTGAGATATCACAATATTTAGTCCTTTATCTAAGTCAAGCTTTCAAAAAATGTCATTTTTACAACTTTATAGTGCACTGTTTATCACACAGGTGCCAAAATATATTTGGCAGTCCATTTGAGTTTTATTTCATTTTTATGTTTTTATCTGTCCAAGAGACTGAAGCCAGTCTTTCCCATACATTCATATATTTATGGAGGCCTGCTACAATGATTTTCTACTTTTGTCACCATTTAAATCTTATTTATTCATAGAAGTTGTCAGAGAGAAGATACTTGATCAATAAAACAAATGCAGCATGGCTCAAAAAAGGTAAACAGAGGAGCAAGTTGTTGGAAGATACATTCAGCACGGTGAAACACCTTTCTGCAGCTGATGTGCAAAGGTATGTGTTTGTAGTTTAATTTGTAGTTTTTTCAACATTTTATTATTCATTCCATTTCCAGAGAGGTGCAGGACTTTATATTGCAGTAAAAAGATGAGCTCACAGTGAGTAAAAATGTGACAGGAGCAAAAAAGCTGTGTTAATGTGACATGCAGTCAGTTGATCTGGGGTTAATGTAAAAGCATGTGTCAAAGCATTGCTCCTCAGTAAGTACACGTCTGTTTAACTGCCTTCTGGTCCTTGTAAACATTTGATTGGGCAACTGAGGTCCATTTATTATTTTGTTTCATTTTAATTAAACCATTTAAATTATTCCCGCCTCCATGAAGCTGGATCATGTTTGTCTGCCAGAACAGGACGACGTCGATATGAGCGGAGTGGCATCTACTTACATCTGTCGCACTTTCTCTACATTCATGCTGCTCAGTTACTCCTGGTTTCTGACTGATGAGTAAAGCGAGGGAAAAATAAAGTTGTAAATTATGACCCAAGCATCGAAACAGCATTCAAAGTTAAACCAAAGACACTTTTGTTCCTAGATGTCCTTTGTGCACAAATGAGGCAAACTTTGAAAAAAAACTCATCTTCAGTCCATTAAGAGGAGAAAAACATCCCCCCTGAGGCTGCCATGGGATCTACCTCCCCAGGACAAAGCACAAACAGACCTTGGAGCCCGACACTGTGCACAGCGAGGTGCAACTCTTTGTAGACCGAGCACAGACGAAAAAAATCTCACTTATAAAGTCACTGTGGACATGATGAAATGAAAGTTTAGCATATTCTAATTGGTGAATGTGCTGCTTTATTATGTCCCTCCACAAACACTGGATTCAATTTACTGGCAACCACTTTAAAAGCACACCCCCTAAAAGCATAAAGCGTTGATAGCAGCACAGCCGAGGTGCTGCTTTTAAACATCCTGCTTCTGATGACAGATTAAAAACTTGCAAGCTTGCATGAAGGAGCCTGTGCAGCTCCAGAAACCATTGCTGTTGTTTTCCGCGTCGGCTTTATCTGAGCGAGCGGCTCCTTCCGGCTCTATTCCCTCCTGCGCTAAAACGCATTAAAGTCTCACGGGGAGAGAAGGATTCAAGAACAGAGGCTCTCGAGTTGTGCATTACTCAGACATACCTGCAGAAATCTGCAATGTTGCATAAATTCCTGGGGTGTAATTTATTTTCTTGAGGTGGGTTTTCGTGGCCAGCGCATGAAGGAGCATGATGCTGATTATATTTACATGCACACCAGTAACGTGGTTATGGAGCTGATCATATTCAGGATATGGTGTTTACATGGAGCTCAGGGAAATCTGGTTATTTATATGCCCATATAGGAGATAGATACTCATATTCCAGTCACTGATTACTGCTTTATTTGCAGGCGCCTGTGATGGTTACGACACAAAACAGCAATTTAATCCGATATTCCTCCTTGACTATTTCACTGTATTATGAAATGAGGCTACTTTGGCTTTTAGTAGGGACAGAACTAACAAATGCCAACAGCACATAACAGATTTAGCTAGCCGGTAGCGATAAGAAATATTAAACATGTCCTCCTCTTTAACTCGTGACCAGGAAGTGGTGGTTGAAGATATGCCGGCATGACAAATGGGATGGGATAAGGTTGTCAAGATGGAGTCCAGGGACCCCGAGTGGAGGGCATCCTTTAACCAGATGGTCAACACAACAAGAGCAAACAACAGTTCCAGCACCAGTTCAGATAAATAAAAACATGGGCCCGTATTCACAAAGCGTCTTAGAGTCCTCTAAGAGAGCTCCTAACTTAGCCTTAAAACTCCCAGCATGGAATCTGAGCTTAAGAGTGATTCAGGAAGTTTCTGAGAGCAACTCTGAGCAAGGAGGATCCAGAAACTTCTATCTCAGTGAGGAGGCGTGGTCGACCCCCGTAGCTAGGTGTGATGCAGTCTAAAGGCTGTGATTGGTTGGTACAAAAAGGGGGAAAGACAAAAGAAAAATGCGCTCCTCGTAATGAATGGATAGTAAAATCAACCGATCATATAACTTGGACTGTATTCAGAAATGTGTAATGGTGACATTAATTTTATGTCATGATGATGAAACTCAGCTAAATTAAATTAGTTGTGACACAACTTCAAATGTTTGAACGTACCTCATTGACATGCCGATTGTATTGATTTGCTTATTGTCATGTTTACTGTCCATGCTGGTAATTTTACTTTATGTGTTTGATATTAATGGTGGACTCAGACTCAGCTGTCAGCAGGTCCTGTGGTTGCTGTGAGAAGCGCTGGTACGAGCTGCAATCCCAAGGAGAGGAGATTGAAATTAATAAATTGCGCAACAATACGAGGCTGTGAAAGACCATACTGGTCTGACTGATCTGACTGGTCTCTCTGCTGACAGATGGTTGTCACAGACCCAAGTCATCACTGCAACACTGCTGCATTTCACCTGTGGCCAGGTATCACAATGTTGTGATGACTTTCATCCCAGGAGTTATTACGTTACTGCGCTGAGTGGGACAGTAAACTCATCCCTGATGAGGTCAACCACAAACATTAATCCTGCACCATCGAGCCGATAGTGTGTTATTAAATCACTGTCTTTTAACGTACAGAGAATATCGCTTCTTCCTCTCGGTTTTTCTGCCATCTTGTCTGTTTAAGACACTCTTAGGCTTCTTAAAAGTCCTCCTCCCTCTTCCTAACAGTTTTCCACCTTAGGAGCTCTCTTAAGGCCTGAGACACTTTGTGAATAACTTTTATCTTACCAGGGGAAAATTCTAAGAAAAACCTTTTTTTTCTAAGAATGACATCACTAAGAGCTGCTTTTAGCCTTAGGATGCTTTGTGAATACAGGCCATGGACACTACATTGGGTTCTAAGAAGTTTAGGATTCACAGAAGCGCAGTTAAAATGTTCTATGCATTGCATTGTTTTGTGTTGTGGTGTGGTCAACAAAGCTATGAGCCACGTCCCAAGCCACGTAAGTAGTTTGTGTTTCTTTTGAGTCGCTTGGCAGAAGCTGAGCCTGCAGGGGTCAGAAACCAGGACAAGATGATGATTAAAAAGTTTAAATACTGTTTGTAGTGCACGTGAATGGAGTGTGTGTAGCCATACACATGAAACAAATACTTCAACTCATATACAGTCACATCAGAACCTGTGTTGCACAAATGTTATGACCACTATAGGTACATACAGTATTTGTGACAAATCCTATGAGAAATATTACCTCTGCACCTGTTTAGCCTCTTTCGGCTCAGTGTTTTTATATCAGTGTGCATTTACAGTCTGCTTCAGTGCCACTAATCTCATCAAACTCGTTTCCAGCAGAAGCAGACTGCACATTTCTCCATGCACGACGTGTCCAGCACCAAACTGCTGACAGACACAGCTAACAACTCGCCCGCTGAAGGGAATCAAACACGTAGCAGCTAATGAGATATTTTTTGGAGCTGATGGAGACCAAAAATAGATCTAAGAAGAGCGGATTATTCACTTAAACATATCAGGTTTACACAAACACAGCCGCGGCTCCGTCATCTAGCAGCATTTCAGGCCGTCGTTCTTAGATAATGTCGAAATCTCTCAAAAGAGGGCTTGTCATTACGAGTTGTCATTCAATATTCTGTGTGGCAAGTGAGCTGAAAACATAAAAAGCTGGACTGAAAAGCTTTGAACCTTGTAAAAAAGGAAAAGAAAAAAGAAGCGGTTACACAATATTTGTGTGAACAGAACACACTGAAGCATTTTCCGAGAATCTGCTCGCTGGGTTTCCTTTCTTTAGTTCTTTAAGATAATATTTGACTATGATAACCAATATGTTTGCAATAACAGCCATCTGTACCAAAGCAAACTTTAATACCCTGCTGCTCCTGCTGAGAGCTCTGATTTGAATGTGACTGGGAATTCAATGCTAGCTGCAAGAAGCTTCTTCCCCCCCCCCACTCTCTCTCTTTCTCTCTCTTGGAAACAGAGGAAACTTTTTTTGTGAACATAGAAGCGGCGCAGTTTGCAGCGACAGATAATGCAGTCTAATGCACGCGGCTTTGGCTTGATGATTGCCTGTCTGTCAGCCGGATATCTGACGGAGCTTCGAGCCGAACCCTGCGAGAGGTTTTGAAACGTATATCCCATGACGTGCTTTACGCGTCGCGCGGCATCTTTCTTCCGCGCTTTTGATACGTGGAGTTGATTCTCCGCCCAGCTCTGCTCGTAGTTAATCCGTTTTTTTAGAAAACATCTGTCGGTGTTCTTTGTTATCTTTGTCAAAACCCCACACTATAGGAATAAAACAAAAATCCACTTTTTTTCCCCCTCCTGAAATCATTTCCATATTAAGGCTTTTCTTACAATGCCCGTGGGTTCCATTCAAACGGAGCCACTAAAGTGTGAGTTGAGGATTAGAATATAATCTCTGACTCCTTGCAACTCCTGTGCTAGTGCTATCACTTCCAACCCAACAGGAAAGGGGTTCTTTTTTATTTCTTCTTTTTTCTTGTTGGTGGCGGGCCAAATCCATTGCGTTTCCATTTTTCAACCTCTCCTGCTGCCCTTATCCAATTCAGGGGCTTATGATTGTAATACTAAAACAGAGCGAGTTGTCAAAGCAGAAACAGCGATGATGAATGCCCCGCTGCTCCGTGTGCTTGTTTGTTTTGGCGTGGCGACGGAGGGAGGGGCGGCCGAATTGAATTTTATGCTTACTTGTTGAGGTGCATTTTCTTGACCGCGGCTGCTCTGCTGTACTTCTGGCGGGCGGCATTGATTAAATGGAATAGTTCTGTTATCTGGATAAAAAGGGGAGAAACACGAGGACGATAGTGGGCAAGGAAAATAATGAGTTCTTTCATCTCGGCAGTGAGGGCGTCTGCGTCGTTCAGACTTCCCAGGGAGATGTACACAGCTTAAGGAAACGTTTAATTAGAAAATGTCAACCTTGTGTCTGCGCGCTATGTGTGCTGAATAATAACATTTTTGATGCGAATATGACAGCGCGGTTTCCTTTCAGCTGCTTCCCAGACCAACTAAAAGACATGCAATCAATTGATTCTGAAGAGGGAGAGAAAATAATTAGCCGCCTACGTTGCTGCCACTCTGAAGACGACAAGGAGCTGGTAATGATTCTATGGCTCTTGATGTTTAACGCGTTTCGTATCGTTTCCAGACTAAGTGATCTTCCTGCAACCTAAAATTCCCTCCGTGTGTGTGGGAAGCAGGCACCTGGTGTGAAGGCTGGAGGAAGTAAACAAGAAAAACGGTCAGAAGCCATTAGTCATAATGAGTCATTTTGGAGAAAAACAGCTTCCAAAAATGTTAAAATCTGACATCAGCACCCCACTGTGAGTCTGAAATGTACACCGATCAGTCATAACATTATGACCACCTGCCTAACATTGGGTTGGTCCCCCTTATGTGCTCCAAAATGCTCTGAACCATTGGAGTCTCAGAGCTCAGAGTGTATCGACCGAAACTCTCATTGACTCCCATTATATCGGAGCTCCAAATCAGAAACGGTGAGTCTCTCTAACCTGCCGCCAAATCTGTATAAAACTCATTACGGACATGAAAATACATCATCATTGTTCAAAACAAGATTCTGCTTCACACGGCGAAAGAATTTTCTCGATATGACTTATAGTTTTGAAGCGGTGATCGTTTATTCGAGGGTCTAATTGTTAGTCCGTCTGCTCTGCTCACCGCAACCAACCAGTGACTCACAGCTGATTGGCTGATTGATGCACTTTCAAAGTAAAAGCTCAAAGTTGTTGAAAGGTACTGATTAGGGTTTGTGAAATAGCTGGCTTTTCAAAATAAAATGTACTAATGTATATATGCCTTATGTGTAATTAAGAGTTTATATTCAGTATCTTAAGCATCAGATTAGCAGCATTTTGTAATTTATAACGCTGACAAAAAAAATGCACTGAAAAACCTGAAAAAAACTCTAAGAAACTAAGACATGCTGAGGCTCTCTGCCCTCCTGTTGCTCCCCTTCGTTAAGACACAAATGGTTCAGTCTGCACCTGCATTCGGTTTGATCAGAACCCGACGTGTCTAATTGCACTGACTGCTGGCAGCATAGATGGCTTTTGCTCAACATCAAAGCTAAATCTGGACACCCCCCAAAAAAAAAGTCGGGAATGAAAGGAGCAAAATAAAATTGAGGGAAAACAACTCATGACATATTTGGAGGAAGGTGATTATGCTTTAAGAATGCCATGAGCTAATATAGCTGCCTGTGTGGTGCAGTCGCTCGCTTCTTCATCTTGCAGTCGGTGTCGCTTCGCTTGTAGATACTCGAGTGTATTTGCATAACAGTGCAACACACGGAATAAAATGCAAATCATCAGCCTGCCTGCTCGGCCAGGAGAGAGGAGAAGCCTGAATTTATATAAGTGCAGCAATAACATAAATATTTATAAAATGTGATTCAGGAGATGACGGGTCAATTTAACACTCAGCTAATAATATTGTGCTTTGAAACACAAGCTGGTGCTCGTGTACGAGAACAGCTGCAGAGAGAAAAGAAATCAGCAGCTTCAGCTCTTCATCTGATCAAGTTACCGCAAAACAAGGTGAGATGTAGATGTGGCGGAGCAGGGTATTTATTCTGTGGTATCATGCAATAAAATGTGCAAATCGCATCTAACTGCCTTTTATTAGAAAGTCTAGTGCTCCAAAATAACTGTATGATGTATCACTGAATTATTTTAATGTCCCACTTCGATTGTCATTAACTAAACCTCGAAAAACTCACCTCTGTGTGTCTCTTATCTCCGAGACTTGTTACTTTATGAAAATCTTTTTCTGCCTTTTAAATGCCATTATCATTACTATTAATATTATTATGGCGCATTTTATTATGCCTATTATACTAACTATGCTTATTGTTATTATTATTGTTATCTTTATCATTGGTATTATGCTTGTTGTTATTGTTGTTATCATCATCATTATTATCATTATGAACATTGTGCTTATGGTCATTACTGTCGTTGTCATTGTTGTTATCGCCATTACTGATGTCTTCATTATTGTCACAGTCATCGCTGTCTGCATCATCATTGACATCATCCTCTTTGTCATTATCGTCGCCGTCATTATCGTTGTCATCATTATCATCGCCATCGTCATTGTTGTCGTCGTCATCAATGTCATAGTCATCATCACCATCACCATCATTGTTGTCTTCATTATCGTCATTGTCATCGCTGTCGGCATCATTATTGACATCATCCTCACTGTCATTATCATCGTCGCCGTCATTAGCGTCGTCATCATTATCGTCGCCACCATCGTTATTGTTGTCGTCGTCGTCACTGTTGTAGTCATTATCGTCATCATCATTGTTGTCTTCATCATCGTCACTGTCATCGCTTTTCGGCATAATTGTTGACATCATCCTCGCTGTCATTATCATCGTCGTCATTATCGTCGTCATCATTATCGTCACCACCATTGTTGTTGTCGTCGTCGTCAGTGTCGTAGTCATTATCGTTATCACCATCATTGTTGTCTTCATTATCGTCACTGTCATCGCTGTCGGCATCATTATTGACATCATCCCCACTGTCATTATTATCGTCGCCGTCATTATCGTTGTCATCATTATCATCGCCATCGTCATTGTTGTCGTCATCGTCAATGTCATAGTCATCATCACCATCACCATCATTGTTGTCTTCATTATCGTCACTGTCATCGCTTTTCGGCATAATTGTTGACATCATCCTCGCTGTCATTATCATCGTCGCCGTCATTATCGTCGTCATCATTATCGTCGCCACCATTGTTGTTGTCGTCGTCATCAATGTCGTAGTCATTATCGTCATCACCATCATTGTTGTCTTCATCATCGTCACTGTCATCACTTTTCGGCATAATTGTTGACATCATCCTCGCTGTCATTATCATCGTCGTCATTATCGTCGTCATCATTATCGTCGCCACCATTGTTGTTGTCGTCGTCGTCAGTGTCGTAGTCATTGTCGTTATCACCATTATTATAGTCGTCATTATCGTTGTTGTCATTGCTGTCGTTAACGTCGTCACTGTCACTGTCATTATCGCCGTCACCGTCATTGTCGTAATCATTATCATCGTTGCTGTCACCATCACTATCATTATCGTCATTGTCGTTGTCGTCAGTATTGTCATTGCCGTATAATGATGGCGACGTCATTATCGTCATCGCCACTGTCATTATTGCCGTCACCGTCATTGTCGTAATCATTATCGTCGTTGTCAATATTGTTATTATTGTTGTCGTCATCATCGTTGCCATCACTGTTGTCACTATCGCCATTATCTTTGTCATCATCGTCGTCGTCGTCATCATCATCGTCACCATCATTATTATCATACTGCATTTAGACTTCTTAATACTTATTATTCTTTTTTTTATTGTAAAATACCAGCTCCATCTTGAACCTTTCTACTTCTACCAGCACGATTAGCACCTTATTTTCCATGTTAGTTTCCTTAAATGGAACATCTATCTTTTTAAAAAGCTTCCCGCCTTGATCTCCACCATCCCTCCACACTGCTCAAACACTGCAAACCTTTAATTCTGGATACACTGAGGTACAGAGGCCTTATTTACAGCGTTTCTGAGTAAAAACAACTCAACGCTACACAAGGTCAAGTTGGAATACAGTAATAATACATGTTGGAACCAAAAAAACTGTTTGCTGTCGTTTTAACACCCAGGGCTAAAATTTATCATCTTCCACTGATCCTGCAGCCAGTTAACACTCAAAGACGAAATCTACATATAAAAACAAAAGCTAGAATTGCTGGAGTTACAGTTTACATCCACCTCTCCTTTAATTCCTGTGTTTTGGTGTTTAGAAGTGATTTTTGTAAAACATTATCATGTCACAGTTTGACCATTTAGACGTAACATTTCATCACTTTATAGCTTTTATCCGGTTCGACACCTAAAATGCAGGGAGAATCCAGAAATCTGAGGATGTTTTGATTCAAATCTAAACTTTAAAGATTAAAAAGTTGCCCAGTCTTGCTTAATCCTAATAAGAACCACCTCCAGACTTGAAATATTTCTCTCCTAATCCAACCTGGAAACAACAATTCATGCACCAGTTTTCTGAAGATTCCACTCTTGTAATTCCACCGTAAGTCCTTTTCTCTCACCCCAGACTGCAGCATCACAACACCCCACAGCTGGTTTTCCTCCAGTGTCACTTTCAGAATTGATTTTAAGACTTTATTGATCACATTTAAAGCTCATCGGGGTCTGGCCCTGAGCTATATATTAGAAATGCCGACCCCATGTGAGCCGGTTTGCAGCCTTAGATCTTCAGATGGGGCCCTTTGGACTGTTGTAAAGTCAAGGCTTGAATTTAGAGTCGGCCATTCTTTTGCCATCAGAACCCCTTTGGCTTTAGAATCACCTACCTGAGGAATCTTCTTTTAATCTCAAAAGTCTTTTTTATAGACCTGCTTTTATACGTCATTGTCTTTTTTATAGATACGCTTTCTTCTGGGGCATTTTTGGTGACTTTTTCTAGTTTTACTTGCATCAGTTGGTGTTTTTTTCGACATTTTTAAATATATTCAGACTTTCTTTCACTGTGTTCGAGGCTATTACTCCTCTGTCTGCTTCTCTGATCTTGTTTTCTTTCCGTTGTTGGCTTTCCATTGTAATACTGTCTTACTGAGGATCCTCTTTTTGGGGTTTCCTGCTTTAAAAATGTGCCATTTACATAAAGTTATTACTATTTGAGTGAAGTGTTGTTATTATTAGTGCATAAAGTCTTGAGTTGTGTTCAAAAACATGCTTTGTGGGATCACAGTGACCTGAAAGCACCAAAATCAGAATTAAATTTTGGATCTTTTACTGTGTTTAAGGCTGTTTTTTCCGCTTTTTTCTTTTTGTTTTTGACTTTCTGTTGCAATATCGTCTCTATGAGGATCCTCTTTTTGGGCTCATCTATCAAAACATTTTGTAAATTCTGTCTTTAGAAGGTGATATTTTAAAAAGTTATTATTATTTGAGTGATATTTTGCTATTATTAGTGAATGAATTCTTGAGTTATGTCCAAAAGCATGTTCAGTGGGATCAGAGTGACCTTAAAGCACCAAAATCAGACTTATTTTTTGGATCTTTTACTGTATTTATAGCCATTTCTCCACTTTTCATTTTATTATTCTAGCATCTTTTAAAAACAGAATTTACAAAATGAATTGATAAACAAGCACAAAAGCAGAATCCAAAGTCAATATTGCAACAGAAACGCAACAAATGAAGAAAACTAGAGCAGAGAAGCAAAACTTTGTTATTACTAGTGAATGAATTCTTGAGTTACGTTCAAAAACATGTTTAGTGGGATCACAGAGACCTTAAAGCACCACAGTAAAAACGTTTTAAGCCATCACGACGTCGAGAAAAAGCCATCCATGCTCTTATTAGTTCAAGATTGGACTACTGCGATGCACTGTATGTTGGCGTCTCTCAATCTGCACTTAGTCGCCTCCAACTTGTGCAAAATGCTGCTGCTGCCTGGTTTTTAACAAACACTAAGAGACGAGAGCACATCACTCCTGTTCTTAACTCTCTCCATTGGCTTCCAGTTCATTTTAGAATTGATTTTAAACTTTTAATGTTTGTTTTTAAAGCTCTAAATGGCTTGGCCCCTTCTTATTTATCAGAGCTTTTAACTGTCCGTTTACATGGAAAGACATTAAGGTCGTCAAACCAAGTTTTATTGGAAGTGCTCAGGTCAAGATACAAACACTGGGGTGACCAAGCTTTTGCAGTTGCGGCACCGAGGCTCTTGAACAAGCTCCCCGCAGAAATACATCTCATCTCTGTGACCTGGGCCTTTTAAAATCTAAACTGAAAACTTATTCATTTAGGATGGCTTTTAATACCCAGTAGCTTGGTAACACTTTTATTTTATTCAGTTTTATTTTATTCAATTTTATTTTATTTTATTGTTTCTATTTGTTATAGTTGTGTTTGTTTTTATTTATTATCTATTGTAAAGCACTTTGGTTCACCTGTGGGTGGTTGTAAAGGGCTGTATAAATAAAGCACATTTACATTTACATTCAGTCTTACTATTTTGTATTTTTTACTGTGTTTAAGGCTGTTTTTTCCACTTTTTTCTTTTTGTTGTTGACTTTCTGTTGCAATATCGTCTCTATGAGGATCCTCTTTTGGGGCTCATCTATCAAAACATTTTGTAAATTGTGTTTTTATATGATGCTATTTTTTTTTAAAGTTATCATTATTTGAGTGATATTTTGTTGTTATTAGTGAATGAATTCTTGAGTTATGTCCAAAAGCATGTTTAGTGGGATCACAGAGACCTTAAAGCACCAAAGTCAGTCTTACATTTTGCATTTTTTACTGTGTTTAAGGCTCTTTTTCCACTTTTTTCTATTTGTTGTTGACTTTCTGTTGCAATATCGTCTCTATGAGGATCCTCTTTTTGCGCTCATCTATCAAAACATTTTGTAAATTGTTTTTATAAGGTGATATTTTAAAAAGTTATTATTATTTGAGTGATATTTTGTTATTATTAGTGAATGGATTCTTGAATTATGTCCAAAAGCATGTTTAGTGGGATCACAGAGACCTTAAATGTCTTACTATTTTGGATCTTTCCACTTTTTGGCTCTCTGGTTGTTTCCCTTTCTGTTATTGGCTTTCTGCTGAGCAGCTCGAGTGTTGACAGAACAAAGCGATCAGAACACATCAGTCCAATTCTGAAATCTTTGCTCTGGCTCCCAGTCAGCTTCAAAGTTCTGCTTCTGGTCTGCAAGTCACTGAATGGTCTAAGCCCAGAACACATTCAGGACATGTTAATTGAATCTAAACCCAGCAGGGCTCTGAGATCTATGGACTCAGGTCAGGTAGTAGAGCCCAGAGTTGAGAGCAAACATGGTGAGGCAGCGTTTGGCTGTTACACTGCACACAAATGGAACAGGCCTCCAAGGGAAGTGAGGTCAGCACCGAGTGCTCTGACGTTTAAATCCAAGTTAAAACATTTCTTTTTACATGTGCGTGTGGATCAGCACTGTAGCTTTTTTGTCTTACACTGTACTGGACGTGTACAATTCTAACGTTTGCTTTTTATGTAAAGCACGAAATGCGCTATACAAGTAAAAATGCCTTGCTGTTGTAATATCGTCTCCATGAGGACCCTCTTTTTGGGCTCATCTATCAAAACATTTAGTAAATTCTCTTTTCCAACGGTGCCAATTTATTAAATTTATCATTATTTAAGTGGAATTTTAATATTATTAGTGTATAAATTTGTGAATTATGTTCAAAAGCATGTTTTGTGGGATCAGAGTGACCTTTAAGCACCAAAATCAGGCTTACTGTTTGGGTCTTTTACTGTGCTCAAGGCTATTTTTCCACCTTTTTTTGGCTTTCTGTTGTAATATCATCTTACTGCGGATCCCCTTTTTTTGCTTATAAATTCAGTTTTTAAAATGTGCCTTGCAAATTCTGTTGTTGTTATTGAGTGAAATTTTATCAATTCATCCTCTATTCTACCAAACACCTGTGTTCGATTTAAATAAATTCCCTCCAGGTGTTGCGGAGACACCGTGTTAACAATGAGAGTGAAAGCATAAAAGCTTCTTCCCTCCTTCCCGGTCCTCCAGTGCTGAACTGTATTTGCCTTTCAGATCCCACAGGTTTCACGGGTCACACAGGTAAATGCCACTTCCTTCATCTGCCTTGCTAATCCTTGTTAAAACACATATAGATCACAATTAAAGCGAGCCGCTCCTGCTTCCTCCAAATCCCTCCTGCATCCACTTAGCCGAGGTGACTCCATGAGGGCCCGTCCATCTCCCAAACACTCGATGAGTTTGTTTTAGCTCGGCTTAACGGAGTCTCTTACAAGTTAAAGGCCTTCCAGGAACCGTCGGGGTTCTTTAGAGCCACAGGGGAGAATCACAAAGTTCCTTTAAGAATTCTTATATTAACTGTTCATTGGATCTAAAGGGACGACTAACCTTCAACATAAAGGGTTTAAACAAGCACATTTTTGTCTCAGGTTTGGACACTCAGAGGCTTTTTTGGGGGTCTATATTGACACAATGGCAAATTTAGCTTAGCATACTTATCAATTGGTTGTCAGCTGCCTAAAAATGAATCTGCAAGTAATCCGATTACATAAAAGTGTCATTTATCAACCTAAAACGCCACAAATGTTGAGTTCTGAGCATCAAGATTGGACACTTTTCATTGTTTTATATCATTACAAGCTGATGTAGCAACCAAGAAGCTACTTCTATGGTGTTTTCTTTGGCGCTAATAGAATATTCAGGTATCTTCTAACATTTTCCTCACACAATGACTCACTGGTGAATCACAGAAATACCAGACAGATTAATCGATGTTGGAAATAGGTAGTTGCAACCCTACAGAGCAATGGAGCAGGAGGTTTTTACAACGCCGTAAGTGGGCTAATGCTAGCTAGCTATCAAAACTGAATTGCCATTTTAGTTCTATTCACTGGGGTTAGGGGTAGGCCTATTTTGTTTTAAAGACGGCCAAACACAGCTCAAAGTACACTGATGTCTTTGCAATGCCAACCGCCTTTATGCAAACTGAATTAAAGAAACAGTATTAGGTTGCTGATTACACTGAAAGCACTTCTAACAGGAGATTGTACCTTGTTGTAATCAACTCCAATTAGAAATGCAAACTTTAAACAATTCAGCGTAACCAATAGTTGACTACTTTAACAATCAATCCCTAAAATTAATTAAATAAATGGAACTTATTCTAATATATTCATAAAAACGCTTTCAACCATGGATACTTCATGCTTGCAGCAAACAAACAGCTTGAACAACCTGTAACGTTATTAATCTCCTCACAGCATTTTCAAATCAGAACAATCATCATATCTGATCCACATGATGGAGCGACTTGTTCACTGTGGTAAATGTTAGCACAGCTGCTGGAAACAGCTGCTCAGCTGGAACAGATGTCCACGAACGCTGTCACAACTAGTTTTATCTGTCCAGGATATCTGTCGGTTTTTATTGTCACCTGTGAAGTGTGCTTAAACTGCTTCATCACTTTGGTTTGAAAGTTGTGGGAAAAATGTAATCAGAGTCCTGCTGCTCCCACTGAATAATTACAAAAAGATGGAAGTAGCTACTGTAATGTGGACATTTAGTCGTCACCATACTGGTCTTTTCAAACCAAATGCAACAAGTTAGGCATGGTTCGGACTGAGAACTCAGTGACACTGTGTACAGTAGTTACCACGGTAGCTCCAACCTAAAACAAACTTCACTTTGTTGTCTATTTTATTCCAAATGGGACCATAACTTACTAAATAAACATCATGCTGTATTCAGAAAGTCCTGAAACTAGCAATAGAGACCAAAAATTTATTAGAAAAGTGTTTATTGAGGTAGCAAATCAAATGAGAAGTAAGGTCATTTTCACATAGACTTCTAAACAATTGGGTTTCTTTTACAACTAGAGGAGTCGCCCCCTGCTGGATGTTAGAAAGAATGCAAGTTTAAGACTCTTCCAAATTGGTTTCATGCACAGACGCAACCTTTAAATGCAGTCTGTAGGCGTTCTCTCTACTGATAGACATCCAGCTCCTAGCCAACATTAGCATTTGACATTCCTAGCTTAGCGTTAGCATGAGGATTGGAAAGCTAGCCAGCTGCCAGACACCTTTTCCACAACTTGATGCCACGGTTAGCGGGGAAATGCACTTATGCCTTGTGGGCGGTCAGCAAACACACCTGTAACTCCATCTCATTAAACAGCAATAAGCTCCACCTGGTGGTGTCACCAGGTACTACAGCTAATCTACAACAAACTTTCTGACACTTGTCTCTTGTTTTCTCCCTTTTTGATTAATGTGTTTATAATTGATTACAACATTAACAGTCAATAATCAATTAGGAATTCATAAACCTCCCTAATTGCAATGCAGCTTTGCATGTTTTTGGCTTGTAATTAGAAAAAATTTAATGTGATGAGCAGATTAATAAAAATTCTACATCAAAACTCACTTGCTTTTTTTGTGCTGTCCAACAAATAGCACAACAGGAACTGAACTAATACATTAATTTTGTTAATATATTCACACATTTGGTGGATTATCATAATATAGCATTTCTGTATGTGCACGTTACTCCTCTGGAATAATCCCAGCAGTCCAACACTTGACCAGCTGATTCTTTTCATTCAAACAGACCACACACAACCTTCCTCTTCGGCCATCTTTGCTGTAATCACAACATAATTCCAGTAACTATTTGCAGCTAAAAAGAGTGTTAATGGGAAATATGAAGACCACTTTAAACAAGCCATTATTTGAGAACAAGTTTCTACTTTTTTTGCTGAAATAGCAGCCTTTTTTTGCTAAACACATTAAGGATATATCCCTGGACCGGACGCAAAAAAAACCCAAAAGTGTCTCAAAAAATTTTGCTAAAATACCGAAATGGTCCTTTAAAGGGTTCTTCTAGGACCCTCAGATGAACCCCTGCTTTGTAAAGTGCGATGCTGCCCCGTGCAGCTCGCTCCACTGGCCCCTAAAACCAAGTTAAACATGGAGACAGTGCAAGTTATTTATTGCCTCCGTAAAAAGCTGGTGAGTGCAAAAGGAAAGACGGGCTGGAAGATGGAGGACGGCGCTGGAGACGGAGCAGCTGCAGGCTCGGCTCTCCGAGAGGCTGCAGTTTGTTATCAGAAGAGGATCAGGCATCACACAAATCAAAGCAGAAAGCTACACGGGGCGGGGATAAATCCACTGATACACACTTGCAGCACGCAACACACAATCACATGTAGGTGCAGAGCGTGGCGGTGACGTACGGCTGTGGACTAATATGATTCATACAGCACTAACAATTACACACTTCCCCAGTTTGTCTCAGCCGCGAGCGCACACATGAACACTCATACAGTCTAACAAACAACACACACAGACGCACACACTTGCACAACACTCCCTTTCATACAAACAATTTACTACTTACACATTCTGCTTGAGTCAATTTTTGTGGCAAAAAATAAAAAACACAAGTCCCTGTGCAGCAGCTGATAGTGGGTGCATCAAAGCATCCAACAGCCTGAAGATGAGAAAGTTCAGCTGAGGTTATTGGATTAGTCCCTCTCGCTTTTTGTAGTGTCGTGTCCTTAACTTATAGAGCTGCAAGGATCAGACTCTCCATAAAGGGACGACAGGTTCGGCTTCCAAGTGGAGTTCAGCCTCAATGCTCCTGGTTTATCCGTGGCACCGGCAGCAGGACAAAGGTTCTGTCACTTCAGCAGGGGCAGGATGGCGGCCGGTGTTACGCGTTCACTGCTTATTAAGGCTCCATTCAGAACGACAGGCGCGTTTAGAAGTGAACCAAGAAGCTGCAGGGTTTTTTTTTTTTTTGACAATGAGACCACTGCGTTGGCACAGCAGGGATCCTCAGTACGGAAATATAATGCAGAGTTTGTTTGGGGGGGAGAGAAAAAACGAGCGTGCTGCAATGCAATGCAACATCATGCAAGGAAACACTGCAGCTGTGAGTCAAAGTCATGCAACCATTTAATAAGGAGTGTGCACTCGACTCCAAGATTGTGCATTTTTATTGGATGTATTTCAGCATACAAGCCAAAAAAAGTTGCTCAAAATCTGAGAATTATTCAAAATAAAAATTCTAATTGATCTCACCTGTTTGTCACACTTAAAAATATGGGTTTCATAGGTTCTAAAGTGGTTTCACAAATATAAACAAAGAGTAATAATCCATCTTGTTTGCAGGTGTCTTGTCAACAGTTTTGCAAAACTCCATTCTATAATCGTGGTTCATGTTGCTTTGGTATTGCACTAGCAGTTTGCCACAAAGGTAAAAAAGCAGCACGCCTGTTTCCTAAGATCATACTACGCTCATGCCAGCATGTTTGAGAGTATATAAAGAACACAATAAGGGCTACCATGGAAACTTTGCACAGACGTGATATAAATAGTTGTACATATTTTTGAAACAATGAAGATTAATGCACCAGTAAAATCTGACTTCTTGTATCTTTTCATTGGAATATTTTAGCATTCAAGCAGCAACCTCCAGAAATTAAAAACTTGAATTATAAACATTCATAACTGAGGGCAGAAGCATAATTAGATGTACTAGTTAGTCGCAAGAACTGATGCTCAAGCAAGCTGCAATCTCCAGTTCTGAAAAATGAAGTCATAGTGAAAGTACTGAAACTGCAGTTCCTCAGATGTCCACTTGAGGCTGGCTCCAAAAGTGAGTCAATCTCCATAGACCTCCATGTTAAAATGTTTAACTTTACAGCAGAAATAAACATGTTTACAACCTGGTAAAAAAAACTAATTTGGTCTCTATAGCGAATTCCCTCATTCTTGACAACTGTACAGGGGATGAATTTTTAAATACCTCACCTGTTTAAATTGTATTAAGGTTTAAAGTTGTGTATAATTAATGGAGTGACCACTTTCAGTGACACTTGTGTGCGCTCACTGCCACATGCATTCTGTTTAGGATAGTGCTGAAATTCTGGCATCTTTTCCTCATCAAAAAGTCGCTAAACATTGCCTTAAAAAAATTTGCATCCGAAACATTTATAAACATTCATAACTGAGGGCAGAAGCATAATTAGATATACTAGTTAGTTGCAAGAACTGATGCTCAAGCAAGCTGCAACCTCCAGTCCTGAAAAGTCAATGTGAAAGTACCAAAAACCGTAGTTCCTTAAATGGCCACTTGGGGCTGACTCCAAAAGTGAGTCAATCCTTACAGACCTCCATGTTAAAATGTTTAACTTTAAAGCAGAAATAAACATGTTTACAGCCTGGTACAAGAAACAATTCAGGTCTCTATAGCTAATTTTCCTATTCATGACAGCTGAACAGGAAGTGAATTTTTACATGCCTCAGTTGTTTTAAATTGTATTAAGGGTTAAAGTTGTGCATAATTAAGGGCAAGACTGCTGTGAGTGACAGTGCATTCACATTCATTCTGTTTAGGGTTCTAGCCAGCATCTTCTTTTTTCTACATTAATAGCCAAAAAGTCACAAAACATTTATATATTTAAAGGAATGTTGCATATGATGCTCGCTGCAACCTCCAGTTGTGAAAAATGAAGTCACTGTGAAAGTAAAGAAAAGTGTAATACCTCAAATGTCCACTTGAGGCTGGCTACAAAAGTGAGTCAATCCTCACAGACCTCCATGTTAAAATGTCCAACTTCACAGCAAAATATATACATATTTACAGCCTGGTATAAGAAATGATTCTGGTCTCTACAGCTAAATTCCCTGTTTATGACGACTGAACAGGGGGTGAATATTCATATAACACACGTGTTTAAATTGTATTAAGGCTCAAAGTTACACAAAATTAAGATCCATGGCTGCTTTGACTGACAATTTGGTGCCTTTATTGGAAAGTCAGAGCCCAGAAACATTTCATGGCCCACCTAATTCCACTCACACTTCACCTCTTAGCTCACTTTTGTATGAGACATTCTTATATACATGAGATGTCTTTTAAAAATAAAGTAATTTTCTTCAAATTTGGCACAGAAGTTGACTTGAACTCATGGATTTTGGTGATCAAAGGTCACTGTAACCTCACAAAACACATTTTTGGCCCAAAAATCAAGAAGGCAAACATTAATTCTTAACAAAATTTCACAAAAACACGATGACATGATGTTATTTTATACCAAAATGCTCAAATATCAGATTAAATGTGACATAATAATCTGCACTTCCCGTCCATTATTTAACACTGTAACTCAAACAGACAGAAATAGATGCAACCTGGTGGAGGCTCACAACCATTAGATGGTAATTCTAGTTTGCGTTTTGTGTTGAATTTTGTTTTTTTTGAGCCACCTGGCTGAGAAATAAATTTTCCCACGGGGACAATAAAGTTTAAAACTCACTCAAGAAGTAAAAGGCGTGAAGCGGCGAGGTTTCAGACGCCGTTAGATGAACTGACAAGCTTTTAAAACGAAGCACAGTCATGCCTTTGCGCTGCCACCTGCATCTATAAACAAACTAAACTGATTATTATACTGGATACTGTCAGCAGCAGAAGGTATCGTCTTCTAATCACTCGCTGTTTGTGTATTTTGCAGTATGAATAGTTTAAGTTTAAGCAGAATAAAAACTTGCTTTTTTCTGCCGGCCAACAAAGACAGAACAGGATCTGGCCAGTAGCAAAAGTGAAGAAATGTTTTCATTATGTGGTTTATTTATTCACCCATATGGCTGATTATCATAAAACACAGCGTCTGTTTGCTCGCGTATTAAAACCCACCGGCAGAATCCCAGCGGCGACACACTTCACTAGCTGATTAATTTCCCACGTTTTCCACCGGCTGATTCAAACAAACCTCCTCACCTTCCGTCTCGGCCGGAATCACAACCTTCCAGTTAACGTTTGCAGCTGGATAAAGTGTGACAACCACAAAAAAACAGTCTCATTATTTCATGAGCGAAAGCCAGAAGCCGTGAAGTTTCTCTGAAGAATGTAAACTCGACCTTAACTAGACAATTCCAGCATCAGTACCGCGATAGAACTTAAGCAAATTTAACTCAAACGCATCGTGTTACAACCTTTTATGCTGCTTGATACGAGACAAAAGAAAGGAAAATTGCCCAGTTCTTATTTTCTGTCACTAATCTACAACAAAAGCATGTGTGGTGGAGCATAATTTACTCTGATTTAAGACTTCTGAGTTGTTTTTTTTAACATTTTATTCACAAGGAAAGGAGTTTGTTGACATGCAGGCTCCACATGAGCACAACAGAATGAGTGGAGAACAGAAGAAATATAGTGAAAAGGAAGAACTGGGTGGAAAAGAAATGCACCGTCTCTTGCAGGGCTGCACAAGTATTTCAATGTTAATCCTGATTTTTGTTTTTTCTGCAATTAAAAGAACATCACCGACTGCGGTACTGATGTTTACAACTCAAGTTTTGGGTACAATTTGATTGATGTGAAAGTGAAAACAGCTAAAACACCTAAAACAGCTAAAACAGCTAAAACACTCCGATCTAAAAAGTGACATCAACATCATTTGCAACATTACTTCTCAATAGTTTGTGCAACATCAGTTCCTGCATCATGTGTTGTATTTTATTTATTTGCAATATGTAATGTGCATTATTGGACGTTCTCATTGCTCAGGTGTAATATTTTCAGTTTAATCTGCAACATTTAATTTTCATTTCCAATTTTATGATCACATGTGCAATATGTTGCTCTCGTCTCACTTTTTGGGTGCAACGTTTCATTTCATCATTTCATTATTCATGTGTGACATTGTCCGTTACCTCTATTAATCAGTCCCAGCAGGAATTCGCGATGCTACAACAATTAACACAAATTCAACCAATCTCCATGAATTCTGCGCCACCTTGCAATTTTGTCCAATCGCCGCGGCTTTTCCGCAATTTTGTCCCGCCTCCCGTGAGTTCCACCAATCACAGCAGTCCCCAGTAATGCATGTACGTCACCGGATTCACTTCCTTGTTTATGGTTTGAAGATGCAGACATGTGTCATAGTAACGTCTCTCACTTACCAACAAAAATTACTGCTAAAGACCAAAAACAATTCCCTGATGTTCTTCACCAAAGCGGAGCTAAACTGTTTTCACCCCGTGGGATGTTGAGGTGGAACACAAACCAAAACCATCGACTGACAAACACTTTTCTACCGTAAACATATCAGGAGAATGGGTGAAACCAGCGGACCACAGACCAGACAAACCACCGTGATGAAGCTGTTGCATCCAGATCTGTGGCAGCACTGAAACAATGAAGGTCAGTTAGATTCATTAACTGACGTGACAAGCTGTTAGCATGTGTGTGTGAACACGCATGTGCCAGGATGTGAAATTAACTTTATAAACTTTTAAAATTTTTAATGAATTATACAAAACAAAGAAAAAAATGCAACTTTTTAGCAATTTTTTACTGTCTCCCGCAATTTCATCACAACAAATACACTTAAAACATCGCAACTTACATCGCAATTTTTTAGAAAAGCTGCCGCGAATTCAGGCATTTTAGGAGTAACAATCTTGAAAAACGCCCGCGAAATCCTGGAGGGACTGATTAATACTCAGCACAATTATAATTAATTTATTTCAGTATTGTATCTCACTTATATCTTATTGCTTTTCTTCCTAGAGGCTGCATTTCATTTGTTTTTTCTGAACAACAACTGGCACAAGAATTTCTTTTGGGATGAATAAAGTCTTCTTTTATCTTATCTTATATTTAGTCTGTAAGAGACACTCTGAGTTTAGGTATTTTAAGTTTTATTTTGATGCAGATTTGTACATTAGTAGGAATGCAGCACAAAATTGAGGTGTAAGCAGTCCTCTGGTTATTTAAATGTGAAATTGCAATAATTATGTCTCTAAAAATCAATGAATATTTGTTAAAAAATAGGCTAATTATGATTTCTGTATCGATCTAAACAATCCTGGTTATTGTTTTTGGCTGTATTTTTGCATTGCTAATCTGTTATATGAAAATACTTCAGGTCCGGAGAGTCCACAAAGCTTTTCTATGGTGAGAGGAAAGCCAGATCTGAAGGCCATTAAAAAGCAAAAATGCAATTTTGGATGCTTTTCTCAGTAGTATTCCATATAAGACGGGTTCTATTCACCGTAAAACGTCATCTTCCAGGTCTTTTTTGAGTTACTTTTTTAATTTTTGGTACTGCTACACTCCCCTACATAATCATTCTAGAATGATCAAGTCTTTCCAAATTGAGGCCCCGTCCACACGAAGCCAAAACACTTATAGTTTCAACAACGTTCTTCATAAAGACGGAGCTGTTTTAGCGAATGTGTCCGTCCACACGAATTCACTTGATACGCCTGAAAACAAGGTAAAACACATGCCAGGCCTGTTGGTGGCGCTGTGACGCCGTGACAGAAACAAGCGGAAACTGGCGGAAGGACTTTAGGCAGAAATCTGTATACGATGTAAACGTAGAACGTAGCGGCGGCAAATATGAGTGAACAGCTGGTAGGACTTTAGTCTGGACGGATGATGAGGTGGAACTAGTAGCAGTGCATACGCAGCTCTATACGGAGACATTGTTGTCGTCGTTTTCTGAGTTTGGCGCATTCATGGAGAGGTGGAGCTATGATGCAAGCGTGTCAGAAAAAGAAGCGGACAGGGCGTAACAACGGTGCCGTACCCTGGGACCTCGGTTCAGAAATGATCGTTTTCAGATCCCCAAAACGCTTCATGTGGATGATCCACGTGTAACAGGGTCAGTGTAGTTATATGTGTGTGTGTGTATTTAAAATAGTTTGTATATTAGTTATTGTTATAATTACAAAAAAATCTGTGTAATGCTAAGTTTATTTTATTTTTCTTTGTTATTACCTGACAAGTTTTGCCCCCGAGTCATTACGCGGAACCTTTTCTTTTGAGTCTGTACCCTACATTCATGTTTTACTGTGACACCCCCCTTCTTTATGTAAGCGTTCCCGCATCTTTACCCCGTCCCTCTTGTTTCTGATCTCTGTGGGAGAGGTAAGCCGCTATGCAGACAGATGAAAATTTCTGTTTTAGCCTCTGCTAGCTGCGTTTTTGAGTTTGTTGCCTAGTTTAACCCACTGTTATGTTCTTGTGATTTATTGAAATTATGTTTGTGTCACTTGATCTGTGTAGGGCATGACTTGTGAAGTGACCGGAGGGTATCTTTTGATATTTTTCTGTTCTGTCAGATTAAACTGCCAAAGTGATCCACGTCTAGCTCTTCCTTTAACACAACGCAGAGCCAGACACGATCGGTTTGATGAACTATGTGAGCGTTTAGGCCTGGGCTCGTCTTCATGTGGATGGGGCCAGAATTATTCAAGTCATCTGGTGAAAATTCCTGTTTTTTGTTTCCGTGTTGTTGAAAAACACACTGCTGCATGTCAGTTTCTTCCAGGATTCTGCAGCCTTAAGCCTAAATTTTATATTAATTAAAAAAAAACTATTTGTGTGTGTTATTTATTGGAAAATATTGCAGTTCTTGCCAGCAGGAGTCCAGCCTGGTGTGCAAAACCTCACCAGCATTAGTCAAATAAAGCGCAGACTAAATATCTGTTCCCAGGTGTGTCTCATTGAGAAACGCTCAAACAAAGTCTCTCCGTCCACGTCGGCTGCAGCGTCGACTGTCTGACTTCTAACTCGACAATTTGTCACAGATCACGGCTGTTTTCAGAGATGAGCAACACTTGAGCATCAACAAGAGGGGCTCTGAGTGAAGCAGCGCAGTGATTGGTTTGCTAATGACGCGCCTGTTGTTTACCGTACGACAAACAAACTCAAACACAGCATTGATATTCACACACAGTTTCTTCATCCGTCAAACGCTCGTTTCATTTTTAATGCAGTGAAAGTCTGACTCAGGTCTTGAAGACTGACTGGCTTCATGTCACACTAACAGTCAACAAGCAGAATTACATGGGCTTTATAAATGAGCCCATGTAATTTCCCATAGAATAACAACAGATCCTCAGTAGTTTCCTCAGAAGTAAGTAATAAAGTGGAATTTGGGACATTTATATATCATTTTGTGACATTACTGCCTGGTCTAGTGTCTTCAGACTGTAATTTTTCCATCTGTAGCACATGATACACAGCATTTTAGGACTTAAAACATAACATGATGCACAGTTTAGCTCAAAATTAATCATACATGCGTCAAATACTGTGAATTATTATTGTAATTTTTTATTTGACCAGTTGGTTTCATCAAGCTTTAAAAGACAAACAAGTGGCTGTTGATGGTAAGACTTTGTTGGAGGTGTTAATGATGCATTTTGACAGTTTCTATGTTTACTTTTGAATTTTTAAGTCCAAACTTATTCATACGCTTTCTCAAATCAATGACCAAGGCTTTATTTGCTACCATATCAATCAAATAGACCTTAAAACTGCTAACAGTCTTTCTGCATGTCTCCATTGGGATTTTTTCCCACTCTTCTTTGGTGGAGGTCTCACCAAAGAGTAAGGTTTTCGAGGTTTGAAGACTTCCTTGCCATCGTTCTGGTCTTAAGTTCCCATCACAGATCCTTGATGGGATTCAGGTCTGGGCTCCAACACTGTAATACTGTTTTCTATTAAACTTGCAGCCACTTTGCCTGCGCGTTCCAGATCACTGTCTTGCTGGAAAATCCAAGTTTTTCTGCAGACTGTCTATTGGTTTCCTCCAGAATCTTAATATCATCCTCTTTTCTCATGATGCTGTTCAACTACGACGAAGTTGGATGGTCCATCGGCTGGAAAACACCCCTAAAGCATCACATTCCCACCACCGTGTCTGACTTTGAGGATGGCGTTCTTGGGCTTGAATACTTCTTTCTTGGACTTAACAAAAACCACGTTTCAAACAACTCCATTTTTGGGAGTTTGGGATTTTGCATTGACCTCCAGGTCTTTGAAGTCGAAGGCTTCCGTACCATCATTGTAGTCTTTAGTTCCCTCCACAGATTCTTAATGGGATTCAGGTCTGGACTCAACATGGTGGTGTTGTTATCTGTGAACCACTTCTTGACTACCTCAGCTCTGTGTTTCAGATCTTTGTCTTGCTATAAGATCCAAGTTTTTCTGAAGAATTCCTCATGTTTTCCTGCAGAATCTTGATGTCGTCCTGTTTTCTCATGATGTTGTTCGACTTCAACCAAGTCATCCGATCCATCAGCTGAAAAACACCATTAAAGCATCACATTCCCAACATGTGTCAGTGTTGGGATGGTGTTCATGGGGTTGAATACTACTTCCTTGGGCCGAACAAAAACCATGTTTCTGTGTTCGAACAACTCCATTTTGGGGAGTTTGGGATTTTGTTCAACTCCTCTTGTGCATTGATTTCCAGGTCTTTGAGGTTGAAGGCTTCCGTACCATCATTGTAGTCTTTAGTTCCCTCCACAGATTCTTAATGGGATTCAGGTCTGGACTCAACATGGTGGTATTGTTTTCTGTGAACCATTTCTCACCACTTTAGCGCTGTGTTTCAGATCTTTGTCTCACTTAAAAGTCCATATTTTTCTGCAGACTGGTAGTTTCCTTCAGAATCTTAATGTCGTCCTCTTTTCTCATGATGCCATTTACTTTGACGAAGCTGCTGAAAAACACCTCTAAACCATCACATTCCCACCATCATGTTCGACTGTTAAGATGGTGTTCGAGGGGTTGAATGCTTCTCCTTTCTTGGACCAAACAAAACCCATGTTGGGAGTTTGGGATTGCTTCCTTTGGGATCATCTTCTGCAGTGATCTTTGACGTTAAAGGCTTGCTTGCCATCTTTCTAGTCTTGTTTCCTGTTAACCATTTTAGCTGCATGTTTCAGGTCTTTGTCTTGTTGGAGGACAGAAAAATGTTTTCCAACAGAATCTTAATGTCGCCCTGTTTACTTTGACAAAGATGCTTTGTCCATTGGCTGAGAAACACCTACAAGGATCAACATTCCCATCGTGTTTGACTGTATTGATGTTGTTCTTCGGATTAAATCCTTCTCATTCCTTTCTCCAAACAAAAGCGACATCTCTACGTCCAAACAACTCCATTTTCATCTCATCCGACCACAAAACTGATGACCAAAAGCTTCCATCTTTGTCAAAATGAGGTTTTGTGTCTCTGTCTTGTAGAAATGAAGTCCTTAATGGTCTTCGTCCGTGTAGACCAGCTTTGTTCAGTTTGTTTTGAGATGTTGGAACCAGAGTGGCTCAGATTGTTCAGGATGATATTGGATTCTTCTTGGTTCCACATTTAAGGGATACGAATCATTTTGGACGTGATATTTTAGTAAAGATGTAAAAAAAAAAAATCATTGCCATCTCTATCACAATGTCTAACTGTTATTCATCACTTGTTTGTCATTTTCAGCCAGAAGAAACTTAGTGGTCAAATAAAAATTCCCTACAAATCAAAAGTTGGCATTGGTTTGAATAATTCTGGCCTTTTTATGTTGGCTCCTTTGGTGGAAATCATTGAGGACCTCCTGCGGTGAATAAATTTCACACCAAATTCATACACTCAAATAAAATGACAGACAGTATTGCACAAATAATAGCGCTGCTTCTTCTTTCAATATTTTCTACATTTGTTTCTTTTTTTCCCCCCCATGTGCACCTAAATTGTCATTCCAGACAACTCTTTCACAGCGAGTCCTGCAGCTGGGATGGAAAACCAATCAACCAGAAATAAGATGAGAGAGAAGTCAGTAACTTCTGCTCAATCACTTCTCTGACCAACACCCAACATTATTACAGGGATTCAGCGTTCTCTTAACTCATTTAGTTGGCAGAAAGCAAATGGCGCAATTACTTCTTCAATCCCAAGTCCAAAAAAAATAGGAAACCTTAACTAAAAAAGAGATTTGTGCAGTTTTGAGAACTCTTTAGTTGTAATTTATTGACCAACAGCTACATCCAGATGTTTGATCAATAACACAGACGTGAACTATGCTGTGTACTGTGCAGTGTAATTAGTTATCATGATAAAACGTTGTGTACTGATAGAAAACCCCTCTTTCTGTCCAATTATGTACAACAAGCAGCTCGAAAAGAGGTTTTTAATGGCCCTTCAAGTCCTTGAGGAACAGTTTTCCTGATTTACTGATACAGTCATGACCAAAAGTTTGCATACATTTGTAAAGACCATATGTATCATGGCAGTCTTGAATTTCCAATGACTCCTTTAACTCTGAATTTTTCTATGATGCACAGCCTACTGCATCCAAGATCAACATTCTGGCTGATGATTTTAGGTTTTTCCCTTCGTGTAAAGCACTAAAACAGCCCCAGAGCATGATGCTGCCACCACCGTGCTTGACGGTAGGTGTGATGTTCTTGGTGTTAAAGGCCTCACCTTTAACACCTCACCTCCAAACAGATTTCTGATCATTGCGGCCAAATAGCTCAGTTTTTGTTCCATCTGACCACACAACCTTCCACCAGAAGGCCTTTTCTTTGTCAAATATGATCAGCAGCAAACTTCAGTGGAGCTTTGAGATTCTGCTTCTAGAGGAAGAACTTCCTTCTTCATGGAGCCTCTCAAACAGATTTTAAGATCTGTAGCTGCTTTGAAATGACTCCAAGTGACTTTCCTGACATCTTAAACTCAATGATTTGCTTTTTCAGATCTTTGCTGAGCTCCTCAGACTCTCCCACTGTAGTATTTGTGGCCAAGTTTAATGAGTGGATCAAATGGGACCTATTTAAATTGCCTCAAAGGAGTCACCAGCTGTAGTCAATCGTAAACGTTCATGAGAAGTTAAGAGATCATGCCACTATGAAAATTTGATTAACACAACTTTCTACATTAACAAAACTGATAGTTCAAGTTGTTCTATGTTTATTTTTGACCCAGCAAATTTTGTCTCGTTTCCAAAAGACTTATATTATCAATCAATAATCCAAAATGCATGATTGTTTTTATTGTGACAAAGACGCATGTGTTTCAGTGATTCCATCATAGAAAAGATTATGGGTTAGAGTTATAGAGGTCATTGGAAACTCAAGACCGCAATGATATACATGGTCTTATTACCATGTCAGACACCTACTTTTAGCTACATCAAGCCTAAACTGACTCAAAGAGGTCCAGTATACTCCTGTTTCGCCACAGCAGCTCGTCATCTGCTGCCAAGAAGCCTTTCAAGAGGATGGTTGATGCTCCACTGATCCATGGTGAGGAGAACTTCCCTGTTGGTTTGCCTACCCCCTTTTTCATGGTGGAGGATGTTTTTTTATGGAGGAGCTTTTTTTCTGCACAAAGCTACCATCTTAACATGAATACACAAGTTTGTTTCACAACTCGGCGGCTATTTGGGGGAAATAGACCCTTTTATCATATAAGAATAACAGAGGCAATTTTAGGAAAATCATCTCAGCATAATACTCTGCAGCGCTTTGTGGGGTTTTTTTGGAAGAAGCGCTCAAATCCTGTACTTTAAGGACGTGAAAACCTATTTTCTCAATCAGCTTCTCACTCTGAGATGTGATTGGCCGTGAACACAGAAGTTACAACAGGGAGAAATGTCATCTCTGCTGTTCTGTCTGAGCTGCTCTCTGTGATTTAAAGTGGACACGACGAACTTAGGGGGGGGAAGGAAATGTCACATGATATAGAGAACCAATCATGATTCAGCAAACATTTAAATCAAACTATGATCAGAGCTGGTAAAAATGTGATGAAAATTTACCTACGAGGCCTGAATGAAGATTAGCTGAGAATAAAAACATAGGAATATATTTTTTCCCTAACTTTAATTTTGATTTTGACACATTTAATCATTATTAAGAATGCTCATGTTTAATTGGTAGTCAATAAATTACAATTAATGATCTATTTTATTAAAATTGTATTATTTGATAAGGAAGACGAGGACGGACATTTATGACAGGAAAAGTTAACAGTAAATTTGCTGCAGTTCCTCGTTGCACCACCAAGTGGAGCCTCCTGCTATTTAAAGGGATGGAGTTACAGGTGTGTTGGCTGACCGTCCAGCTATCTGACTGGTAGTTTTTGCAGTTGTGTTGATTAATTCTGTGGCATTAAATTGTGAAAACGTGTCTGGGGGCTGTCTGGATTAGCTAGCTACCTGAGGCTAGCATTCAGGAGCAGCAGGACTCTAATTACTTGCTTACAACAAATTTAAAACTGATGATAAAATGCATCGCTACACTCTGCTATGGGTTTAAATACATTTTAGAGGCGCCAGTAAATACTGACAGCTTTCCTCAACTGATTAAATTGCTGCATCAGTATTTGTGGACATCTGTTACTAACATTTAATGTACAAGTCATTCATGTCAACCCAGTCTCCACAAAATTCCTACACAACTATAGTGAATTCTCAATTACATTTTAAAGCAAGTATATTTTCTGCCAGCCATGTTTTTTTGTGGCACATCACAAATACATTTCTAATCAACATATCTTTGATGAGTATTTTACTATTTTACTGTTGCTTCTTTTCAGCCAACCAATCATATATTAGATGGGGCGGGGCTTGTCACCCTAGTAACCAAGAAAATGGAGGACAGGCTTCAAACATGTAATGAAAGGGTTGTATTTGAATCCAAACTCTGACACTAAACCTAGTAATTTAGTTCCTGCCCTCACCTGATCTCCTAATATGTAAAAGTGTCTAACAAAGAAAGACATTTTCCTGAACATAAGCACATAGTTTTTGTCCCTAAAACGAAGCGGCAGGTGAGTAAAAACCAAAGTTAAACATCAACAGAAAACAAAACTTAATCCATCATAGGACACAAACTCGACCATCCATCCAGTCTCCTCGTGCAAACTTTGTCAATCTTTCTAAATAGCTGCCTTTCCCACCATGTAACAAGACACAAATCACAACAAACTACGTTCCCTTCAAAACATATTAGAGAAAGCAGTTTAGTTGTGCAGGAATGCAGTTTTATGGAGTTGATCATGTGGATCAGATATGAGGATTATTCTGACATCAAACTACTGTGAAGAGATAAATAACACAACAGGTTATTTACTGTGGAAGTCTGCAGCTCGTCTGCTCGTGTTTTCTTTATCAGTTGTTCAAATTCCTAATGTTACCGAGCTACAGAGATAACTTAACAAATACGGCTGTGGCTCAGGTGGTAGAGCGGGTTGTCCACTGATGGCAAGGTTGGTGGTTCGATCCCCGGCCCCTCCGCATGCCGAAGTGTCCTTGGGCAAGACACTGAACCCAAAGTTGCTCCCAATGTTAGATTAGCACCTTGCATGGCAGCTCTGTTGCTGTTGGTGTGTGAATGTGTGTCTGAATGGGTGAATGAGAAACACATTGTAAAGCGTTTTGGATACCACTAAGGTAGAGAAACGTGCTATATAAGTGCAGACCATTTACCATGTAAAATACGACGTGTCAGAAATGTTAAAAACGTTTTTATAAATATATATAAAAAATGTATTTCATGCACTTTAAAAATGGATAATTATTGGTTTTTATGCTCGTAGTTGAAGAAATTGTTTAAAATTTGAAACCCAAGAATTCCAATTTACTGTGGAAGAATGCAGCTCGTCTGCTGCGTTCGATACTTTGGATTTTGGCGGGCCAATTGTTGAGAAGCAATTTAAAATTAAGTCTTTCGTTTGCTTTTGTTTTTTTCTGGTTCTTTAAATTCCTTATGTAGCCAAGCTGAATTCGCAGCAAACATTTAGTTTCAAAGGTTAAAAACGGTTTTTATCACCATGTGGAAACACCGTCCACTGTTTCTCATTCATTTCACAGGTTAATTGATTATTGACTTGCTAAAGTGGACGACTGTTGGTGGGAAAACTATGTTTACACAACATAAAAAAGCTTAAAATTCCATTCCTAGTCATAATTTACTGATGTACTGAAATTCTTGGGGCTTGAAACTGAGGTTTCAGGGGTTTAGCTAACTCACTGAGTAGCGATGCATGAAGAAATATTACATTAATAATGAAAGTTTGATCTTTTGGGGGGGGGGTTTTCACTGCAGGAGTGTTTATGCTTTGAGGTCAGTTCAAGGATTACACCCCTCAAAAATCAGAAGTGACTCATCAACCTGCACAGCTCCTCCACTGGTATTTTTATGGGAAAACAGCAATAACTTATAAGTTTATGACACGCTGAGAGTGAAACTAAATAAGTGCAGCTCTTAGCCAAACACAGCGAGGTGAGAAGTACATTATTTCCCTGTCATGTAGCTGAAGCAAAGCTGCAAGTCTGTCAAAATGAAAAATACCGTGCAACTGCAAATATGTCAAAACTGGCTTTAGTCTAATGTATTATGGATTATAGTACACAGTATGTATGTATGTATACATATGGATCCATGCATAATATATATATATACACACCAAGGCTTGAAGAAGATGCTTTAAATTGACTGTTAATCAGGTTTATTTGCAAGGTCAGCAGTTATTTATGCAGGAAAACACGTAAAAGGGAACATATATATGGTGGAAAGAGGACAATGTAGGTATTTATGTGTATTTTAATGATTCATATGAACTATGACTCTTTTTGTGTGTCTGAGCTTCATGTACAGAAACATTTATCCTCATAAAGGCAGTGACCTCCTCCCAGTATCAAGCTGAGCGTTTGCGATAATGTCAAAGAGCGAGCAGCATATCATATATTTCAATGAGACCTGGGTGACACGAGGTATAAACCATTCTTCAAACTGATCTCTTAAGATTAAACGGCTGCAGAATTGTTTCATTTCGCCGGCTGCAATGAGCGAAATGAAACGTGCCTCGTCGACTGCGCTGCATGCTCACGGAGTTCGGGGCTGCGACACGCTTTGAAACGCTCGAGGGATTACAGGACTTTGCAGACATTTTCATTCAGCGGTGGGGGGGGGGGGAACGTATACATCCCTGCCCACCTGTGTTCACTTCATGTGCAGAAACACATGTTCGGAGGCAGTTCAGCACTTCAGCGTGGAGGCTTCGGTCTCTGAGCTGCAGACATGTGAGCGTGTGCGTTCGGGATCTGTGTGGGTTGCGCGTCGGTGACTCACTGCAAAGCCAAACATGATCAAAGCCGGGACAGACTGAGACGGACAGACAGCAGAGGGCTGAATGAGCCGGAGATGGATCCAGTCCAGTCCTCACATTAGACGCCTGTCTGTCAGAAATGTAAAATCCGCTGCAGCTGACGAGATGCAAACTGCAGTGGGGGCCGAGGTGCATTTAAAAAACACACACACACACACACCTGCTCTGGCATATTTGGAAACAGAAGGCATGTGTGCGTCCTCGAACGCAACACATCTGGGCACGTCTGCTCGCGAAGGGTATGTGATGTTGTGTAATCCTGCACAACAGCTTGCCAAGATGCAGAGAGGCAGAATAATAATCAAAACATGTTTATTTCATTGACGGCGCCAGCGGGAGATCTCGTCCAAGCTGCCGAGTGCTAGACCTCGACGCGAGCCGGTGCGCTGATTGGGACGCCGCCGGAGCGAGGCCTTTTCAGCTGCTTCACACAGGAACGCCGCTAAATACACGAAGCGGCGGCGAGACCTCCAGCTGAGAAACCCCTGCCCATCAAGACGGATTCAGCTCGAGTAATTATGCTTAACAAGTGCACTCAGATTTTTTTGTGCGTGTGTGTGCATTGTGCGAGGCCAGTCGGAAGCCTTTTTTTCCAAGGTGGGAGCTAGAAAGAAAGAACAAAGAGCCAAGATGTCAGCTGAGGCAGAAACAGGCCAGAGCTGAGGATTTTAATGATGTGCTGGTTGTAACTGCACAGAAACAGGCCAAGCAAATCACGGGTCTGACATTAGACAGCATCCTCCAGTTTGAATGCGCACTAACCTAATGTTTGATAATAACAGGAGGCCAGACGGTAAATGAGGTCACTTGCAGCTCTGTGGTTTCCCTCAGATTCATGCAACTTTTTACCACGTTTGTTTTTTTGTCGTGCAACTTTCTGTTCGCCAACAGCAGGCTTCTGTTTCCACCAAACCGGCTCTGATAAAACTCCCTGCACGCTAAAACTGCCCGGCGCCACGCGACAGACAGGCAAAGTTGGTGACCAGCTGATGAATATGGAACATTTGGCAGCTAAGGAGCCAAATATTTCCCTCCGAATTTGGCAGCGAGCAGCAGGCGCAAAATGAAGAGTGAATATTGGACTTGAATTCTTTGGTTGGCCGTGAATGTGACTCCGAAATAAGAAAAAAAAGAAAAGAAAAGCCAGTGTTGATGCATGTGTAAAAACACATTAGCCGTATTAATATTAGATGCTTTACAGGGGTGTATTCACAGTTCAATCTGCTGCGCGGGAGCGGCCAAAAGAAATCAGTTAGTGCTGCTTTACAGACCACAGCTCCAGACTGCGACCACTTAATCACACTGTGACCGGTTTTGGAGGCTAAATTTTATAACTGGATGATATGCAAATATAAAAACATTGCAATTATTTTGTCAGAGTCTCTGACTGTGATACGAGTCACAGTTTAAATGGGAATTTCTTTCCGCTGAAACAAACATAACACTTTTTTTTTTCTTTCCTGCCATCTGCACCAAACAAGTCTGGAGAACCAACGCTTCATAACTAGTTGTAGGAAAAGTAACTCGGAATGAAACTGAATCATGACGTAAACTAAATGAGAATTAGACAAGAAGTTGCAACAAACATGCAGCAGCAGTCGGCATTTACTGTATTAAAGGGCAAAACAATATTAAACACTAACACTGCCGATGCAGCTCAGGTGATGTGGACGCACGATAATGCAGTGTTCAGCCGGTTATACTTCATGTTGCTGTCAGATGGAACAAAAACTCCAGGATTAATGACGGAGATCCATCTAAAGTCAATATAAAATATGTCCTTATTAATGTTCTCCACCTATTTAGCACCTCTTAAGCTACATTTTGCATTTGGTCATTTTGGTCTTTTGTCCATCACATGGTAGCTCCACCCAAACACATACTCTACTTCATCATGTATTCTACTCTACCTGTGACCATAATTTACTCAATAAACATCATTCTGTATTCACAAAGTATTGAAACTACCAACTGAGACCAAAAAACTCCAAACAAATCAAGTGAGAAGTAGACTTATTTTCTCATAGACTTCTTAATCTTCCAGCCAGAAGAGTCGACCCCTGCTGGCCAACAGAAGGAATGCAAATTTAATGGACTTCAATGATTTTATGTTTAGTTTGTGGCTCATAGTAGGCCTTTGCAGGCTGCATAAAGTGGAGAAAATAAGTCTTTGTTGCTGTATTGGAAGAATCTTTCACTGTCCTGTTATTTCTGGTCATTTAATGAACAAAAATATCAATTATGCATGAATACATGAACAAAACTGGTTTGAAAATCTAGAAAGTTTAGTCTCAATCCTTATGTTTGTGCTGGTAACGATAGCGTTAATTTCAGTCAGTTCCAAGGTTAATAGCAATCCATCTCAGGCTCCATCTAGATGTTCACTAAGGAAATATCTCCATATTAATGTTCTCCACCAATTTAGAACCTCTTAAGGTAAACCCAGCACAGACTGGATATCAAAGATGGATGTAGCCACCTTGACATCGCTGTTTGGTTTCTGGACGGCCATTTTGAAGCCATAGCTCAAAACATACCCTACTTCATTGTGTCTTTTCCTGGAAATGGGATGATAATTTACGAAATAAACATAATGCTATATTCCAAAAGTATTGAAACGAGTGATTGAGAAAAAAAAACTCATTGGAAAAATGTTTACTGAGGTAGTAGATAAAGTGAGAAGTCGAGTTGTTTCTTCATAGACTTCTATACAATCAGACTGCTTTTGCAACCAGAGGAGTCGCCCTCTGCTGGCTGTTAGAAAGAACGCAGGTTTATCAAGTTCCACAGTGGCTTCCCTTTTCAGACTTGGAAGCTATACTAATCTTTTATATATAGTTTATGGTTCAGAATGTGTCTTTGCTGGGTGACTGCACTTTACAATAAGCATTATCAGGCTGCACAAAGTAAAGATAATGAGGATGTGTTACTATATTTGACCAATCTTTGTACTGTTCTGTTATTTTCTTGCATTTTACAAATAAAAATGTGTATTGTGCATGAATAAATTAACAAAAACATTTTCAATCCTTATTTTGGTGCTGGTAACAATAGCATTACCTGCAATCACTTCCAGTTTTATGTATAGCAATCTAAATGTTCACTAAGGAAATATCTTCATATTAATGTGCTCTAAAGATCTAGCTTCACTTCTCAAGCTAAACCCAGAACACAGACTGGATATAAAAGATGGATGCAGCCACCAAGACGTCACCCACTGTTTCATGGACTTTTATTTTGAAGCTCCACCCTAAAACACACCCTACTTTACCATCTATTTTCCTGTAAATGGGATCATAATTTACTAAATTAACCCCATGCTGTATTCAAAAAATCTTGAAACTAGCAATGTAGACCATTAATTCATCACGACAATGTTTACTGAGGCAACAAATCAAGTAAGAAGTAGATGCATTTCCTAATAGACTTCTATATGAGGTGACCAGAGGAGTCGCCCCCTGCTGGCTGTTGGAAAGAATGCAGTGGTTTTACTTTTTAGATAGGGGGACTATGTCCTTGTTTTATACATAGTCTATGGATCGGAAGGGGCAGTAAGCACAATCAGGCTGCAAAAAGTAGAGGCAATGAGTTTGTTTTAGCATATCTAATGGACCTTTTCACTGTACCATGATTTCTGACCATTATATGACCAAAAATGTCTAAAAAATGTAAAAATCTATATTTTTACTCTGAATTCTTATTTTGGTGCTGGTCCTTTGGCGCGGACTTAATCCTCTTTTTGGGGTCGAGCCTGAAATTCCTCCACGCAGGAAAAACCTTGCAGACAGTAAACAGGATTTCAGTGTTAATGTGAGCTGCAGCTATACGGTGGAGAGAACAGGTAGCTGCAGGAGTGCTGATGCTACAAGAGCAGAAAAGACAGACAGACAGAACCAGCCCTCCTGTTCAAACAGACAGAGTTCGGAAGCGATAAGGTTTCTGGGTTGACTGAGGAGAGTCCGGATGTTGTATCACTGCACAGCTCAGGGACACGGATCCTCCCTGTTGCATTTATTATTTGGTGTGAGTGTTTAGAAAAGCGCTCAATGATCTTCCTCTTGAAGCACGAATGCACTTTGTGGCTTGTTCTTTATAATAAAACAGCAATTTTTATTATTTCTGTAAACTGTCTCTTTATTATCAAAGCATTTATGAATAATACAGTCAAGACATATTAAAAGGATCAGCAAGAAAACACCAGCGCTAGTTAGCCGTTAGCTTGATAAATCATAAATGAATAAATGTGAATATTTAATAGTGATGGTGTCATCTTCTCTAGTAGGTTTTACTATGAATAAAGTCAAATATTTTGAGATACTCCGCCCTTGTGATTCTTGTATCAGTCGATCTCACCTCCAGTGATACAAAGTTGGAAGTCAAGAATAATCCTGGAGCGTTTTGACCTGAATCCAACATCAATTACGAGAGATTGTGAAAGTACAGACGCAGTTTTGTGGCTCAATGAGTGTGTTATTGTTCGTTAAATGTTATGTTAAGGCCTGGAAGTCTGAGTTTTATGAGCGACCTGGTTTTAGTTTCCACATTCGGGCTTGATAGAGGCGACAGATCCACAGAATGTAATATTTTGTAATGGTTTATCAGAGAGAAAGACTGCGACAGACCGGTGTGCACTGAGCCTTCTGTTGTGTTAAATCTGTGGTCTCTCTAGATGATGTCTGTTCATGCTTAGAGAACGCTAGTCAGTATACTTAAACTGGATTTGAACAGCACCTTAAATGCAAGTTATTTAACTGATTAATGAATCAAAATTGCTGGTGTCAGTGCTCGATGATTCGTGCTGTGCTGACTTGAGGTTGTTGGATATGTTAAAGGTCCACAACCAAGGTTCAACAGAGGTGACAGAATCCCAGTTCTGGTTGAAAAATGTGGTATTTTACTATGATTTATCAGAGAAAAAGACACAGTGGGACGTGAACCGGGGAATCTTCTAGCTGTGAGGCGACGCTGCTAACAGCCCTAGCACAAACATGAGTTGATTAATCACGAAAATGAAGTGTTGTGTACTTAATTACCATTATTATGAACACAAGATGTTAAGTTGGCAAAATAAAAAGTGAAGCTGCTCCAGTGTTCAGCAGGTAGAGGAATAGATTTGAAGTCCTGACTTCAGGGCGAAGAAAAATTTAATTATCAAGCCAGTTTTTATTAAGTTGCGTCAACTTGAATTGCGTTTTTTTGAGTTTAAATTACACACAATATTAAGTTGATGCAACATTATTAAGTCAACACAACTCACTAAGTTGATGTTTGCAACTTAAAAGGTTTATCTAAATGCAGTAAAGTGAATTTTGATTAAAACTTGTGGGAACAGGTCTGTTGAGTTGCTGTTTAGAGTGTAAGAAACTAAAAACAAACCGCAACGCAGTGGTTCCAGTGTTTGTCCACTAAACATCAGGTGTTGTCAGCTGGATGAAGAGAGGAAACTCCACAGCGTTCTGACCTTCAGACCTCTGTGTTCTTAATCTTTGCTCGCTTTGACACGACCTGACAGCAAAACCACCGAGCCCTGCAGGGGGCGCTGCACTGCCGGGCGAGAGGGAAAACAAACTTCATCCATTTCTATCAGCGTGTCTCTGTCCGTTCAACATGATTTAGATTTATATGCAAACAACCGACGTGGAGGAGTTGCGGGTTTGAGTCGTAGTTGTTGCTTTCGGTTCAGAATCAGGAAAACAGACTGAAGGAAAGCGAATAACTCTCTGGAACAACATGACGAGGAGGTCAGAGGAAGTCATGCAAACAGAACTACTGGACTAATATCTTCAGTCAGAATCCGCCTCCAATCCAACCATGCCGAAGATAAATCCCGTGTGTTTGAACAAGAGGAGTCGGCTCACATCTCATATAGAAAGATTTATTCCAACCAAAACAAACAGCAGCAACAGATCTGATCAGATTTGCCCGTGCAGGTGAGTTTTGTTGTTTACTCCTAGACTCCTGCTCTTAGTTTCAACACCTGGTCAGTACAGCAGATGCAGGTATAATGAAAGTCCCACTGAGACACACGAGGCAGCAGTCACAGGTTTAATCTAGTTAATAATAAACAGTAGAAACTCCAGTCTGCAGTGGAGTCCAGCCTTGTCATGCACGGTCACTACTCTACACTGGACAGTTATTCAAAGTCCAACTGAAACCACAACATTTGCAACAGTTACTTCAAACCAGCAGTGGATGATCTGCAAAGTCATCTGTTATCCTGAATCGTTGCATCATGAATCCAAAATGGCAGATGGTGCTTGAAATATGCTTGTTACCTCTGGAGTAGGTGTTAAATCCTCAAATTCTATACATACCGACAACCACTCCTTAAAGCATTCTGGCTCTTGACAGTATTTTCAGATTCATGCAGTATTGAAAAGACAAAAAACAAAATGAAAGAATAGTTGTGAGCCGGTTTTTATCCACTGATCAGATATCTATTCTGTAGATTTTAGTTGAAATTAATACAATTTAAATGTGTCATTACCTTATTTGCATATCTGACTCTCTGAACTCCAAGCAGTTTCTAGTCCCGTCACATTTTTACTCACTGTCGGTTCATTTTTCACTGCAATATAAAGTCCTGCACCTCTATGGAAACAGAACAATCATGACTAGAAGCAGAGAGAACTCAAAGATGAATTCAGTGCAGTATGACACAGTTATGAGGCCATAAATCATAAAAAAGCGACTGTATTGTGTGATAATTGATCATCTGTTTTACAAATGTTGAAAAACAAGTTCCCACAGGTGTTAAAAGTACAACAAAGACAACTGTGTCTATACATACTATAGGTGTTTTACTCATTACAATTTTATTTTCAAAATAAAATAAATTTTTACAACTTCTACAAACTTCTTCCCACTGTTCGGCACATCAGCTATAGAAAGATGTTTCACCTTGCTGAATGTATCTTCCAACAACTTGCTCCTCTGCTCACTATTTGTGAGCCATGCTGCATTTATTTTATTGATCATGTATGTTTTATTCTCCTCTCAGTCTCTAATTTGTTTCCATGGGTGTCTCTTCTCCGTGCTGTGTAAACACTGCCTGCAGTTCAGTCAAATAGTCTCTGAATTTTTGTTACGTGCCTGTTGGTCGCAGTTGAGTTGCTCATGGCTTCTCTGTATTTTTTGTTTCCCTACAGGGGGTCATCCCTATGTTCCCACAACCCAATGGTCCCACAGCCCTATATTCCCACATATCTCACATTTCTAAGACCCCGGGAAAACGCAGATATTTTCCATGTGGTTTGGCCTCTCATTTACACACAAGAAAAACATTTTTATCTTAAGAAAACGATTATTTCCAAAAACTCAGGCCAAAGTGGAGATTTTGGAGAACTCTGGTTTAGCGGTTGCACGTAAATAGGGAAACTGGTGTTTTTGCATGGTGACTGGTTGGGCTCTCATTTGTTTGGAATTTCTGATTGGCCACCTGTTTGTTCGAAGTGTTCGTGACTCCCTCCCCCGGCTGTTTTTGTCATTGATGTGAATCAAATTATTTTCACAAATGAAGGAGGGGGGGAATCACCGTTTTTCAGAACAACCTGCTCTATATGCTGTGGGAACATAGGGCCGTGGGAACATAGGGTCGTGGGAACATAGGGCCGTGGGAACACAGAGGGCTATGGGAAAATAGGGCCGTGGGAACATAGGGTCGTGGGAACATAGGGCCGTGGGAACACAGAGGGCTGTGGGAATATAGGGCCGTGTGGGAACATAGGGCTGTGGGAACATAGCCACGCTCCCTTTTACAGAATCTAGTGAAAACTTTTTTGTTGTTGTTGTTTTTGGCAAAAAGTCTGCATCAACTCTAGAAAGATGTTTTACCATGCTGAATGTGTGTTCCAGCAACTTCCTGACAACTTGCTCCACTATATACAACTTTTAAGCCTTGCTGCCAGTGTTTTTTATTCTTAGGCTCGACACACTATAGATATTTTACCATTTTCATTTTTTATTTGTTTCCATCTGTCTCCTATCTGCAGCTTAGCCCAGTTCAACCGAAAAAACTGCCAAGAAACACTGAATTCTTTTGTTTTTTTTACAGAATCTGATTGGTCTAGTGGCAAATTATTCAATAAGATGTGAAGAATAAACGACAGCATCACAATTTCAGCTCAGAATTGGTTCCGCGTTTGAAAGGAATGCCATGATTAGTTCAAGGACCTTTGGAAAGTTAAAATCTGATAATTCTCTCCATCTTTCCAGCTTCTTGCTCTGATAAATGATGTAATTTTGGTGATTTTTTGGTAGAGATAACATGTCTTTTACACCTACCAGTGGGTTTTGGGTTCAGAGGGTTAAACATAAAATTTCAAAAATATGTAATACAAAAAATAACTGCTGGGGAAGGATCGTGGTTCATTTTTAACTTATTCACCTGTCTTATTTTGCTTTAAAGTGCATTTTAAGCTGCTGATGCGCGGCGTTCACTGCAGAGACAGCTGTACATCTCACTCAATACATAGATATTGAAAAAATTCCAAATGCACATGTTTTACAGCTTGTTTGGCAACACTAAAAAAAACTTTTCTTGCTCAGCTTTTTTAATAATTCATGCATGAGAGGGCGAGTCTGCACTGCTACATTAATAATAAAAGTTAAACACAAAGCAATTACGCCATAAATTCTGATTACAGGTTGAGCCATTATCTCACAGGTGAAGTATTTGTTGGGTTTTTTTGGGAGGGGGGTTCAGGAATAATAGAAAGTGTGAACAGTGAAGTGTGTTGCTCGTGTTTTTGATCACTGCTGCTCTTTAATTGCCGCTGGCGTCGGGCCACCGTCAGCGCTCTCGCTCTGGGTCTGTGCATGTCGGCCACATTCTGGCTCCGGTCCGATCAGCCTCGCGTCTGTTTGGATTGGATCCGACTGAGCTCAGGTCTCTGTCAGATCAGGTCTCTCTCTCTCTCTCTCACAAAATGATTTATTTAGTCGGGTTTTCCACAGATCAGTTTCAGATCGAAACCCAGACCTTCCCCTCCTGCAGAAACACTCAGAGCACAAACACTCAGAGCAAAGCATTAAATCTGAAACAGCTACATAAGATGCTAACCAAGGCTACTGATCAATCACTTCATCTTCATTCAAGAAGCATTTGGTGCACTTTTGTCGTCTTTTCTGTCTCTCCGTTGCAGGCAACAGGCTCTGATTGCATTTCCCATTTCATAACAGCATAACTGGTGTCAAACAAACATTACAGGTTGCACGTACGTCATAAGAATAAACTAATTTTGATGAAATATCACAAATTCAAGCTTAGATTTGGTTAAGTGTTCTGACAGAATGGCAAGAAAAGTCAATAAATGATGATAAATGGTGTAAATTTGACCAATTTTTAAAGAACATAACATGAATTTCAAACCCATCGGTGGGTTTTGGGGTTCCGAGAGGGACTTTTAGGAGGGAGATCTGCTGTAAACTGACATATGAGCACACGTGCATGCTAAAGTCATATGAAGCCGCTTGTTTGTGCATACAAAGCTGTAAAACTGGATGATTATTGTGCAAAAATGAGGTTTTCCCACCGTCTCCACCTGGACTCCAAACACACAGTTAAAATTCATGACGGCGCCCAGTCATGACCAGGATGATTCATCCATATTGTGGCGCTTTAATCCTGCTTAAATGTCCCCAACAGACGAGCCCATTAACTCCATCTGTAGCACTTTGCATTGTTTAGTTTAAATGTGCTTTGCATATCTGTACTTCATTGATTGCGATTATGTGTGATGTTGTTTGTCTTGCCAGAAGCCCAATTACCCGTCAGAGACACTAAAGGCTTGAACTCTTAGCTCCACTGCAGAGAAAGTCTGGTAATCTGTATGCTTATCTGCTTCAAAACACCTACTAATCAGCTTAAAAACACCTCAGAGTTGGGCCGCGCGGTAAAACCTCCACATTGTGTTCTTTTTGAGGTGATTTTTTTGGAAGGGGAGAGCAGCCTGAAAACAGCCACCGCCGCTCTCATTATCTGCCCTTCACTTTTCTCCGGCACTCTGAGAGAATTTGTGTACGTTGTTTGTGCGTCTCGGCCTATCTTCCCCCCGTTGTTCGTGTTGGTGAGCGTTAATCTGAATGAATAATTAATTTGGCTGTGAACCAGTTAGAAATGAGAGGTTCGGTTTCCCCCCCTTTTTTTGCTGAACTACAAATGTGCTTTGATGTTCCGCACCAAGGCTGACTAAGAGCAGAAGGAATAAAAATAGACGAGAGCTCCGTTACAGCAGGTTCAATGACGGCGCTCCCTACAGAGGATTTTAGAGAGGGAGAGGATTTGAAGCTAATCCCACCAACAGAGTACAGTATGAATGAGGGCAGCCGAGTGATCCCCGCCGCATCTCGCCAAAGTTGCTCAATGACACTGCTGTCAGAAGCTCTTAACTGATCAAAGTGGCAAATTGGTATTTAAGGCGAGCTGTTTTTACAGCAGCTGTAATCCTGATAAAGATTGATAGAAACAAGCCGGCGCCACAATGGACAGTGATTTCTGCAAATCTCCGGCAGAAGCAGCGCGTCCCCTTTCAAATCGCGACGACAGACAAAGCGATTGAGTTCGGCTTTCAGCGGCTGAAGCCAACAGAACTCTGGAATTCAGGTGAGATAAAGGAGGACGATTGTCATTTCCTCCTGAAATGTGTCCAAGATTTCAGATTTTGCTGGTTTTCATGTGTAAATTCATCGATTTTAAACAGTTTAACTCAGGCTCCGTCCACACGAAGCCGAAACGCTTATAGTTTCAACAACGTTCTCCATAAAGACGGAGCTGTTTCAGTAAATGTGTCCGTCCACATGAATTCACTTGATACGCCTGAAAATGATGTAAAACACACGCCAGGCCTGTTGGTGGCGCTATGATGCCGCAACAGAAACAAGCAGAAACTGGGGGCGGGACTTTAGGCATGCAGATATCTGTAGACGGCGTAAACATAGAACATGGCGACGGCAAATATGAGTGGACGAGCTGGTAGGACTCCAGTCTGGACGGACGATGAGGTGGAACTATCAGCAGCACATACGCAGCTCTATACGGAGACATTGTTGTCGTCGTTTTCTGAATTTAACGCATTTATGGAGAGTTGGAGCTATGACACAAGCGTGTCAGAAAAAGAAGTCGACAGGGCGTAACAACGGTGCCACGTAAATGCCATTTTCAGATCTTTCCACTCTGGGACGTCGGTTCAGAAATGATCGTTTTCAGAGCCCCAAAACGCCGGCTTGGTGTGGACGATACAAGGGTTTGATGAACTATTTGTTTGCTTAGGCCTGGGCTCGTCTTTGTGTGGATGGGGCCTCAGTTTCCTTGGGTTCCCTTCGTTCCTGTGGGTTTAGGGAAACCTTTACATTAACATACTTTAATAATCTGACGAGCAGCTGCTACATTTGACGGCATTTCACTTCCAGTTGTGCAGAAAATATCACTGTGGTTTAACCCTCTGGACCTCAAAAAGTCTACTAGTGGGTTCAAAAAGCATGTGATCTTTAAAAAATCTAATAAAGTTAGTACAATTATACCATCCAAGGAACAATTAAGACAGAAAACCTTGTTTGATTTCTGCCTTTCTGACTCCTCATCTGTGAAATTGAAGTTTATAATTTTGATATTTCATCAAAATCACTTCATTCTGCATGTCTCATTTTGAATTTTGCCAAAAACAAAATATTTAGTTTGACAAGATTCTGTAAAAACTAAAATATTCTGTGTTCCTTGGTGCAACTGGGAAGCCAATGTCAACTCAGCTTTGACCAACAGTCACGTGACAAAAATTCTGAGATTTTTCAGCTGAACTGCAGGCTGTGTGTACACGTAATATGTGAGAGAACACAAGTATGAAAGCAAATTAAAAATGTAAATAGTAAAATATTAAAGTATTTAGAGCCACCATTTCCCCCTCTAGTGTCGGTGGCACCTCTGGGACTTAGAAAAGTGTTATAGAAGTTGATTCCATGTTATTTCACCTTTTGCAAAACAGAAAAAAGAAAAACCTTTATGTATTTTTTAACGATATATGTCATTCTAACTCTGTCATACTACACAGGAGATATTTTTAAGTAATTTAACTTTTTAAAGTTAGATAAAGCTGCTTCTTTGTGCACAAAAAAACACTTTAAACTGGATGTTTGTTGCAAAAAACAGGATTTTCATCAGCTCCATCTGGAGTCCAAACACACCGATAAATAACAAGTAAGAAAACAAATTATAAATCTAAGTAGTGAAATATTTATAGTGTGTAGAGCCACCATTTCCCCCAAGTGCTGGTAACACCTCTGGAAAAATGTTATAGATGTTGATTCCATGGTTTTTTTTTTTACCTTTTGCAAAGTAGAAAAATAAAGAAACTCAACTTTTTTGTGGTTATGTTTTATGATTTATGGCATAACTGTGACATACTACTCAGAAGTCATTCCTGAGTTCTCATTACGTCTAGTCATGGTTGTTCTGTTTCCATAGAGGTTCAGGACTTTATATTGCAGTGATAAATGAGCCCACAGTGAGTAAAAATGTAACAGGATTTTAAAAAAACACCCCAAAACTGGTTGGAGTTCAGAGGGTTAAAACATGCTAAGACACAACTCCACATATTCAGCTTTTCCTAGTTTAGGTTTTGTCTTGTTTCCAGTGTATCCTGTATTAAATCATAGTAAACTTACATGATCGAGTCTTTGCCTGTTCTACAGATCCTCCTTCAGGCACCCTGTTTCCATTCCATATGGAATTCCCCACTTATACAACTCAGGACTGATAATTATTGGGTCCATTTGAAAGACAAACTGAAACAGATTCTGCAGGATAATTAGTCGTGTCATGACTGGTGGCCGCTCTGCCTCCTCCTTCCCTTCAGTGTCTCTGAACATCTGGTTTTGACAAAAGACCATCTTGGGACTTAATTACAAATGAAAAGCTGATTGGTTTATGCTGTGAATGTCATTTAGACGTCAGACCACCTGTTGAACTTTCTCTGTTTACCTATCAGCCATTCAAATAAACACGGTCCTTTTCCATTAACTTATTCTATAAACACAACATCTACATGCACTAGGGCTGAATGAGAAAAAATCTAGTGGCCATTCTTCTGACAGATATGAAGCAATTTAATGAGCAATACAGTTTTTTAAGTAAAGCTTCAAATCAGTATTCACTGGGAAATAAATGCAAAACATGTGAAAAGGAGTTACAAGAAAGAGACTAGTACGGTAGGCCAACAAGATGCCTATGAGTTACAAGAAAGAGACTAGTGAGATATGCAACCAGGACACCCATGACTCCTCTGAAGGAGTTACAATAAAGAGACTACTGAGGCCACCAAGACACTTATGAGTCCCCTGAAGGAGTTGCAAGAAAGAGACTAGTGAAGGAGGCCACCAAGATGCCTATGACTCTCCTGGATGAGTTACAAGAAAGAGACGAGTGAGGGAGGCCACCAAGATGCCTATGACTCTCCTGAATGAGTTACAAGAAAGAGACTAGTGAGGGAGGCCACCAAGACACCATTGACGCCTCTGAAGGAGTTAAAAGAACGACACTAGTAAGGGAGGCTACCAGGACTTCTATTAGTCTTCAAAAGGAGTTACAACAAAGAGACTCCTAAGGGAGGCCACCAAGACACCTATGATTCCCCTGAAGGAGTCACAAGAAAGAGACTAGTGAGAGATGTAACGAGGACACCCATGACTCCCCTGAAGTTACAGTAAATAGACTGCTGAGGGAGGCCACCAAGACACCTATGTCTCCTCTAAAAATTATAAGAAAAAGACTGCTGAGGGAGGCCACCAAGACACCTATGTCTCCTCTAAAAATTATAAGAAAAAGACTGCTGAGGGAGGCCACCAAGACACCTATGACTCCTCTGAAGGAGTTATAAGAATGACACTAGTGAAGGAGGCCACCAAGACTTCTATGAGTCTTCAGAAGGAGTTATGAGAAAGACACTAGTAAGGGAGGCCACCTAGACACCTATGACTCCCTTGAAGGATTTGCAAGAAAGAGACTAGTGAAGGAGGCCGCCAAGACAACTATGACTCCTCTGAAGGAGTTATAGGAATCACACTAGTAAGGGAGGCCACCAAAACTTCTATGAGTCTTCAGAAGGAGTTACAAGGAAGAGGCCACCAAGACACCTATGACTCCCCTGAAGGAGTTACAAGAAAGAATGTAGTGAGGGAAGTAACCCAGACACCTATGACTCCTCTGAAGGAGTTACACAAAAGAAATGAGTGAAGGAGGCCACCAAGACAATTGTGACTCCTTAGAAGGAGTTACAAGAAAGAGACTAGTGAGGGAGGCCACCAAGACACCTGTGATTCCCCTGAAGGAGTCACAAGAAAGAGACTAGTGGGAGAAGTAACTAGGACATCCAAGATTTCCCTGGAGTAACAGTAAATAGACTGTTAAGGGAGGCCACCAAGACACCTATGACCTACAAGAAGGAATTACAAGAACGAGACTAGTGAGGGAGGCCACCAAGACACCTATGACTCCTCTGAAAATTACAAGAAAGACACTAGTGAAGAAGGCCACCGAGACATATATGATTCTTCTGAAGAAGTTACGATTAAGAGACAAGTGAGGGAGGCCACCAAGACACCCATGACTCCCCTGGAGTTACAATAGACTACTGAGGAAGGCCACCGAGACATATATGACTTACAAGAAGGAGTTACAAGAAAAAACTAGTAAGGGAGGCTACCAAGACACCTATGACTTCCCTCCTGAAGGAGGTACAAGAAAAAGACTAGTGAGGGAGGCCACCAAGACACCTTGACTCCTTCTGAAGGAGGTACAAGAAAAAGACTAGTGAGGGAGGCCACCAAGACACCTATGACTCCCCTGAAGGAGGTAAAAGAAAAAGACTAGTGAGGGAGGCCACCAATACACCTTTGACTCATCTGAAGAAGTTTCAAAAACAAATTATTTTGATTTAAAACTGAATGATTCAAACCACACAGGTCAGCATTTACCCCCCATGGTCATCGTGAGTCTTGGGTCTCCATGCAGATTTCATTATAAAGAGATAATAAATGTTTTTCACGTCACCTATCAATAGTTTTAATGTCGCTGCTGATCAAACACTGGTGTCCAAATAAAGGCAGAGGTCCAGTATCAGAGCTGAGACGAATCTTTTTAGAAAACTGAATTTGACAGAACACAATCTCACCACGAGATCCATTTAGCAGCTGTTTGAGTTTTCAATTATAGCGTAATATAATTAGATTTTCATATTTCCTCAGCACTTTAGTTTTCAGTTTTGAAGCTAATGGGGATGTGAAGAAGTCCTTAAAGTGCTCGGTAAAGTGAAAAAAAATTGGTCATACAAATCTTATAATTGGATTAACATTAGGGTTGTAATTGAGAAACACAGACAGTTTGCTAAAATAATTTCAAAGCAGCACTGAATGGGTTTTCCACTCGTATCAAGTGAAGGATATTTGATCTAACGGTCTGTTTTTATCTGGATCTGGTGCACTTTGTGGCTGGAAACCTCTAGCATAGACCGACTTGGTTGTTTCCGTCTGTATGTGACCACAGACCGACTCCAACGTTGTGCAGATCAGGACTCTGCGGGGGAGACGGCCATCTGTTGCTATGTTCTTCTCGTCGCTGAAGATTGTTCTTTTGGACCGACTGTACATTTGGTTCTCGTGCCGCGCAGTGTAAGTAAAGTTATTTATGAAGCGCTCTTCGCAGACGGTATAAAAAAGGAGAAAACGCAACACGATAAAAAGACTACTAGAGCTACGAAGTTGCACAATAGAAAGTTAAAAGCACAGTAAACAGCAACAGGTCTAGTGCAAATTACCCAAACGCTTTACTAAACAGGAGTGTCTTTAGCCCGCTTCTAAAAGACACCAGAGACTCAGCAATATTTAGGTGCTATGGCCGCAAACGCTCGATCACCTCGTGTCTTGAGGAGAGTCTGAGGAACAGACAAATTTAACATGTTTAACCTGAGAGATCGAGCAGACTGGTAAGGTTGGAGTAGCTCAGCAACATAAGTAGGGCCCTGATCGTTTAACACACTGTAAGTGATAGTTAAAATTTTAAATCAGATCCTAAATGTGACCAGGAGCCAACAAAGGGATTTTAGTATTGGGGTGACATGACAGCGTCTACTTGATCTTGTTAGTAGTTGAGCAGCAGCATTCTGGATCGCTTGCAGATGATCGAGAGCAGAAACGCTAAGTGAGGTGAAAAGTGAATTGCAGTAGTCAAAGCGAGATGAGATGAAGGCATGTATAATCATCTCTAGCTCAACAGTTAGAACTACAGATCTCAGTCTACTTATGGAAAAAACAAGATTTGGACAGGGGCTTCACATGGGGATCGGATGACAAGGATTCTTCAGATAATAATAATAATAATAATGCATTGGTTTTATATAACACTTTTCTAGGCACTCAAAGACGCTTTACATTGCATTATTCATTCACTCCATCGTCCATGGTGCTAAGCTACGTATGTAGCCACAGCTGCCCTGGGGTAGACTGATGGAGACCAGTCTGCTCCATCAGCCCCTCCGACCACCACCAACCACTCACTCTCACACTGCCTCCACCCAGGCTTCCTGGTGTTCCCTCACGGTCTCCCATCCAGATACTGACCAGGCCCAACCTGGCTTAGCTTCTGAGATCTGATGGAATCAGGCATCCACAAGGCGATATGGCCAATACCGCCCCTAGATTACGCAGGTTTGCGTGAGCAGCAGTGGAAAGATGTCCAATATTTTGACGGAGGGATCTATCAGATATCCCTGATTGTAACCGGTATTAGTTTTAGTCAAATTCTAGTCAGTTTATTTTTGTTATTTGAACTTTATTCAACAAGAAATTAGGACATTCTAGTCTGGCGTTTGTCATTTAAAGTCCTGTCATTCGTTATTATGTCTTCAGATCATCCTGAGGCTACAACCTTTCCCATCTTTCTTCTGTACAGTTGCCTTGAATGCAGGTGTTGCTTTGGTCTGTTGCGAGGTTTCTAGAAAAGGCCAGATTTTTTTTAATTTCTGGACAAAATATGTAAAATTTGTAAATGGTAAATTATCTGCACTTTTATAGAGCCTTTTTCTACCTTAGTGGTATCCAGAGTGCTTTACAATGTGTTTCACATTCACCAATTCACACACCAATGGCGACTGAGCTTCCATGCCATTAGGAGCAACTTTGGGTTCAGTGTCTTGCCCAAGGATACTTTGGGATGTGGAGGGGCCGGGGATCGAACCGCCAACCTTGCGATCAGTGGACAACCTGCTCTACCACCTGAGTCACAGCTGTTTTTTGTGGGGAAAAAGGTACTCTTCTCCATTTTTCACTATGTCCATCTGTTTAATTCAATTCATAAATCTGTTTTCTAGTGAATAAACGGAAAAAATTACATTTGTTTTTTCTTCTTCTTTGAGGTTTTTGGCATAATCTTGTTATATTTGCAGCTTCTTCTCCTGTTTACTACAGCCATGCAGCCTATACCGCCACCTTGTGGTTACAATCTGCTGTCTGGTTTATTTGCTCCAAAGCAGTTTATTAAAACAAACAGAATTTGATTTTTTTTTTTTTTTTTTAAATTCGCTTGCATCATTTCAAAAGTTCACTTCAAACTCCCTTGACAGAAACACAACTACAGTGTTTTCTGGGGGTAAAATGCTCTGTTTTTGAAGAAGCTCCTGTTGTTGTAACTTCTCACCACTGGCAGATTGAAGAAAAACAACATTCTGAGGTAGATGTTTGCAGCTATAAAGCACTGAGGCAGGTGGTCCAGTTCTCAGAGAGCCTGTCCGGTATGTGGAGCAGCCTGTCAGAGCGGTTTTAGCCAAAGCTCACTACTTGTCACTCTGGATAAAAGTGTCAGATTCACCGTTTAACTGCAGGAGTATTAAAAATGACACCGGCTCTTTAGCTGTGCGTCGAGCTCGCAGCGAGGCGATGACCGAGAGGCCGCGATGAACCACGGGACGGCTCAGTCACGATGAAGGCAGGTTATTGCTGCAATCCTCCACCTCCTGCAGCCCTCCACACCTATCAACTTGAGTTGCTAAGTCTGACACTGATGATACGTTCTCCGGGCAGGGGGATCCTGGGAATAGACCTTATCCATCATCCTGCTCACCTCCAATAACATCTTTTTGGCCAGAAAGCACAACAAACACTGGGTGAAAAGGAGATTTAACATCCAAAATTCAAGGATATCCAAGCAGGCATGGAGCTGGGGGCAGATTTTCTAACAGAAATAGCCACAAACCAGGCCAAATGTGAGATAAAACACTCAATTGACATTATTAACACTGATCTAAAGGGGGAATTCTTCTCTTTAATTACCAGGTAGTGTTAGAAGAAGCAACAGAGCCCAGAATTAGCTTCATTCCTCCTGATGCTTTCAGACGAACTCATTGCTCAAGCCTGAAGTTTCGCTCACTTAAACACCACCGCTGCACTTTTGATTAATTCTCAGGAGGAACTTTCTGAATCTCTGGGAAAAAAAACCTCTGTAAGAACTTGTGAGAAGCCACGGCAGAAAGATATGCTAATTTAACTCGGAGACGACGAGACGTTGGTTTTATTTAGACGTGGGGACTTATTACTGTGTAGAGTTATAATAACACGAGTGTAAAGTTCCACTAGTGGCCTCTGGAGGCCGCAACAGTCATTATATAATAATGGTAAACAGAAAAATGTTCAAAAACATGACAAATTGGTGATTATTCTGCCATCAACACAACCTTACTGGTTCATAAGACTTGAGAAAAGACACAAGAGCCACTAGAATTTAAAGGGTTTAGCCTCTAAAGACCAATAAAGACCATCCTGGCAGTGTTCATACCATCCACGCATTGGTCGTAGTGGTGAGGGAATATCATGTCACATTTCAAAAGTGAAAGGAAATGCTTCAAAAGGTTGGTTTGAAAGCTTGAAATCTCATTAAAACGCTGGTTTAAGCTAGTCTGAAACGCATCTTGCATTGACGGGCTAAAAAATATATTTAATGGTTGAGTTTTTCTTCTTTGCAGCACTTTTTAAACAATTTCAAAATTTCATTAAAACCCTCCAAATGCTGACCTCAGAACTGATGCGAAGAACATAAAGTCCTGAGTTTCTAAAGGCTGAATCTTTACTCTGAAATGTTTGTGGATGTATAGGCATGCTCACATTACAGACTGTTCTTTCAGAGCCGAGTTTCAGACACTCACTTTGCAGAGATCTGCCCACACAGTTGTGAGATTCTTGCAGCTGCAGTTTGAAACTCAGAAACAGATGGTCTGAAAAACCTGAACTGACTGTTTGCTCTGCTGCTGAAGCAGAGTCCAGTAATATTGAGCAGGTTAGGTGGCACTGACAGACTTCATTAACTGAGGATACACAAACAGGGTTTCTCTAGGACAAGGGTGTCCAATCCTGGTCCTTGAGGGCCGCTATCCTGCATGTTTCAGATGTTTCTCTCTTCCAACACACCTGATTCAAATGATCAGGATGGTTATCAGGCCTCTGCAGAGCTTGATGATGAGCTGATCATTTGAATCAGGTGTGTTGGAAGAGGGAAACATCTAAAACATGCAGGATAGGGGCCCTCGAGGACCAGGATTGCCCACCCCTGCTCTAGGACATCAAATAAAAGTTGACAGTTGATAATCTGTCAGTTAACGACCTGGTTTGTCTTAGTTGCTTTAACTTCAAAAATCACCTCCAGGGCAGGAAGACAGATGAGCAACTTTATCAAAGTTCCTCTCTGGTCTTTGATTCCACCTCTAAAATCTCATCTTAGTGTATCACGGCTGTATATTTGGATTCTTTTTCCATGAAAATGATCTTTTTGTACATTAAAATACCTTGGATGCAACTCAGCACCACGACTTCCACTACTATGTTCAGATCTGTGAAGTCCCTACCACACCAGCTCACCTTGCTTAAACACTGTTAAACTACTCTGCAATACACAGTGACAAGCTGTAATACAATAACACAGCAAAACCATTGGTACCTTTTCTTCCATCGCAGTGAGGAACGTGCCAATTGGTCCAGCACCCGTCCTTGTCCCAAGAACAACCGCTTTTACATTAAGGTTCCCCAATACCAGAAACCACCTCCCTACATAACACACAATTCAAGTATAGTAGTTTAGCTCTAGTACCTGGTTACTTACTGTCCTACTGTTTAACATCGTTGTGAGCAATTCTTGGCGTTACGGGAGTTTAGCTAGTAAAGAAGCACCATGACAGAGACTTGTATGAGACTTACTGACCCTCAAGCCAACAAACAACTGTGTCTGATGGACAATATTGAGGTTTTTTCCATGTTTCTTTGCGACAACAGATGAAAGCAAACAATAAGTCTGTACAGATTCTAGTAGTCACTTTAGTAAAAATCCTGATTTTAGAATTGGGTTCAGGACACCCATATTAGTCATAAGCTTATTTATTTATTTAATTATTTATTTTGGACATATTCAGTTACCAAAAAAAAAAACAATCATAATGACAATAGCCTATGTTCGAATTACTTTAATTCACTGACAACATGAGAGTTCGATCATCAGTGTCAGTTCCGTATAAGAAGAGTACAACTTTCCAAAGGCAGAAAGCTTTTGTGGGATGGAAGCACTCATCTTTTGGTTAACCTCAAGCCAACTTTTCTTGGAACCTCATGCAACCTGCACAAAAACACGCCGGGCTAATTAAGAAGCCGCTGCACGAACATGGCATAGTTACTCTAGAAACAAGAATGCATAATGAAGAAATGGGTAAATAAATGATAGCTTGAGAGATTACACAGTGATTTTACTTCGACGTGTCAGAACCAGAAACAGATTCTTAAGAAGAATAAAGCTACAGAAAGTCCTACACTGCAAGTAGACAGGATTGGTTCTTTAGGTTTGTGACATATGAAACCCTGGAAGTCTGGATTTGTGCATCTGAGACTGTTTTTAGGACACTGCAGCTTTAACATGGAAACGCTCAGCCATGGTGTTGACTCATTATATTGCACTTAATCTCTCTTCTAGCATATATTAAAAAAAACTGCACCATATGGACATCTAACAAGGTAAGAAACTGTATTTCCCCCCAAGACGTCTTTAACATAATTTAAATGAAGTTGCACACCTCAGCTAAACAGCACAGAGAACACTTCAGAACTTCTTTTTTCCTTCCCCAACATATGTGCACCAGTTTTCAGATCATCAGTTGCAAGATTTCAAACCAGGAAAACCAACTAACACACCAAGAGAACAGTGACTAATGTGAAACCGGGAAAATGTGTTGGAGACATGCTGCAGAATAATGTTTGTAGAGATTCTATCACAACGTGTATTCATCCCATATGGTGGCAGCAGGTTGGGTGAGGTAGCACAGATATGCTTCTCTTTAGCTGCATCTTCTAGCTCTTTCCAAGGCCAGATGGATAATACAAAACCTGCAGCATGCTTTGGGTCTCTGGAGGAGCCTCGGGAGGAAAGGCGTCGATGCTGGAGCAGAGCAGGAGATGCCAAAACCGTCTTAAATGGCTTCTTTAGATGCAGCTCTTTGCAGAGATCTGAGCCGTACATAGAGCCTGAATTATACTTCCCACATCTGGGTTGTTTGGAGACGCTACATACATTTCGTTATCAGCCCACAACGTCCGCAAGGGTTTAACCCCGAGACGAGCTGATCCTGGGAATTTCTAATCAGCTTCATTCTCTGAGAACCGCGTATAAATTAAACTATCACAACACCGTTTCAGGCCCTTTAAAGTTTCATCCCCAACTCTGTTCACAGTCCGCTCATGACACTAATGAACCCCCTTTTTAGGAGCCAAAAAGAGACAGGGGCATAATAGAGCCTTCGGAGCACAAATGCACAATCTCTGAAAGTACCAATTTTCAGAACACAATCTCCCGCACTGGACTCGCCTTAGAAACTTAATGAAATTAGTATTTGTGTTCTCAAATCAGGCCAGTTCGAGAATGAGGGCCGTATAGGTTTGAAAAAGAAAATGAGATGCCTTCCCGGCAGCAGATTGAGAGGTGTGCTGCAGTGCATTAGCGGCGCTTTCGCCCATTAGTGGCCACAAAAGATGTTTGAAAGAATCTTTTAATAATGATAACTGTGCATAATTGAGTGGGCTGGAAGCTAATGGCTCAAGTGTTAACAGTCTGAGGTGCATATAAATGATGTACGCCGAAGAAGTATTTGAATCCTCGAAGGCCGAATCGCCGAACGCACACGAACCATTTCATGTTGTGAATTCTTTATGGACACATTTTCAAATGCATCAACATCACAGAGCTCATGCTTATGTCTTGCTGTTTGGTCAAGGATGGATCATTGAAAGAGGCTACTGTGCTCAGACTCCAGGAGGCTTTTGTTTGACATGACTGGAGACATTTGTCATCAGCCACAAAGACACTAAAAGACTTTCTCCTCCACACATCATACATTTGCCGTTTTCTATTGCAACAGGATGCTGTTAGCCACAGTTGAACCTCCTGAACCCCAAAACTTGCTGGTAAATTTGAAAGGTATGGTACCAATGGAAATATATCAACAAAATTAAACCATTTACCAAAGCTAGAAGTTAAAATCGTTGGGTTTTCAACTTTCCATTAGTCCTTGAACTAATCGTCTAGTGAAATAAGGTTCCACTGAGAAAACTGGCCAAACATAAACTTAAAATTTGTATTTTTTAAATCAAAATCACTTTAATCTACACGACTCATTTCAAAAACTGGCCAAAAATTTACTATTTGCACCAGATCCTGCAAAAAAAACTACAAATTTCAAGACACCACAACAAAAATTACATTCAGTTGAACTGCAGGCAGTGTTTACACAGAGCGAGGAGTACATAATTATTGATATTTAATGACCACTTATGACATCTTATTTGAAAAATAATGCATATTTGCAGAGATTTAACGAAGCTAGAAGCTGTAAAAAACAAGCAATTGTTGGGTTTTCAACTTTCTATTGGTCCTTGAACTAATTGTCTAGTGACGTAAGGTTCCATTGAAGAAATTGGCCAAATCTAAGCTTAAAATTGTATTTTTTAAAATCAAAACCGCTTGAATCTACATGACTCGTTTAAGAAACTGCCAAAAATTTAACTATTTGCACCAGATCCTCCAAAAAAAACCCTACAAATTTCAAGACACCATCAGCAATTAAACCGTGACCAGCTGTCAAGTAAAAAAATTCCATTCGGTTGAACTGCAGGCAGTGTTCACACAGAGTGGGGAGTACATAATTATTCATATTTAACAACGTCTTCTTGAAAGAAATGCATATTTGCAGAGATTTACCAAAACTAGAAGCTGTAAAAACAAGGAATCGTTGGGTTTTCATCTTTCCTCTAGTCCTTGAACTAATCATCTAGTGACATAAGGTTCCATTGAGAAAGCTCACCAAATCTAAGCTTAAATTTGTATATTTTTAAAATCAAAATCGCTCTAATCGTCATGACTTGTGAAAGAAACTGCCAAAAATTAAACTATCTGCACCAGATCCTGCAAAAAAAACCTACAAATTTTAAGACACCACGAGCAATTTAGCAGGGACCAACAGTCACATAACAAGAACTCCATTCAATTGAACTGCAGGCAGTGTTTGCAAAGAGTGGGGAACAGATAAGAGACGAATCAAATTAGAGAGATTGAGAGCACAATAAAATATACATGAACTTACTACAAATATAAAACATTTTAAGAAAATATGCATGAAAAGATTGCTTGAAAAATGTAATGTGGGAAAGTCAAGGTGCTATTGGGGTTTCTTAAGAGGTATATAAGTATAGGGCTTTGATGCAAACAGGAAACAGCAAGATACGAGATGTATGGACATGTAACAGGTAGAAGATAAAAAGCTAAACTTCAACCTACTTGTTTTCAGATATTATTTCAGCTTCTGTTTTTTGTTTTGTTTTTAAATTTGTGTTTTATTTTCTCTTTATTTGTCTTCATGATGCTGTGGCATGTCTGAGACAAAATATAGAATAAATCTAAATAAAATGAATGCGGCATGGTTCAAAGACAATATACGGAGGAGCAAGTTGTTGGAAGATACACTGATCATCCACAACATTCTGACCACTGACAGGTGAAGTGAATAACATTGATCTTATTGGTACTATGTGGTGTTTTGATGGAAAACCTTGGATTTTAACATCCATGTTGATTAGACTTAGACACCTAAATAAACATGGTCCCACAACAAACACACCCCCTCATGCAAATGGAAATCCCAAATGTCACTGGATGAAAATGCACCCCACCATATGGAAACAACATCAACCAATCAGGAACATGTTGAGGAACATGACAATGGCCCAACATGTTGATTTGACCTCCAAACTTCCTACACCTCATTCTGATCAAGCATCAACAGGATGCAGTGGAACAAGTTGGACTGACAGAGGCCCCACTGCACAAGCCAGAGTACCCAAAGGATCCAGTGCCAACATCCTGGTTCCAGACCCCATAGGACACCCTGAGAGGTCCTCTTGTCCATGTCCAATGGTTCAGAGCATTTCTGAGCACATAAGGGGGACCAACACAATATTAGGCAGGTGGTCATAATGTTATGCCTGATCTGTGTACATTCAGCATGGTGAGACGTCTTTCTACAGTTGATGTAAAACTGCAGAATTTGTAGAGACTGCAAAAATGTAAGTAGGACTACAACTACAGCATGTACAGTTGCTATCGTCCTTCCAGTATTGGCAACACTTGTGAGCACTTGGAAAATATTGTATTGCACACTTCTGACTTCTCTCTCCTTCTTCATGGTTGTTCTGTTCTGTCAGAGGTTCATGTCTTTATATTGCAGCGAAAAATGAGCCCACAGTGCATAAAAACACTGAGACACTGCTCGGAGTTCTGAGGGTTAAGGTTTCATCTCAGGCTGTGTTTCCAATAATAATAATAAACGACTGGAAAATGCGCAGAGGAGCTGCTGATTATGCAGCGGATCAGGCAGGGCTCCTCAAAGTAATTAAAAACAGCCATACACAGACCGTCTGCACTGCAAATATCATTTCTATTATCCGATTTAGCCTCAGTTTATTATTTCAGTCACTTTCCGTCGGCTTCAATTTGTTAAAAATAAACTAGATTTTAAAAAAGGCATAGAAACAACAAACATAATTCTGAAAGACAGAGAGTAAAGATTTCAAACGGGTACCTAAGTGGGTCAAATGAAAAGAATTTACATTAAATATACAGATATGCATTGACACTGATGCCACTAAAATGGGTCAGAAGGTGAATTCTCTTTAAAAAGCGAAGATAAATGGATTTAAAGGGCATGATAGTTTGCGTAAATTGCCCAGTATGGTCTCAAATCCCATTATCTGATTGGAGTCTAATGGCGTATTAACAGAATGAAAATGAGTGATGCTGCTAATGGACTGCTGCTTTTCAGAAAAGGCATCTAAATCTACATTTAAAAAAAAAAGAAAAAAGCAGGATTTGATTGGAGTTCAGTGGCACATTATCGGGACATTTAGCTCAAGAGACAAGGGGGAAAAAATAAAACAAGGAAATATGTATTCAGCGGGGGGTTTGTGAGAGCAGTGTTATCTGGAAGCCCTGTGGCAGCACGAATCAGTTTCAAAGGATTTCTGCACTGCTTTTGCTCATCGCCAAATTGTCCTATTGCCAACAGATACGTGTCAGTGAATCCAAGAGGACTGTAATCTGGAGGTGATCCCAAAACTTTGGATTAATAGGAATTAATTATAAGGCTTATGATATTAGTATTATGTCCTCGCACAGGAGCCCGAAAAGTCCCAACAGTGCGGCTGAATAATGGATGGCGTGTTTTGGGATGTTGTGACGGCATATTTAACAGCAAAGAAAGTCTGATTTAATCATGATTCCATATGTTCAGTTCAGTTCAGACTGAAATCATGATGCAACTCAATGAAAAACAAACTCAAATGTCAGCATCGGTTTGAATGTTCGCTTCAAAAACCGAACCTGAGCATCGCTTCAGGGAGGCTTGTTGCTCTGACAGGCGGTTATGATGTTACCTTGGCTCCATTTTCTCATCGGTAACAAACAGATTAATGCAGCAGTTTCCACACAAAGAAGTACAACAGCTGATTTTAACCAAATCTACTGAAACAGTGACGTCTGGAATGAAATAATATATGCAATTACTGATATTTAATGATGTTTGGTTTCAAAAAAATGCATATTTGCAGATACTTACCAAAGCTAGATGCTGTAAAAACAAACAATCGATGGGTTTTCGATTTTCCATTGGTTTGGTCCTTGAACTAATCATCTAGTGACGTAAGGTTCCATTGACAAAACTGAATCAAAACGCTCATTTCAAAAACTATTTGCACCAGATCCTGCAAAAAAAAAACTACAAATTTCAAGACGCCATGAGCAGTTCAGCTGTGCCAAACAGTCACTTAATAAAAATTCCATTCGACTGAACTGCAGGCAGTGTTCACACAGAGCAGACAGTAGATATTTATTGATATCTAATGATGTCTTTTTTTAATGTATATTTGCAGAGATGATGTCTGCAAAGTGGCGCTAGAGCTCATCTGATGTGACTGTGTGTGTATTGAATAATGAAAAAAGGTTATTAATCCAAATGTTAATGTAATGTTTTAGTGTACAAAAGCATTGCTAGTGAGGAAAAATCTTCAGTAACTCTCAGAACTTAAAAACACCCCCAAAGTCTTGGAGGTTGTTGGTAAATTTTACGAGAGTTACAGAGTTATGAAATTAAAACTGTAGGATTTTTGCAATGTTCCATGGTTTAGGTAGAAGTTTTTGCTCAATTTCTTTCAAGAAAATCCATGACCTCAACTGGGAGGCTCTAGGAGACTTGACTCTTGAATTAAACACATGCAAGACATACATAAATGAAGGCCTTCCAGTGAAGTTTTATGTTGGAGTTGGGTAAATATGCACATTTTGACACTAACATTTTAATTTTTACTGAAAATGTCTGGCAGTTCTCAATATCAGTTCAATCAATCAATCCAATTTTATTTGTATAGCCCTTTACAATAACCAAAAGGTACACAAAGTGCTTTACAACAGAGCCATAAAACAATACATAAAGATAATACATAAAAACACAGGCTTTTGGCTGTGGAAGGAGCCACAGAGCTGCAGGTTATTGAAGGCCTTCCTGAAGTACATAAAATACAGCAGATAAAAACAAGACTGCCCTGGACAGAGTTAAAAGCCAGTCTAAAAAAGTGGGTTTTCTGCTTTGATTTAAAAAGGCCGAGATCAGTTGTTGTGCGAATGTCGGGGGGCAGTTTGTTCCACAGTCCGGAAGCAGCGACAGCAAATGAACGATCACCCCACTGTTTGTACCTCGACCTTGGAACTTCTAAAAGCAGCTGACCCGAAGAACGCAAGGCCCTGCCGTGATCACGGATAGTTAAAATCTCTGACAAGTAAGAAGGAGCCTGGCCATTAATGGCGTTAAAAACAAACAACAGAAGTTTAAAATCAATTCTAAAACGGACTGGAAGCCAGTGGAGTGACGACAGCACAGGGGTAACGTGCTCACGTCTGGACGTGCTTTTTAAAATCAGGCAGCAGCGTTTTGTACCAGTTGGAGACGTGAAACAGAAGACTGGCTGAGACCAACGTAAAGGGCATTACAGTAGTCCAGTCTAGAACTAAATAAATAATCAGTTGTTATATTTTGGGGCGGTGGTGGCCTAGTGGTTTGTGAAGGGAACTTGTAACCGGTGGATCACCAGTTTGGGCTGGCAAGAGGCCGAGGTGGGAGAGTGACAGCGACCACCTTGAGCAAGGCCCTTAACCCCCGACAGCTCCCTGGGCGCTGCACCGCGGCAGCCCACTGCTCATAGTATGTATAGCTATAGTTAAGTATGAATGGGATGGGTCAAATGCAGAGAAAGAATGTCCCCTAGGGCAGTGGTTCTCAACTGGTGGGTCGGGACCAAAAGTGGGTCGCAAAGCCATTTTTAGAGGGTCACAGAAGCATGCCCCCTGTAAAAAGTAGTGGTATAAAATCTTTTATTTTAAAGGACATGTTTCTTATGACAGTTTGCTTTCAATAGCAGGATATTTAGTGGTGGTGACACCAGTAGTTGCCCACTATCACCTCTAGACTTTGCTCTGCCAGCTTACTGGAGAAATTTATGCTAAAATGTCCCAAAAATAAATGAAAATGTGCTCAGAATCTGTCAAAATGGGCCAAAATACGCCCAAACTTGGCAAAAGCATCCAAATATCCCAAAATTAGCAAAAAAATAAGCCAAAATGTTCCTAAATTGTATCAAAATGCACTGAGACTACACTCAAATAAACCTTATTTTGTTAACAGGAACAGCAAACTTCAAAAATTTGGGTCGCGACCGTTATTAATAGAGACATAGTGGGTCCTGAGGCTGGACCAGTTGAGAACTACTGCCCTAGGGGATCAATAAAGGTTTGATTATTTATTTATTTAGATTATATTTGGGCACAGTTATCAATGATGCCATATGTACACATGTGAAAAGGTGTATAAAGTCTATTATCGTCTTTATATTGATCTTAATTCCACCATTTGTCTATCTTTTGCCGTCTGTAATGCTTCACTTCTGTCGAGCTGCTGTGGATCAATAATTTATCTCCTCGATAACTGATAAAAAACGCACAAAATCTAAGTTGAAAGCAGCTTTCTACTACATATGTAACCGGTTATGAAAAGATGATTAACATATGAATACACAACTGGCTCTGCTGGAGAAACGGTAATCATAGCAGTTGTACGGGCATCAGCGGGTATGAAAAACAGTAGTTAGAATAGATCTGCCAGACAAAACGCTAATAATCCCTTCAGGAACAATATCCAAAGATTGGTATTATCAGGGAAATGTTAGGTATGACACACAGCACGTAAACAAAACAGCAGGGGACAGAATATGTATGAAACTGTAATAAAAATAAGGAAAATGTACGCGCAGTATGAAAATAACAAGCTGCACCGGTGATAACGCCGTACTGTCGCCGGAGACAGAAAGTCCTTTATCACCAAAACAGCCCAATTTGTACAGCAGTGGGAGCAAACAACAGCCATGACACACGGAGATCACAATACACCAGAGACACGTACAGTAAATAGCAGCCGCTGCCTGGAAGCCGCAGTAAAAGGACGGACCGGGATCAAAAAGCCTCCTGCACAAGAACTCAGAGTGGCCATGTTTCACGGCTGCAAACGTCCCGGGTCCGGTGCTGTTCAGTCATGATGGGCCCTGCTGCATTCGTTCTGAGGGGCTTCCCCCTGCAGTTGCTGGTCTGAGTATTTCAGAAACTGCTGATCTACTGGGATTTTCACCACAACCATCTCTGGGGTTTACAGAGAATGGTCCGAAGAAGAGAGAATATCTAGTGAGCGGCAGTTGTGTGGACGAAAATGTTTCCATAGTTGTCTCTGCTCTGCTCTACATAAACACCGCCTGCAGTTCAGCCGAGACGAGGCGAAAAGTTCCTGGATGTTTGACACAAGACTGTTGGTTGCAGATGAGTGAATCAAGGCTTCTTTGCTGCACAGAGGTGCTTTAGTGTTTGTTTTGTCTATTTTTTGGACATGCAGACATGTAAAATAAAGTGATTTGGATTAAATGTCACATTTTTAAGCTTAGATTTGGTGAATTTTCCAAATACAGATCACATAAGTACTTCAAGAAAGTTTGACGAAGTTAAAAATCAACAATTGTTTTATAAGTTTTCACCGTTTCTAGCTCTGATAAATGGTGTTAGTTTGGCCCTTTTCTGAAGGTGGCATACCTTTCAAGCCCAGCAGGTTCTGGGACTCAAAAGTTTAATGGTTATCAGGGTGATATTATTCTTTTATGCTTATTCATTTTCAAATACATGTGTAAATGTACTATAGGGCAGGTTTCATTGTTGGTTTTTAATTAATATTCAGTTAAAATTACTACTTGTGTCTTTTGATAACCAAAGTAATCGGAATAAATTAAAAATAAACGTTTTTTCTGCTGTTTCTTTGTTAAAAATACTTCATTAAAAATGTCAATAATTATCAATTCAGTTCAATTTTATTTATATAGCACATATTTACAACATAAGTCGTCACATAGCGCGAAACATTGTAAGAAAGAACAGGAAACAGAAAACCCAACAATCCAAAGTTGCTTTTGGATTCCCTGTGAGCAGCAATCAGCGACGGTGGGAAGGAATCAAAAAACCCCTACGATAGGGAAGGGGGGAAAAAACCTCCGACAGAACCAGGTTCAGGGAGGGCGGACATCTGCCTCGACCGGTTGGGTTGGGAGTGGGGAAGAGGAGGGAGGCTATTATCAATAGGCTGAAATTAAATGATTTATCGCAACAAACTTTCCAGCTATGACGCCCTGCCCTACTTAAACATTAAAAAAAACACATGATGTGTTCCTAATCATTAACCTGACCGAGCAGCAAGTAACCCCAAACACACAAGAAAGAAAAAATATTTGTCAAACTGCCTCCAAAAAGTTCTCAGCAGCTCCGGTTCTGCAGGCGGTTTCAATTTCACTCTCAAGTTCTGACTCATTACTTCCGATGAGGCAAACGGCAGCATCCAATGGCAGACGTTAATTTGGGACAAAGTGTGAACGGGCTCTCAGAAAAGTTAATAACAGGAGTGACGCTGCAGACACATGCAGCACTTTCCATCTCCATGCCTTTCAGAAATAGAGCGTGTTGCGACGCTGATGAGGCCCACTTCAGATGCCACGGAGACGCTGTCAGTAAACACCGAGCGCCGTGTTCATTGGGGCATTTCTTTCGCACAAAAAAAAGATATAAATAAAAATAAGCCCGGCTGCTTTTCTGTCACCTGCCTCGCAATTTTTACATCTCGGGAGAAGCAACATTACAAAATGTTTGCAGAATGAATCAGTTTTCCTTCAGATGGAGCCACAAGACGCGGTGACAAGGAGCTCCAGCACATATGGCATTTCATTTTCCACCTACGACGACATTATTTCCAGAAACGAATTCTGTCCACACGCGCCACGCCGACTTATTGCCAGCTGCCATGGGAACAGAGCGGGAGATTTTCATGTAACGTTGGATGACATGTCATCTCCCTCGCTGCTGTCCAGGAATCCTGCTGGATTCATTGGAAAGTTTATGTTTATCTACCTACAGGTCAGCGTGATGGTACATCTTAAAATAGAGAAACCACTCCACCTCCTCCTCTTCCTCCCCCAGCAGCCACGGTGATGTAAACCCAGCACCTTTCTCCCCACAGTGTACAGATTTAGGCAAACTGTCACGACACAGCGTGCCGTTTTCACGCTACCCGTTGGGCGTCACCTTGCTTCCCGAAATTAAAAAAAGCAACAGCGGGGCTATTCCGAGCGAGGCCCTCCCGCCACCTCGACGAGCCGAAAACGTCTCCGCCGTCGCTGCGTTTTGTTTCAGGTAAATGACGGAGAGGTTTGATCTCGGCCGGTGAGTTCGCTCCGCGGGGCCTGAAAAAACTCGATTTCTGAATCACCGCTGCTACGCTGAGATCCCCGCTCATCGCTCTTCTGGGATGCAACCCACTGTTAGCACATTAACTGACAGCGAAGGAAAAAAAGACAACACAAAGGCTGGCAAACGACTGCTCTGCTGCACACCTGTACATTTCACAGAACTGATTTTTTTTCCACTGTAAGCTCATTTTTCACTGCAATATAAAGTCCTGCACCTCTATAGAAAACAGAACAACCACAGCTGCAAGTAGAGGGAACAAGGTATAGACCTATTATCAGCATCGATATTTTTATTGACCGATTGATAAATTCAATGCTTCAGGTCTGACGTAGCCTCTTCTCTCTGTCAGAAATATGTGAGGCTGTAAAAACCGAACCAGAATGATGTCACTTCCTCTCAAAACTGCACTTTGTTGTATGAAAGTTTGCACTGAAGTTAATGAGGCCAAATAACTGAATGGAAAGCAAAGATTTGATACTCAGACCGAATTTCCTCAGTTCCAACAACTATTCTAGGTATTTACACAAAGAAAAAACTGCACAGATTAGAGAAGATCTTCCTGCAGACACGTTTTAAGACACGTTAAAACAGTGGTTTTCAGCTGGTCCAGCCTCAGGACCCACTATGTCTCTATTAATAACAGTCGCGACCCAGATTGTTGAAGTTTGTTGTTCCTGTTAACAAATTAAGGTTTATTTGGGTGGAGTCTCAAAGCATTTTGATACAGTTCGGGAAAATTTTGGCTTATTTTTTTGCTCATTTTGGTAAATTTGGACACTTTTGCCAAGTTTTGGGCATATTTTGGCCCATTTTGACAGATTCTGAGCACATTTTGGTTCATTTTTGGGACGTTTTAGCATAAATTTCTCCAATAAGCTGTCAGAACGAAATCTAGAGGTTAATAATGGGCAACTACTGGTGTCACCACCACTAAATATCCTGCTATTGAAAGCAAACTGAGTCAAAAGAAATGCCTCCTTCAAAATAAAAGACTTTATACCACTACTTTTTTGGGGGGCCATGCTTCTGCGACCCTCTAAAAATGGCTTCGTGACCCACTTTTGGGTCCCAACCCACCAGTTGAGAACCACTGCGTTAAAATACTTTACTTTGAAAAGCAGCTGGCATCGGACAGGATTTTTATCGTTCTTGTTGAAAAAAAAACAATTATTGTAGTCAATATTTGACAGGTTTCTGATTATGGGTATTTTTATTGACTGGCTACTGATCAGTTAAATGCAGCATCACTTCTGAAGACAAAAACAGGATCAACACATTGATCAAAAAGATTGGTTCAGTGATCGGATGCACCCTACACTCAACTGAGGTCACCTATAACAAGAGGATTAGGGCTAAATTGAAAAAATGTGCTGACCTTTGAAGACCATCCTCTTCACAGCATTTTTAATGGACTGATTAGTTCTTTTAGTGAGTGTTTGGTGATGCCTAAGTGCTCCACCAAACGACTCAGAAGGTCTTTTATTCAGGCAGCAGTTCGTTATTTTATTGAACGCTTGTGACTTGGATGCTACTGTCTGTTCTCTTGGAGCTCTTGTGCTGCTCGTCCTGTTTTTTCCTGTGTAGGTGTTGAGGGCAGCCAGTGCACCACTGACTTTGCACCTGTTTTGAAGACCATGACCATGGCATTTGATATTTGTTTTTGTATTTATTTATTGTAAATGTCAAGATGTGTACTGTACGAGTGGACTGTGTGACCGGTGGAATATGAGTTTCCCCATCAGGGATTAAAAAGGTTTCTTATCTTAATCATAAAAAATATATACTTTTTTGATAGGAAACTCACTCTTACAAAATAAAGCAATTTAGTGGTAAATGGTCTGCACTTATATAGCGCTTTTCTCTACCTTAGTGGTATCCAAAGCACTCTACAATGTGTTTCACATTCACCCATTCACATTCCAATGGCGACAGAGCTGCCATGCAAGGCGCTAATCTACCATTGGGAGCAACTTGGGGTTCAGTGTCTTGCCCAAGGACACTTCGGCATGTGGAGGGACCGGGGATCGAACCGCCAACCTTGCGATCAGTGGACAACCTGCTGTACCACCTGACCAACAGTCACCTCCTTCAATTCCTCTCCTTCAGTATACTACTCGATGTTTAAATGGTTGATCTGTTTAAATAAAAAATATCTCATGAAACTGAAACTCTGAATAATTAGAAATCACTGTGTGTGAGTGAAAAAAAAAATATTTGTAGTTTACATGAACCAACACTTTTCTGTTTTCTGTTCCGGTCACATTTTTACTCGCTGTCAACTCATTTTTCTCTGCAACATAAAGTCCTGCACCTCTATGGAGAAAGGGGACAACTATGACAGAAGGAGAAATAACTCAGAAATGTGTTTTATGCAGTATAGCAAAGCCAGAATCCCATAAATCATTAAAAAGAAAAGAGTAATTATACAAATACTATAGGCATTTTACCATTTACACTATTTACACTGCCTGCAGTTCAGCTGAAAAATCTCTAAACTCTTTCCACATGGTTGTTGATTTCAACCGAGTTAGTTTTTTTTAAGTATCTGTAACATAGAATAAGGAGGCTTGTCGCAGATGAGTGAGTCTTGGATTAGTTTTTTACAAAATCTGAATTAAACAGTCCGTTTTTGGCAAATTCTTCAGTAACACATGTAGAACTAGAAAAGCACTCAGAGAGCGCATACTTCCACCAAGGGTCTTCAGTCCACCCCCAACACAATCTCTCAATTCACATATTTTGTATGGAACGTTGCAGATACAAAATGTAATTACATACAGTTCAAATGTCCTACCGACAATGCGGCCTTCACCCCATCCGACCTAATGAACAGGTGCGGCCTCTAGCGTGGCAGCCCCTAACAGCCTCCCAGCTTCTTAGACAACCGGAGATAAGAATGCCGGCCCAATCGTGCGTATGTCGCTCAGGAAGGAAAGACAACTCCGTCATTGTCGCTGTCTGACGCATGGAGACCCAAAATGTCATGTGGTCACAGGGGGTTACCCCAAAAACAAGAGTGACCTCTGGTGGTTTTTAGATTTTAGAGTAAAGCACATTTAATTGTCCACTCGGTTACACTTACATTTAAAAAAAATCCTAGATCCAGACGGTGATCCGGATCACTCTCAAAATTTCCTAATTTGTTCCTTGTCCCATTTCACACATTTCCTGAAAATTTCATCCAATTCCGTCCATAACTTTGAGTTATTTTGCACACAAACAAACAAACAAACCAACGCCAGCCATCACATAACCTCCTTGGCGGAGGAAATAAAGACTCACTTACTTCAAGGACCAGTTCTCATTTCTAGCTCTGATAAGTGGTGTCATTGTGGTGTCATGACTTTCAAACACTTCCTCATCACTTGCGACTGAACTGAGACTGTTCCCGGGATGCCACTCGACTTTTTGGCACTTCTCCGAAACCATCTCGAGCCAAAAGGTGACTCATCCGGGCTGCTGTCTGTGCCAACATTATGGGACAGAGGAGGGAGGCGATTAACTTGTTTTTTATTATATTATATTTAAGATGTCCGACAGTGAGCCCGGACGCCCACCAAGGCCTGAGCTGACCCCCCTGCCAGGCCCGATCATCAAAAGATTATTTTTCATGCATTTTAGAAGATGTTGGTTACAGCGGAGGCGGCTCGGTTGGAAAGCTACTCAGGGACATCTGTTGGCTAAAGCAGAAAACAGATCGGTGTTATTCAACCTCATTGTTTGGGAGAAGAATGAACACTTGATGTAAGACACATACAGTGGAAAATGTATCATGATTAAATTATTTTTAAGATTAATTTTTTGATCAAGAGCAGGAGGAAATGGGTTTAATTTGAATTTAACCACTGTACTTTAAATTAAGAACTTTGCCATTTTATTAAAGTGCACAGGTAAATTAATTCGGTTCCCTAAGGACTGTTTCCATTTGTATGAAAATCTAGTCTGATCACAAGTGTTCAGCATTAAATACACGATACTCCCTGTTGTACTTTTTGTTTTGGTTGGTATAGTACAAATATATGGTATAGTACAGTATAAATTAAGCCATGATTTGGTTTTGGAGCTTTTATTTTGTTATGCATTCTAAATTAGTGTATTTAATTTCTGTTAGAAGCCCCTTTTTCGTGTTCTGTGTTATTTACTTTGAATCATTCACCCATGTTTAATAAAGCCCAATATGAACTTTGGTTAAACAGCAAACATACTAATGAAAAACACACCTTAGCCCACAAGCCGCACTGTGCTGAGTTTTTTTTTTTTTTTTTTTTAGCTTGAAATTAGCTTTATTATCACTTGGCACACAGCAGTTGTGTGTAACATCTAGGTCTATGGTGATATCACAGCATTTAACAATATCTAAAGCTGTAGTAGTATGGTAGTGTCTTAGTAGTTAGCATTGTCATTTAGCAGTTAGCACTAGCAGTATTTAAGCAGTTAGTGGTTCGCATTAGCATGTAGCATTTGTACTAGATAAGTGGTAGCATTGGCACTGGTCACTACCTGGAGCATCTCCTAAATGGGCCTGGTTCAGTTGAACGTGGCAGTGCTGGTTGAATTAGCAGTTAGCATTAGCACTTAGCTAAATGGAAGCATCAACACTGGCCACAGGCCCATCTCCTAAACGGGCCTGGTTCAGTTGAACGTGGCAGTGCTGGTTGAATTAGCAGTTGGCATTAGCATTTAGAAGTTAGCTAAATGGTAGCATCGGCATTGGTCACTACCTGGAGCATCTCCTAAACAGGCCTGGGTCAGTTGAACGTGGCAGTGCCGTTTGGATTGTGTAGGAGCAGTGTGAGCTGGCACTAGAGGGGGTGACTCTGGGACGCCAGAGTTCACCTCCTAGCCTCCTGGAGGTGTCGTGGGACTAAGTAGGTGAAACACTGTTGAAGGGAGGTTTCCACCTGACGACCCCCAGAGACGTGTTAGGAATCACTGCTCTCTGGTAGGTATAGAGACAGATTAGGGATCCTAGGTCCTTCACTGACTATGAAGCCTCTCTTTCTCAGCACAAGTGTCTTGTGTTTAAATTAACTATGATTAGTTTAAAAAACACAAAACATTTGTTGGTGAACTTAATATTGCAGACAATATAGAGTTTGTCCAGATTCTCAAACTAGATGCACAAATAAAACAGCTGTTTACAGTGAACAAAAACTGAGGAATTCCTTTTTCTTTAGACAGTATACACAGTTTTCTAAGTTTAACTCCATGGCCAGTATTAAATGAAAGATACAAAATGCTGAGTCCAACTATCCTAAGACAAAAAGCCTTCTAGGGATGGAAATCTCTTTTGGTGGACCTCCCGCCAGCTTTCCTTGGAACCTGATGCAACCTGCAGACAAACATGCTGAGCTAGCTGAAAGTCACTCCACTAACATGAAATAGTTATTGTAGAAACAAGAATGAACACACACGGAATGGACAAATGCATAATTTAACATATAAATAAATTTTCCTCCTGCTGTTCTGTCTGCTGGTTTTCTCTATTTTGTTAATCTTTTTCTATTTCATCACTTTTACAACCCACTAAGGCACAGATCTTTATTAGCATTCTTAGCTATTGTTTTCCAAACTCTGTTTCAGGGTCATTTGTGGCTGCTTCTAACATAGCTGCTGGCAGTTAGCATAGCTTTAGCCACCGTGAGAGTAGCTAATGTCCTGATTTGTGGAGATGGATGAGCTTCTTGTTGAGTTTTTGCAGGTTGTGTCTCTGCTAAAGTGATGTATCTGTCAATTAGAGCAGATTGCTAAAGTTAATCTGACTTGGAAAGATGCTAAGATACTCCGGATAGCATTAGCCACAGAAGAGGCACAGCTAACCTCTTAGCAATCGCCATAACCTAGCACTGTTAGCAGGATAAGTGTCAGCTGAACCACTACAGGTAAATTATGAATGTACTTTCTGTGTAAAATCTGCTATTTCACCTTTTAAACACAGCTCTGCCCTGTAAAAGCACTCTCTGTCTCTCTGCGTAAACAATACTTGTGATTGACTGTTACTCTTGACACGTAACAGCCAATCAGATAGAGCTGTGGGCGGGACATTGCGGATACCACAGAGGCTGCATCAGGGACAAATTAGAGACATTTAATTTATTTTTCCTTCAGTTGGTCAATAAAAATAACAATACTAATAATCTAAACAAGCCAAATATCGCATTACTAAGCAGTCAATCCCTAACTGATATTATATCGCACTGTGATGAAGCTTGCGGTTTACAGGCCAAGTAAATAGTACAGTTTTATACCTGTGAGTAGAACAACTATTTTACTCTGAAGAAAGCTGAACTAGCAGTTTTATAAGCCTCTAATTAAAGCTAAATATGTCAAGAATCCATCACAAAATCTGGTGAACAGTGAGCTGCTCCTTTAAATAAACTGCATCACTCCATTCACCCTGACTTGTGTCACTGAGTTTAAATCAGGACACATTCAGGTGCGGCGTCAACAATCTGCGTCTCCATGGCACATCAAAAAGGACGACAGAGGAGGGAAAAACAAAAAATAATCAGCCGTGATGATGAAATCTGCAGTGATCAGCGATAAATAATGAACAAACACCTCCATCTAAAGATCTTCTGCCTCTAATCTCGGTGATGTAGACGTAATAGAGAGGCGGGAGGCGTTTCCGTATCGATTTACTGCTGATCGCGGCCGGCTTTGCAGTGCATGAATTTAAATGGTACAGGGATTCATTACTGAGCTCAGCGAGTCTTTTGGGATAATGTGAAAGTGACGGTTGTTACTGGGATCTTGGCTCATGGAGTTAATCTCACTGGGACCTCGGTGGTGTGATGTAACGCGGGAAAACACCTGAGCAACACGCCGGAAAAGTGTGATAAAATACAACTGGTTTGGTGCCAAAACGAATCGCTGTGGATAAGGAGACGCCTTTTCTATCTTAGCATATATAAATCATACAAATCTCTCCTGCTATAACTCCTATTTTAATTGAAGGCTTTGGGCTGGGAGACCATGGGACCGTTTTAAAAAGCAGAGGGATTCAGCAGGAATATATTATTTTCACAGAGCTTAACATTTTCCTACAGGGTTCGACGTGTGTGCTCCTGCACAGATTATCTAAACCTCTTTATTTAAAAGTGAAATCAAAAGTTAAAAGGTTGAACCAGGAGTCTGACATGTAGTTTAGTGATCATTGTTGTTTTCTCTGCTAAATAAGACTGAGGAACTTTGAGGTTTGTGTACAACCTGTTCAGGCTGCAAAATTAAGAGGATATTAGGCCTGATTTTTGCTTTTAACAATCAATAAGCAGGGTTGAGTGCAATTTTGACGTTTAAAATTCTCTACTCATGAAAAACTCCACTTACAGAACACAGAACAGCGCTAAGAATTGGTTTCAACATAGGTAAATCTGACAGTAGAACATCTTATTTACCATTCAAAGTAATTTTAGAGATGCTGCAGTAACTGAGTGGAGACTAGAAGCTTTTCTGTCCACAGTTAGCTCGCTAGCATCTACAGTAGCCTGCATGCGAGGCATTTAGGGAACATCTGTAAAATTGTAGTGTCTACTAATATGTAAGTGAGGCATTTTGGGTACAATTTCATTTATATTTTGCCTCGAGGAGATGCAATGAAATTAAATGATGATTATTCAGGGTTTCCCCCAGTGCTAAGTGTCACTAGTTTATTTATTTTAAATAGGTTTTTTTATGCACCAAAACAGTGATACCAAAGACGGTACACAGAGCTTTTAACCGCATCTCGTGATACGGTTGAAAGCGCAATGGCGACATCTTATACGTCGATACACTTCGATACGTGAACACATCGGTGGTGAGAGGTCAGGTGTATTTTCCATCATCTGAGCTCCCTAAACCTCTACCTGTCTACACGCTAACAACTTTTACATGACATGTCACGGAGAAAGAGTCAAAAAACGTTGGACCCTTTCTTTTTCCAAAGTCGGACGAGCAATGGAGGAGACGATGAGCCGCTCGTTCACCTCCAGGCCAAGGGGAGTTCATCCCCAGCGAGCCGACCGAGCCGCGGCTCCATGATGAGGCAGAGCCAGTACAAGTTAGCACGGATGTTAGCACGTCGTCAGAGCAGCCTTCTGCGAGCCCAGGAGGGTAAACATGGAACTAGTGGATTTAATCCAAAATGGTTAGTTGACCCTAAATTTAGCGGATGGCTCTACCAGACCGAGTATGGTAAACCCAGACGGATTGATGCACTGATCCAACCTGAACCATGTGCAGCAATAAGTAGTAGAGGTCACACAGCACAGCAGACCTGTTCAGCCTCTGAGTTCCCTGGTTTTACCCTTTGGCCATGTTTGCACTTTTGCATTTATGTTAATTTATTTTACTTTTAAATGTGACCAGCAACAGCTTGTTTTAAGATTCACTAGGATTTAACTTAAGTGAAAACAACTGATATTATTTATTTTAATTGTATTTTTTATGTTTTTTAAAACCATATTCCAAGATTGTGCCTTTTTATAAGACTCTATGTTTAAGTATTGTTAATAAATGGCTTATAATAACACATAATAGTCATAATTTCAAAATTCCTGTCAACTTAAAACTTTTTTTTTTCCTTTCAAAAACACAGTGTGCCGCCGCTGGGCTTCTTTACCACCCGGCTTAGCAAGTTTTCTGGGGGAAACCTGTTATTTTAAATGTTATTTTGGCACCTTTTGCAGGACTGTAGCACGTTACGATATCAGGAGTAGCTAGAATTATGGCCAAAGCCGGAAGGAAGAAAAACTGTAAATTGAAACTGAATGCAGCTGTGACACATGAAAAATGTCACCGCCACATTTATCTTCTTCCTCTCATTGTTCATGCAACACTGGAGAATAGGAAAAAAAAACATTGTGATGCAGCATCAGTCTCCTCCAGTTCCTGAAGTTTTCACGTTGAAGTCGCACGTGCTGTCATTTTTTTTCGAGCCGCCGGACCGCTGAACCTCCACTTCTACGGAGCGCTGGTTGAAGTTAAAAAACATCCATCAGCTTGTTTCATCACCGAACTGTCAGCCGCTGCACAAACACAAAAGATCCAGCGGAGAGCGAGCTGCTGAATGCGTCGCTGGAATATTTTTAGCTGCTGTACTGGTACAGTAGATCAGCCTGGACTGTATGGAGACGCCACCATTAACGCTACAAAAACTCATTGTGCTCATCAGCTGTGATGAAACCGGGCACTTTGAATACATTAGAGGTAATGAATCTCCCTCGTCCGTTTTTCCCCGTCAAACAGGGCCGGTCGAGGTGTGAGGAGGCCCAGAAACGAGGCTTACATTCATATTTTTTTCCTTTTCCATGTGGGAAACGAGGCAGTCACGCTTGAGCCTTGCTGACAAATGAAAAGCATAAGGTTGACGACTACTTTATCCATCTGTTTCCTCCAGCAGTGATTTAGAGACGTCTGTCCCTGCATGTGGTACCTGCTCATTATTACCGCTTCCCCACGTTTCTAGGAAAGATTACAGGTTTTCTCGTGCAAACAAGTCGACGACACGATGCAGGAGGACGTGCCGAAAGCAGGCGCGCAGGTAATGGCTGCACACAGGAAGGAGAAACACGCAGCAGAGTCGACTATTTAATTTGCTCCTTTTCTTCCTCACACATGCTGACAGTCGATCACTGCAGGGAGGCGACGCCAGCCTCTTTCTTCTTTCAGCATCGGTCGTGTTTTCCTGCTGTCCAGACATGAAGACAACAAAAGAAACAGCTGATCGGTCATCTGGTTTGAAAAAGGTGCTTCCATCTCCATCTATGTGCATCGAATGAAGCCAAAAACCACCTCAAGAAAGTGTCGAAACTCTTGTGCAAAATTGTTTTTCCCCAATTTTGAAATTTCAGTTAATAGTTTCTAATGCAATACTTCAAAATGTGAAATAACTCTACATTTATCTTTGTTTCATTGCACGTGCCACACTTGTGCACATCAGAGAGCTTCTTTCTGTACATCAACCCTATCCTGTCCTTATTTTAAAGAAAAATTTACATAGATTAAGGACTGTAAAATGTTACATGATTATTTTTAATTGTTATTTCAAAGACTTTCCCTCTTTTTAACTTACAGATAAGATATATGTAATTTTATTTCATTTATTTAATACTTTATTTTAATATTTATCTACACTTGTTTCAATTAGGAATTGAAAAAATGGTAAACATTTTTTTGTGTCTTGTTAATTAACAGTTAATATTTAGCAAACAAATTGTTAAATTACGGTCAATAGGCCAAAGCTGTATTTCAAGTCTACTTCAAAAATCTGTATTGTTCTTTTACAACATGTGACTGTAAAGTTACACTGTTTTACTTTCAGTGAAAAATAAAATTTACACATATTTGCTGTTATTTGAAAAGAAATGTAAATGGTACATGGTCTCCTCTTATATAGCGCTTTTCTCTACCTTAGTGGTTCCAAAGCACTTTACAATGTGTTTCTCATTCATCCATTCACACTCCAGTGGCGACTGAGCTGCCATGCAAGGCGCTAATCTGCCATTGGGAGCAACTTGGGGTTCAGTGTCTTGCCCAAGGACACTTCGGCATGTGGAGGGGCCGGGGATCGAACCACCAACCTTGTGATCAGTGGACAACCCGCTCTACCACCTGAGACACAGCCGCCCAAAAGAAAAGTAATGTACACTAAGGACTGAAAAAGTTTTTTTTTAACTTCTTTTACAGATTTTCTGTATTTTGTTTAATTACAGAAACAAAATATTAATTTACATGTTGACTGTTAAAAAAAATAGTCAAAAATGGTGAACAGCGTCCACATTAAAAAATCTGTATGTTTACAATAGTAATTTGTTCTTTTACAATATGTGACTATAAAATTACATTGATTTATTATATTTAAATTCAAGGAAAATGACATTAATTACAAATATTTGCCGTTATTTTTGAAAACATTTTTCTGGCACCCTTTTTTTTTTACAGAACTGTTTTTGTTGTTGCTGTAGTTTTGGGGTTTTGTTTACATTGCAGTCTATAAAACATTTTTAATTGTTGATCAAAAGGAATTTAATAATAGTAAGTGTTATAATAGTTAATAGTTGTTTACAAGTGAAAAAATAAGAAAAAGAAATGTCATTTTACAGATATTTCCTATTATTGTCTGTTTTTTTAAACAATTTTTGAAGTTTACAGCCATTCATTATTCTTTTACATATTTTTTCTGGCACTCTTGCTGCCAGATTTTCATTTTCTTTTTCAGACTTTTTTTTTGTTGTTTTGTTTACACTGAACTCCTACTTCCAGCTCCTGTTGGTAAAACAATAAAGGAATATCTCCCTGCTTGTCACAAACCCAGGATGGAAACAGTTCTACTACACGAGGACGCCTTCAACCTTGAATCCAACACATCTGACCTCGTTTGCCACCAGAAAACAAAGAAAGCCACAGAAGTGTTTGCCTGAAGTGATTTCTCTGATGGGTTGGAGCACATGCTTGGCACGCTGGCTGGATCCCTACGTGTCGGGGGATGCACGCGTGTTCCCGTGACAAGGCCATCCATCTCTCAGAGTCCCATCTGCAGCAGCCGCCTTGTTTACTCCTCCGTCGGCCGGAGAGCAGCAGCGGCAGCTTCCTGTCCACAGGTAACGTGCAGCAGGCCGAGCTGGGAGGAGAAGAAAAGGCCGAGAGTCTGTCTTCATCTGGGGATAAATCATTCTTCACAGCGACGCCAAACTGCCTCCTTCCTGCCGGCTCTGGCTGTCCGCTCGTCGCCTCCGACTCATCCTTTTCTGCCGCATCCTCGTCCACTTTCCCTCTCCGGTTTAATTTACTCGTCTCTCCGAAGCCGATCCCTCTCACCTTTTCACACCACTCTTCTCTCCTCCCTCCACCTCCGACACCTTCTCCTTCTGCTCTGTCGCCGTCTAATTATCTTTCCAGAGCCATCCTTTTCTCCCGGCAGCCACTCGTTCGACTTGTCTCTCTCATCTAGTCGAAGCATCTTTCAAAGCGAGTCCCGTCCTTCCCTTCAATCTGCCTTCGCTTGATTCTCATCACCCTCTTTTTTTTTTTAGGTTCTCCCTCTTTCTTGTCTCCATCGGAGGACGGGGAACAGCAGGGATGGAGTCGGATGGGGTGAAAAGGCTCCCGGTGATGAATATTCATGTCGTCTCGCCAGTCGCCGTGTCACCGAGGCCTCCAGAACGCAGACGCCGTTGTCCATTTGTCACGGCAAACGGACGACGGCGAACAACATGAAGGTTTCTACTGCCAAGGCTGAGGAGGAGGAAAAACTAAATGCATGGAGGGACCTCAAACATCTGATCAAACAAGTGGTAAAGACACAGAGGGGATGATGACAGCGGCCTCAATGGGACATGTAACTGTAAAGGTCACTTCAGGTCACGCGTGGCTTTAATACAGAACAGAAGACGCCAAAAATAAAACCAGATGTTTGCTGATGACTAAAAAAAACCTCCAGAAGAAGAAGGAAGAAACTAAATTTGAGCATCTACAAAAGAAAAATGCAAACAAGTCTAAAGGAGTCATCTTCATATCATTCAGGCTGTATTTATCTTTCATATTAGCTGCTATAAGAAACAGCAGATCATTCGTGCAAGTTAAATGTTCACTAAATCATTCAAAAAAGGGGTTTCCATCTCCCTTCATGTGCATTAACTCTGTCTCGATAACGTCACAAACCACCTCAAACAAGTGTGAAAGCTTATTGAAAGCTTATTTTTTTCTTAAATTTTGCCGTTTCAGTAAAGCTTTGCTGATGAAATACTACAAAATGTGTATAAAAACATAACGGAAACCAACTACTGTTATCTTTGACTTGTGGGGTGGCAAAGAGGGGAGTCCCAAACACAGCCAGTCAATGCATTTTTTAGCTGCTGAGTATCGGCATCAAGTTGTGCACTGTCATTTGATATATGTTGCACATCACTGTAATAATAATAATAACACACTGGTTTTATGTAGCACTTTTCTGGGCACTCAAAGAAGCTTTACATTGCAATATTTATTTACTCCATCCTCCATGGTGCTAAGCTACGTATGTAGCCACAGCTGCCCTGGGGTAGACTGACGGAGGCGAGGCTGCCAGGCTGCTCCATCGGCCCCTTCGACCACCACCAACCACTCACTCTCACCCTGCATCCACCCAGGCTTTCTGCACTGCATTAAATACTTTTCAAACAAATTAACTGAGAAATCAAGATGTGAATTTGGGCACAAATGGCAGGCTGTAATAGAATTTCATTTCAAACTAGAAACATTGTGATGAACCTTGCCACTGATATCAACTACTGACCCCGATCACCTTCCACGCTATCTGTAGGTTTATTAAACCAAATACTATTTCATGTTTGACAACATGTCAGAATCACCTGGCGCTGGCCCGGGTGATTTTGGTTGAGGTGGCTGAGGTGGGAAAGTGAGAGCGACCGCTTGTCCCAGTCACCACCACTGTGGGCCCTTGACCAAGGCCCTTAACCCCTGATTGCTCCCCTGGTGCTGCACCACGGCAGCCCACTGCTCCTAGTCTGTATAGTTCAGGTTAACTATGAATAAGATGGGTCAAATGCAGAGAAGGAATTTCCCCATGGCGATCAATAAAGGTTAGATGATCATTTTTATTAAAAGCGGGACTACACATCAAAAATCTGTATTTTTAAGATGATAATTTGTTCTTTTACAACTTTTGACTATAAAATTACATTCTTTTTTCTATATTTAAATGTTTTTAAAAATATCTAATTACATACAGATTGTTTTATTTGTGTCTTGCATTGTACTGTATTTTTATTACTTTACAGACTTTCCCTTTTATGTTAAATTACAGATAATATTCAGTAAAATCACAGAAAAAAATATTTTTCAAAAATAAATTTGTATGTGCGACTGTAAATTTACAGTTTTAATTTATGTAAATACATGAAAAATATTATTTTACAAGTACTTGCTGTTATTTTCACTTTTTTAACATTTTTTGAACATCACTGCTTCAGTAATTTTTCATGTACTTTTGTGCCACCCTTGCCGTCAGATTTACACAAGATAGTTTTTTTTTGTTTGTTTTTTCTTACAGGATTTTTTTTTAAATAGTGTAGTCCTTAAATAATTCTTGATCAGTCAATAAACAGGAAATTAACTATTTTTTACAGCTGTTTAAAAGGTAAAACTGTTCCCTAGTTCCAGCTTGTGATGGTCAAAGCCGTCACCTGGATGGGAACATCTGGGCTGATAATACAGTTCCTTGCCTTAGAGTTGTCCCTGAACAGAGGTGTGAACCGTAAACACTTTGCTAAACTCAAAGACGACTCTCCGAAGTCTCCCTGGACAGCGTGGAGCACAAATCCTGCTAGTGGATGAAAGAGGAGGGATGGGGGAAAACACTGACATGACTGAGGGTCCTGCCCGATTAACTGGAGATCACTCAAACGTGTGGGGAGCTGAAGAGGTCATTATCCTGAAGAGCTCTGAAGGAAGCCATCAGAGCTCCCCGACGCTGCCCCTCTGCTTTACATCCCTCCGATAATAAAAAGGCACTCGGCTGATTCTGCTGGCCTTTATTCCGAAGTTCTTTACCTCGATTGAATCTGAGCAGCCATGTGTGCACCGTCGTCTCTCCACGCCGCCACACATAACATAAGCTACGGCGGGACTTTATCCTTTTTACGCCGAGCCGAGCCGAGCCGAGCCGAAAGGAAAACACCAAAGAAACAAATCAATGCTTTCCACAAGCTGAGCACTGCACACAAAACAAATCCAAGAAGTATCGACTTCCGCGTTAGCCCTGCAAAAGAGACGGCAAACCAAACAAAGTACAAATGTTTCCCCGAGCAGCCGGAGGAACACGGAGGGCAACATCAATATGTACAGCTGGAAATGGACTCAGTGGAGAAGGTCGGATCCAGCCGGGTTCTACGTTCACACTGAGCTGGAGTCATTCACTCATATGGAGCCTCTCCTGTTTCAATCACCAGTCCTGCAGAACGTTAACATGAAGCCGCCTGTCTGAACCAACATCTGCATTAAATCTCATGTATAAGGAAGCTGATGGTTAAATAAAGTGGTTTAAAAGCAATAAAGGGACATAAAATCAACATTAGAATGTGAGGTCAGTGTATGAATGTGTGTTACATAATATGAGAGTTCTATTAATTTCACTCTACTTATGTTAAATGGCCTATAATGTACAAGGCTGCCACACACAAAGAATGAAATCACCCACAGTACGTTGAATTTTAACCATTTCCTGTCTAGTTTTTTAAAATTACAGGTACTACCTGGTGAGAATCACAGAATAAAGCATTAATTTACATGTTAACCAATTAAAAAAACAAATAGACAAAACTGTAAATTACGTCCGTGTCAAAAAAATTTTTTTCTTTTTTTAAATAGTAATTTGTGGTTTTACCATGTTTGACCCCCCAAAATACACAATTTTTATGGTATTTAAATCAGCAAAAAGAAAACTGTTTTTTACAGATATTTGCTGTTATTTCAAAGAAAACTATGCATATTAAAGATTAAAATGGGAAATTATTATTTTACAGATTTTCCATGTTTTGTTAACATCAATTAAAATCATGTTTTAAAAGTATTAATTTAAGTGTTGACTAAAAAAAATAATGTTCAAATCAAAAACCTGTATTTTTCCGAATATTACAAAATTTTTAACACCTTCAGGAACATGACAGTGGACCAACATTTTGATCTGACCTCCAACCTTCCTACACCCCATTCTAAACAAGCATCAACAGGATGCAGTGGAACAAGTTGGATTGACAGAGGCTCCACTGCACAAGCCAGAGTACTAGAGGTGTAACGGTACACAAAGATCCTGTTTCGGTAAATATCTCAGTACAGAAGTCATAATTCAATTCGGTTCAGTTAGGTACGGAACCCTCTGGAGTCGACGGACGCACTGGCGTGTCAAAATGGCATGACTGATTTAAGATGACGTAGCAGCAAGACGCCTCACTGAGTCTTTCAACTTGTGTCCAAAGTGCGGGTTTCAAACTATCTACCAGTTTCTGAATTGTGTTGATCGGCCAAGTAAAACCAGAGTTATGATAAATAATAAACACCATACTTTATTGCACGTTTGGAGCTCCTTACAGCTTTGGTCTGGTCCACTTGTTTTACTCCTTTTTCCATTCTTTACCAGGAAACCCAAGTGATTCCAAACGGGTAATTTTAACCACGGCGGAGCGTCTTCCAGCTCCGGCTGTTAGCATTAGCCATCCCATTGGCTAGCCACATGTCACAGAAGCACCGGCAGGAGAAATAACGGTCCGTCACATCCTGTGTTCCACTGGAAACTCCTACTTGTTTTTAGTTCCGCAATACTGTGCAACTATGAGACGGAAAAGGTTCAATACAACTGTGGGCACTACAAGGTTCACAGTTAAAACAATTCTGTACATCGGTCGTTCTTAGTACTGATAAAATTTTCGTACTGCGATACACCTCTGTACCGAACCCAAAGTGCCTGAACCAAACGGTTCAGTGTATTATTACAACCCTTTAGAGAACCCAAAGGATCCTGTAGAGAACCCAAAGGATCCAATAGAGTACCCAAAGGATCCTATAGAGTACCCAAAGGATCCTATAGAGTACCCAAAGGATCCTATAGAGTACCCAAAGGATCCTATAGAGTACCCAAAGGATCCTATAGAGAGCCCAAAGGATCCTATAGAGTACCCAAAGGATCCTATTGAGTACCCAAAGGATCCTCTAGAATACCCAAAGGATCCTGTAGAGTACTCAAAGGATCCTGTAGAGTACCCAAAGGATCTTGTAGAGAACCCAAAGGATCCTGTAGAGTACCCAAAGGATCCTACAGAGAACCCAAAGGATCCTACAGAGAACCCAAAGGATCCTACAGAGTACCCAAAGGATCCTGTAGAGTACCCAAAGGATCCTATAGAGAACCCAAAGGATCCTATAAAGTACCCAAAGGATCCTACAGAGAACCCAAAGGATCCTACAGAGTACCGAAAGGACCCTGTAGAGTACCCAAAGGATCCTATAGAGAACCCAAAGGATCCTATAAGGTACCCAAAGGATCCTACAGACAACCCAAAGGATCCTATAGACAACCCAAAGGATCCTATAGAGTACCCAAAGGGTCCAGTGCCAACGTCCTGGCTCCAGACCCCATAGGACACCCTGAGAGGTCCTCTTGTCCATGCCCAATGGTTCAGAGCATTTTTGAGGGGGACCAGCATAATACTAGGCAGATGGTCATAATGATAAAATGACTAGTTTGTAGAGGTTGTAAAAATGAAAGTAGTCAAACACCTATAGTATGTATAGTCGCAGCTGTTCTTCCAGCATTGGTAACACCTGGAAGCATTTGAAAAGATCAACATATTGATTGCAAATCTTTTGATATTTTGTAAAAAACAAAACAAAAGAAATCAACTCCCTCCCTCTAGCCAAAGTTGTTCTGTTTCCAAAGAGGGGCCAGACTTTATACTGCAGTGTAAAATGAGCCCACAGTGAGTAAAAATGAGCCTAACTGAACCAAACACACCCAGAAACTGCTCGAGGTCGCAAAGTTTTTAAAAAAATGAACATACAGAGCCGAGCAATTACAGCTCGACGTTGGAACAGGAAATGAATGAAGCCCGGTCACCTCATAACGGAGCGTGCGAATGTAAAAACTTCACATTTGTTCATGTGGGGGCTCATTTGCAAGGCGCCCGTCGGCTTTATGGACCCAAAGACCTGCTTTACCCACCTCCTGCCAAGTTGGCTCTAAATAGCGTTGGCTGTGCTGGTGATGGAACAAGCTGCTTTTTGAGAACATAACTTGTGACTGCTAATGGAGTGTTCATTCATAATGGTGATGAGCAACAGGGAGTTCATACATTCCCCACCTTTTCTCTCTCTTTCTTTTTATTTTATTCCTAACCACATCTCTGGGCCCCGGCAGAGACGTTGCCATATGACCCAATTATCTCTCATTAGTGGCCTCAGTAATTACAGGCCTCTTTTTACGGCTCCGTCTCCTCCGTCTCACATTGTTAGGAGGGTGGGGGGGGATTTCAATTAGGCCTCGCAGCTCTGTCCGCCTCACTTTCCACAGCAGCTAAGCCACACTGTCACCTGTGTAGCCGAGCATAGCCAAGCGACGGCGAGGATGGAAGCGTCTCCGCGGCTTTTATTCATTCCATATCGCCCATCAGAGAGACATGACAACCAGACAGCTTCAAGCGGTATCTTTCTTTCGGAAAAAAATAACCTTTTATGCCATCTTCGGCGTCATGAAAAATACATAAGAAACAAACTAGGTGTTGCAGCACATCTTCCTGTCGCAGGTAAATGGCGAGTGAGTGACAGGAAAACACCCGGCATCACTGGAGGGAGAGATTGAATCAGCGAGGAAGCACAGGCGGATTCATACAGAGGAGGAATGTGGATGCAGCAGCAGCAGTGAGGAATTACTGCACTCAGGCTTATCATTTATCTCCGAGTCCGACCCCGGTGCCAAATCAGTCACCCTAATTAACAGGCCGGCCAGGAACACCGATCAATACTGCAGAGGGATAATTAACCCCTTGTGTTCTCAATCGTCCCGACAAAGGTGAAATTGAAATTGATTGAGATCACCTTTTGTTGGCTAATTGTGGCCCCCGGTCGGGTGAAGGAGGGTCGACTAAACGGCGTGCTGCGAGCCGTTAGCGGTGTTAGCTGCAGAAGGCTGCTGCAGCAGAGAAGGGTGGCTTTTATTTTGAAATTGCACTAGGAAAAACAGCACAGATGCAAAAGCAGTGCAGGAAAAGGATGATTTTCACGACTTTATGCACCTAAAACTTGTTAATCTACAAATCTCTGGTGGCTTTCAGCTTTCTCAAACAAACAAATGTGCAAAAAAATACACAAAAAAGCAAGTAAGTCTACCCGTATTTAGTCAACACTAGATATTACAATGTGTTGCTGATGTGGAGGACTTCAAGCTGCAGTTTCAAGCTCCATGTTTTGCAGATATTTGCTGTCATTTTAAAGAAAAATTCTGCATATTGAGGATTAAAAATGGGAAACTTTTGTGAAATTATATAAAATAATTAATAAAATCACAGAAAAAAAGTCTGACCATGAAATTACACTCTTTACATTATTTAAATCAACAAAATATATTATTACACATATTTGCCATTATTTTAAAATCAAATATACAAATTAAGAATTTAAACTGTTATTTTATTTTTTTAATCAATTTCCTGTTATTTTTCTTTTTTGTTAAATTATATATAATGACTTGACTAACAAAATTATTAATTTACATTTTAACCATAAAAAATAAACACGCCCAAACTGTAAATAATGTCCACATCACAAGTCTGTATTATTGTGAAAATCATATTTTAATAGTATTTAAATCAGTCAAAAAAAATCTAATTATTTTACAGATATTTGCCATTATTTTATTTTTAGTAGTAGTATTATATTAAAGATTTAAAAATGGTGAATATGTATATAAAACTGTTATTTTACGGATAGTTACTATGATTTGTTTATATTAATAATACTTTAATGATTTAAAATTTTAAATACTTATATAAAACTGTTATTTTACAGACTGCAAGAGTGAAATGTTGCTTATACAGTAAACCTTTAACCCTAGAACACTTAATTAACTTCTGGACCCAGTTTGTCCCTTTAAAATAAGTAAATAAAAATAAAAGCACCTAAATCAATATACAACAAAGTGCCTCTTATTCTACTGCAGCATTTGTTGCTGTTTATTTTAATATTATTATGTATGATTTAACTGTATTTTAACTGTCATTTGATTGGTTTCAGCTGCCTTTTATGGAAAAGTGAAGCTTTAAACTAAAATTAGTATTTTTACTGTTGTCTTTAAACAACCTCTGCACTCTGGTTTAAACAATAAAAGCACCTTATCTAAGCGCCACTCCTTCCCCTGCAGTTTTATTCGTAGTATTTTTATGATTATTAATATTTATAGTTTTGAATTGTGCATGATGATTTGTTGCACTTGTCATGACTTCAGCTGCCTTTTGTGGGACACCGAAGCTTTAAACTGACAGAATTCACAGCAGGCGACTGGAAATAAATGTCATGTAGATAAAAAAAATAAATTTGTCCCACTTTGAACATTATGCAACTCCTGGTGTTAATTGTCTGGAACATGACAGAGGCTTTAATATTGTAAATCATCATTTGCATCAGAGCCCTGTGAGCCAATGCAGAAAAAGGGGATCGAGCTCAAGCCTCATTTGCATGACTTTAAACGCAGAAAACCTTCAAGAAACGAGTAAAAATCGACTCACTTTCTGGATCCAGACGTGCAGATCTGATGAGATGATCCGTTTACATGCAGCCATGAAGGTCAAATCCACGGAAAACACACCTTAATCCACTGTTTTGCAGGTTTTAGAGCCACAAATGTCACTTTTGTCCAAATCCCAGCAGGTAAAACGCCAGGATGCAGCAGCAGCTAACGGTGGTCACCTCCCCGGACTTTCAGCCTCATTTATCCGCCTCAGGTGCACCTTCTCTGGGTCATCCATGTCGGGAATCTCCGCTCGTCCTCGGTTCTCTGAGCTGCGTTTAGATTCCAAACCGAACTTCTAAAACTTCTTCCAGACGTGAAAACAAACAAACGTTCAGCAGCTTTCAACAATCACACCTGTTGCAATTACCGAGCCACGTGCGCTGCAGGAGCTAATTGGCGGCCGTGACGTCATCACACCTGCTGCAGGTAACAGGTGCGTTAATGAAGCTGCGTTGCGTTCAGGGAAGATCCGGTTTTTCTACAGGCTGGTTCACGGGCATGGATTACATCTTTCTTATACACTAAAAAATAATGTCTGGACTCGACTTTATTAATATTTTCAGGACAACTTCGAATTAAGTTATCTTCAGCCAACAAACTACATCATAGCTTCTTATAGAATTAGCTTTTCCTTCACAATAAAAGGTAGTTTTAAGAACCAATTTTAACCTTCTGAGTTTATCCAGACGTGTAAAAATGGAAGCGGGGACTTGAAATCCTGTCTGCACTCCAATTTTATTAAATTATCTCAACTGGAATTTAGTTTTAAGTCAATTTAAGTTTGATTTTGAGTTTAAATCACTCACAATATTAAATTGATGTGACATTATTACATCTGCTCAACCCATCAAATAATGTTTGCAGCTTAAAAGGTTTATTTAAATCAGCATAATAGATTTTATATCTTGCCTGATGAAGGTTTAGCACTGAAATATTGCACTAATATATGTATATTTACCAGTTAGACAGTGTGCAGGAGTCTGGTTGTATCTTGCAAGCATGCATTTAATTAAATGGTGGGAAGAGGTCCCTTGAATTCTTTTTACTCCAGTGCAGATGTACAGGCCAACAGCTGCAAACACTACAGATGCTTACGTGCTTTGCTATTGTGGTACAAGTCTTGTACCAGTTCCCAGCATCCACTGCTTGATGCGTAAAACTTGACTAGTAATTTACAGGCTTCACCTTCGTTAGCTGCACCTGACCAGACGAACGCCTCACTCCTGGACTTGAAACCGGACCAACACAGTGCCTCATTTTCTTATATCATGAAAATAACTGCAGCTGCTGAATCTCTCTTACCTTCAAACCAACATCAGTTGCTTTGTTGTTAAGTTTTTTGGGGGGGTTTCTAGACTCGTCAAGTGGCAACCAGACGCCCCTGATGTGGTTAAAGTAGCTTAAACTTCAACTTTATGCAGTTGAGGAGCTGCAACACAACGTCCCATCTCTCTAAATGCATCGGACGCTACCAGAATGCCATACACAGCTGCTTACACAGACAGTGGATAGTAATAAAGTATTAAAGTGACAGATTCTGTGGACACAAGTTTCCATTTACACCTCCAAAACAGTTCCATTCTTTATAAAAAAAAAAAACTAAAAAAAAACAAGGGTTTGTGTTTGTGGCAATGTAGAAATCTAAAATAATCCTTCAATAAAAGACTGAACAACCTGTTGAGTCTTAGAGCCTTACAGTCAACAACCTGTCTCTAAATGTGGACAAGACTAAAGAGATGGTTGTTGACTTCAGTAGCGTCCATCGGCGGCTCCACTGAGGACCAAATTCCTTGGTGTCCACCTGGCGGAGACCCTCACCTGGTCCCTCAACACCAGCTCCACAGCAAAGAAAGCCCAGCAACACCTCTACTTTCTGCGGGGACTGAGAGAAGCCCACCTCCCACCCCTCATGCTGACAGTATTCTACAGAGGGACTCTTGAGAGCATCCTGAGCAACTGCATCACTGCCGGGTTTGGAAGTCGCACCGCCTCAGACCGCAAGATCCTGCAGAGGATAGTGAGGACAGCAGAAAAAATCATCAGAGCGTGTCTCCCCTCCGTCAACGCCAGGGGTGGGCAATCCTGGTCCTCGAGGGCCACTATCCTGCATGTTTTAGATGTTTCCCTCTTCCAACACACCTGATTTAAACGATCAGGATGGTTATCAGGCTTCTGCAGAGTTTGATGATGAGCTGATCATTTGAATCAGGTGTGTTGGAAGAGGGAAACACCTAAAACATGCAGGATAGTGGCCCTCGAGGACCAGGATTGCCCACCCCTGGTCAACGCTGCCAATTCTTTACACTCTTGCCATCCTCCAGGAGATACAGAAGCATGTGGACCCGCACGGCCAGACTGTGCAACAGCTTCATTCTCCAAACCATGAGACTGTTAAACATTCAAAGACTGATTTACATCTCTAATAGCTCGACATACAATACTGTTACATTGGAACTCTCCTAAGAGTCCGTCCTTTTACCAATGGAAAGGGAGCTCATGTTTTTCCTTAAACTGGAGAAAATAAAGTACACTGTCAGGGGCTCCAGGGGGGAGTTTTTCATATATGGCAACCCTTCATGTTCCATTTCAATGCCATGCACTGCTTACCCTCCGACTAATCAGAGCGCTACTAGAGGAGATAGTTAAGGTTTTATCCTGTACCTAACGACATCTACCCCTTCAAAGTGAGGCACAGAGTGGATGTTTGGGTTTTGGGTTTAGGTGGGCACTTCCAGGACTTATAATGTACCACTTTGAGGTTTGCGATTTTATGCTACTATTTCTGTTTGTTCTGTTGTACAATTTGTCACTACAGTCAAATGTATATTCAGATTAATATCCATTTAAGATTATTTTTTCTACTATTGTACCGAAACGCTTCTATTTATATTTGTACAAGGATATTGCTGATTGTCGCCTTATGTATGACTGGATGTCATACCCCACTGTTCTAAATAAAAGCTATTAAAAGTGAAAAAAAAACATTCAAGGACTGGACTAAATACACACAAACGCAATCTACTCGTGTTAATATGTTGTCACTGTGTTACATCTTGTTTAAATTGCACTATTTATTTGTAATTGGCATTCGGGAAATGTTATCTCGTTTCACAATAAGCTGTACTGTTGTTGAAATGACAGTTAAACCTTTTGAAACTTGAAGACTGGCTCAATGGAAGACAGAATAAATAAACAAAATGCAAAAAAATTATCAAGAGTTAGACACAAGATGAGACACAAGTTCAGTATGATTTGGTTTAATATCAATATAGAAGTAAAATGCATACATTCTTGATCAGACATGAGTCTCTCTTCAGCGTCTTAAAACTGGCTCTTTTACTGTGTTTGGTGATTCAATAAACAGATTTTAATTTATCTGAGCATTAAAGACGATGATGATGAATACGACAGTGCAAACAAGACATGCATTGAAAGTCTTGCTATCTTTGTGCAGCCTTTTTGTCAACTTGGCAGCAAATAATTGAGAATAAACACACACACACATCTCCAACAGTCCACTGAAGGTCTCTTCTCTGGCCACAACAACTTGAACACTGTCAGCTGAGCTCCTTTGCTTTTAGTGGACTTCAGGTGTCACAGACTCCTTCCTGGGATCAGACCTCACACCTGTAAACATCCACCTGCAAATACAAATACACACCTACACGTTAATAACTGGCCTGATGTTTGACAGTAAAAACGGCCATGAGGTTGGGTTTTTACCAGCACAGTAGCAGGACTTTGTAAGTCTTTGTGGACCAGCTTTTGCTTTTTGTGCATCAATTTAAGGTGGAAATGCTAAACTAAAACGCTAAATTCAGGCACCAGATGACAAGTCAGGATGTAAAGGAATATATGTGGATTTAATGATGCTTTCTACGACACATTTAGTTGGTTTATGAGCTAAAACTGCACGATACATACTTTTAGCGTAGACATTTTGACGTTGGCATGGTCCCCCTTATGTGCTCCAAAATGCTCTGAACCATTGGGCATGGACAAGAGGACCTCTCAGGGTGTCCTATGGGGTCTGGAACCAGGACGTTGGCACTGGATCCTTTGGGTACTCTGGCTTGTGCAGTGGGGCTAACTGTAAGTGTTTCTTCTTTTATTGTTTTATTTAGGAGGAGAAAAATCCATATTTTCCAATATTTGAGGGGGAAAATCCACTTTGTACCCCCAAAATCTACACCTACATGATTCCAGCAATAAAATTAGCAAACAGGGAAAGTATGAGGCGTCTCATCTGGGAGTTTTGTGATTTAATGTTTAGCCGTAACCCGACTGAGATGAGTTTTAAGTAATTTAGGATTTTTTTCATACAGGAAGCCTCTGTGCAAATCAAAGCCCTTCCCAATATCCCACATTACCACTATAAATAACTCACCAGTGCAAATACATGACGCAGCAAAAACACATTAACATGCTTTTCAAACCATCATCTGAGCTGGTGTGAAAGTTTATTTCTATTTTTTTCCACTGATGTCTGATGAATTATCCACATAATAATGAAAAAAAAAGCTAGAGAGGAAAGTTGGCGGTGAAATATTAATCACATCTGTCTGAAAGTAATTACAGCTCGGAACAATACAGGAAAAGTTGTTATTGTGGAGACGCTGAGCGGCGAGCACCGGGGAACCGGCGCTTTTCCAATAAAACTGCACTTTGAAATGAAAGTGTTTAAATGCATTGGAGTTTTAAGACGCCTCGGGGCAAAGCGAACCCAAATCAGAGGCAAAATAACAACGAGCCGGCGAGGAGCAGCATGAATGAGCATGTAAACAGAAAAACAAGCTTCTAAAAAATGGGAAGTCGATAATTGGAGAGTTTAGAGTTGGTCATCAATATCAGCGAGCAGGAAGTGTGGAAATGCAATCAGCTGACTGAGGTGTGAAGCAGACATCAGACTAGAGGCGGGTGGAGCTCTGAAGCGCTGCTGTAATGAGCTGTGACAGAAGATTTCTCTCATTAGGACGGAGAGTCGAGAGCAACGAGCTGTTAAAGACTGTGGTCCAGGAGGCGGGTCGTCCAGGGAGAAGCCCCTGACTGCAGTGTGCAGTTCTGGGCGGAGCTCAACGTTTGACTCCACCCATCTCAACGTTCCATAAACCAATCATGTTCAGTCTTATTACATACAACTTGACTTCATTTTGCAACAGTTTGGTGTCAATCTAACCCTCACCCTAACCCTTCTCCTCACCCTAGCCCTACAGGAACATGTGTATTTAATGCAATTCAGAGTGGAACCACATGCAGGGCCAAATACAGGTTTGACACTCGTTTTTACATGTAGGCAATGTCCCCGTGGGCGGAGTCAAATCTTGTGGGCGGGGTCAAATGTTAAGATTCAGCCAATAGCGTGCCAACGTTTGAGCAACGTTGTGCTCCGCCCCAGAACTGCACACTGCAGTCAGGGGTACTTGCATCCAGGGAGATGGACAACTGGACAACGCCCCAGTTGTTCAAACTGATTATGAATCCATCCCTGCTGGAGGGAAGCGGAGTTCAGTCCTGCAGAGGTACTCTGGTTCTAGCAGCTGAAGTGGATCAGTCATGTTCCAGAAGGATCCGGAGGGACGCAAAGGTGCTGCAGGAGAAATACTGCATCATTTAACCAGGATCAGGAGGAGGAAAAACAAGCTGTCAGGTTTATGATCACAGCTACTATTGTTAGATAAAGTTCATTTATTCATTTATTTATTGTATAATATTCTAGAATCATAATATTCAAATTAGCTGAGTAAATTTGTATAATACATAATTATTCAAATATTCAAATTAGACAGGTTAAAGTATAAAAAATTAATTATATAAAATTATTTTATACTATAAATAATATTGTAAGATCTTAACCCTAAATTTATATTAGTCAGGTAAATTCGTAAAATAAATAATATTGTCCTCTATGACCTTAATATTCAAATTAGTCAGGTTAAATGATAAAATTATTTATATTAAATTAACTTATATAATACATAACATTGTAGGGTCTTAACCATAAATTTAAATTAGTCAGGTCAATTTGTAAAATAAATAATATTGTAGTGTCTTATATGGCTGTCATATTCAAGTTAGTCCAGTTAAATTATAAAATTATTTATATAAAATTAATTTATGTCATAGATAATATTGTAGAGTCTTAACCATAAATTTAAATTAGTCAGGTTAAATTACAAAACATTTATTATATAAAATTAATTTATACAGTAGGTAATATTGTAGGGTCTTAATCATAAAGATGAAATAGTCAAAAAATGTATATATTAAATAACATTGTTGGGTCTGAGCTTTAATATTGAAATTAGTCTGGTAAATTTGTATAAAAATATTTTTGTCTTCTAAGACCTTAATATTCAAATTAGTCAGGGTAAATAAAACAATTACTTATGTTAAATTAATTTATACAATAAATAACATTGTCTTAATCATAAATTTAAATTAGTCAGGTAAATTTATATAATAAACAATATTATAGTGTCTTATATGGCCTTAATATTTAAATTAGTCAGATTAAATTATACATTTTTTATATCAATTAATTAATACAATAGATAATATTGTCGGGTCTTAACCATAAAGTTGAAATAGTCAAAGAACTGTATATAATAAATAATATTGTAGGGTTTCAAATGTAATATATAAATTAGTCCAGTAAATGTATATAAAAAATAATATTGCGGGGTCTGAGCTTTAATATTTGAACTCGTTAGGTACATTTGTATAATAAATAATATTGTCTTCTATGACCTTAATTTTCAAATCAGTCAAATTATAAAAAAAATGTTCTATAAATTTATTTATACAATAGATAATATTTTACATTATTATTCATAAATTTAAGAAAATCAGGTACATTTATATAAATAATATTGTCAGGCCTTAATTTTAATATTTACTCAAACAAATTTAATAAACAATATTGTAGGGTCTCAATCATAGTATTTAAATTAGTCAGGAAAATATTATTATATATTCAAATATATTCCAATTTGCCTGGTTAAATTATAAAAAAGATTCTATAAAATAAATGTACATAATAAATCCCATTATAGTGTCTTAGTCAAGTAAATCTTTATGAGAAATTCGGTAGATTATACAATAAATAACACTGACTCCATCTATGTTATTCCTCCAGTTATGGCTCTTCAAACACTGACACACCGATTAGCACAAAGAAAAATCAACATGGCCACCTTCTTTAAGAACTTTACCTCACAAACCCATGTAGATCTGGCCCGAGGGGAAGGATGTCTGATTCATTTAAAGATCTCTTTCTTGCCTTTATTAGAAAGTGACGTGTTTTTCTCATGTGCTTTGCTCTCGGTTCACCTTGGACATCGTCGTCTTCTACTCCCCACAGAGCCAAACACATCGCAGTCATACCTGAAACAGAAGCAGGTCAGATTTACTCCCCACAGACACAAACTGATCACAGATGGACCCCTGAGGTGCCATTAGTGGTTGTTGACTGCTCACTTATACATGTTTCATTGTTTTATTTTACACTAACATAGGAAAACACAGACTCCATGGTCCCTGAAGGGAGGTTGGCCTTGGGCAGTGGTGCAAATTCTACCAGCTCTGAGCAGCAACAGGCATAAATAAACAAAAAGCACATGACAAGGTGGAGAATGAGTCATACATGAACCATGTGTGAACCCTTACCTCTGAAACATTCATACACATTAAAAAGATTCATAAAACAATCATGTACATATTGCACTACACTGTAAAAAAAAAAAAAAGAACATTTCTTAACAGTTTTAAATTACGCATTTTTAAAAACAATTCCCTGTTATTTTTAGTATTTTGTTAAATTACGGATAATATCTTGTAAAATCGCAGGGAAAAAGTATTAATTTGCATGTTAACTGAAAAAAACAGAGAAAGAAAAAACTGTAAAAGATGTATTTTTTGTAAAATTACACTTATAAATCATATTAAATCATCAAAAAACAAATCTAATTATGATTGTATAGATATTTGCTGTTATTTTAAAGAAGGATTATGCACATTAAGGATTGAAAAATGTTAGACAATCATTTAAACTGTTAGATTACAGATAATATCCTGTAAAATCATATAAAAAAACATTAATTTACATGTTGAGTATAAAAATAATACAGAGGCCAAAACTGTAAATAACGTCCACATTAAAAACATGTATTTCTATCAATTGTAATTTGTTGTTTTGCAATGTTTGACCATATTATTACGTATTTTTTAAACAGTACTTTCATCTTTACTTTTGTAAAATTACATTTTAATACTATTTAAATCAGTAAAAACTCTTTAAAAATATTTACGATATTTTAAAGAAACATTATTTATTTTCAGGACTGAAAAATGGTAAATAAAGAAAAAAAATAAATGAAAAAAGGCAAAACTGTTAATAACATCCACATCAAAAATATGTATTTCTATCAATTGTAATTTGTTCTTTTGCAATATTTGACCACAAAATTACACAGTTTTACTGTATTTAAATCAGCCAACAATTTAATAATCTTGCAGATATTTGCTGTTATTTTGAAGAAACATGATGCATACGAAGAATTTTTAAATGGTAGATAATTATTTAAACTGTTATTTTACTGATTTTCACTGCTTTGTTCAATTACAGATGATATGTAGTAAAATCACAGAAAAAAACATTAATTTACATGTTGACTGCAAAAATAACAAAAAGTTAAATACTATCCACATCAAAATCTATTTTTATTTATTTATATATTTTTAAATTATATTTTACAATGTTTGACAATAAATTTACACAATTTTTACAGTATTTAAACCTGAAAAAAATATATCTTTTACAAGCTATTTGTCACTAATTTAAAGAAACATTATGTATATTAGGAATAATAATAATAATAATAATAATAATAATAATAATAATAACAGTCGTAGTAGTAGTAGTAGTAGTAGTAGTAGTAGTAGTAAAATATCATTTAAACTGTTATTCTACTGACTTTCCTTGTTTTGTTAAATTACAGAAAAAAAATATAATTTACATTTTGACTGTAAAAATAACAAAACAAAAAAAATAAAATAACCAATATCTGTATGTTTTTTATAAATAGTATTTAGAAAGAACATCAAAACTATATATAACGTCCATATCAAAATTCTGTATCCAAATTCTAGATTGTTTCCAAACATTACATTGTTTTAGTATATTGAAAAAAGCTAAAATATTGGTATTTAAAAATTTATTTACGCTTGTTTTTAGTGTGTTTTGTTTTGTTTTACAGTTTTGGACATTACAGTATTTTATCATCTATATTTCTGTTTATTTTTTTTACAGTGTGATGTATTGGATCTTGTGTTGTAATGTATTGAATCTTGTGTAAACAGATAGATAACAACAGGAGAACTAAATAAGAAACAGGGATCCAGAAGTGAACCATCTAATATGTGGCTGAACATAAGCCTGTCCATTGTGCAGCTGTTAACGGTGACAGTGTTGTGGTTTCTCTCCTCTCTGGGGTCACATTTAGCTCCTTTTGTTTACTGCTTCATGGAAACCTCCCAGATTTCCTGCTGCTATGATTCCTGAGACTAAAGCTGGAACGAACACGAGTAAAACTTGGCTCGCATGTGGACGAACGTCGATGAGGGACCTCTGGCGAGTACGGTTATGGAAGATTAATCGCGGGATCAAAGCAGTCCAATTCCCGCGCTCTGGTGAAGACGCCGCCAATGATTCCTGAGTAAACAACACGGAGACACTTGTATGAGTCACTTTAAATTCACACGCTGAGCCAAGAACCACACCAAGGAGGGGTCTCTAGAGAGCCTCGGTGGGAGAAATGATGGGCTCCATCCACCTTGTTGCTTTGGAATAAATTCCACGTTGAGTCACGGAGAGCTGGACGGTGGCCAGAGCTGAGAGGAGGCAGCAGTCGGGAGCGCAACTGTGAGGTGTTCAAATGAGGCGGCCGCTGCTTTCAAAGGTGGGTTCAAAGCAAGTACTATCAAACCCCACAGACACACAGAAAGACAGACGGACGGACGCAGCTAATTATTAACATTTCAGATGAATGGACTTCCTGCTGAAACATCACATTTATGACACACACAGGATAAAAGAACGTTTTAATACTGGAAACCAAAAAGCACTTCTTAAATAGTTTTTAAAGGTAATTTCATTTTGTAATTCTCTTGTGTTTGCCTTATTTTGTTACATCATATATATTAATAAATAAAATTGCAGAAACAAATATTAATTTCCATGTTCACCATAGAAAAAAAAGAAACAGGCACAAACTGTACAATAATGTCCACATCAGAAATCTGTATTTTTGTAAAATGACATTTTTAATAGTATTTAAATCAGGAAAAAAAAAATTTTTTTTTTTCAGGATTTAATTAAATAATTATTTAAACTGTTATTTTACAGATAATATCTAGTTAAAATCACAGAAACAAAATATTAATTTACACATAATATTGCACTATTTTGACAGATTTTAAATCAGCAAATTTTTTTTTGACAGAAATTTGCTAATATTTTAAGGACAAAATATATAATTATTTAAAGTGTTATTTGATTGATTTTCCCTGTCCTTGTTTTTCAATTTCCTGTTTTTTCCCTATTTTATTAAATTCTATACATCTAACAAAACAGTTAGCAAAAAAAATCAGCAAAAAATAGATAATTATTTTACAGATGTAGAATTGAAAGGTGCTAAATAATTATTTAAACCGTTTACTGATGTCCGCTGTTTATTTAAATTACAAACAATAGCTAGTAAAATTAAAGAAAATGAAAAATAAAATTAATTTTCAAAAAAACAAGCCAAAATTATAAATAATGTCCCCATAAAAATTCTGTTTGTCCTTTAAAGTTTTATAAGTGGTAATTCATTCTTTTTCAATGTTTGACGATTATATTGCACTATTTTTATAGAATTTAAACCAGTAAAATATATCATTTTACAGATATTTCCCATTATGTTAAAGAAATAATGATGGTAAATAATTATCTAATGATAGGGTCTTTATGTTAAGCGCTGTGAGATGACATGTGTTGTGAATTTTGTGCTATATAAATAAAATTTAATTGAACTGAAGTTAACGTAATCTGTAATTTTAATGATTTTCCCTGTTTTGTTCAATTACAAATAACACCTAGTCATATCAGTGTTTAAAAAATAAATTAGAAATAAAATAATTTCCAGAAAACAAGCCAAAACTGTAAATTATGTCAAGATCGAAAGCTTAAAAAGCATCAATTTAATTTAAAAAATGTGTTTTGCAATGGTATGCAGCTGTTTTCAAAGCGGTCACTATCAAACCCTGCAGACTGACAGACACAGCTAATTATTAACGTTTCAAATGACTGGGCTCCCTGCTGTGTAATCACATCACATTCATGACACGTACAGGGTTTTACAAACAGTGTTAATACATGAAACCTCCACATGTCTGTTACATGTTGCAGTGAATTCTGTCTCAGCTGTAATCTCCTCGGACGTATGTGGCGCCTGAACATGACAGCTGTGCTCCGACAGACTGAAGGCTCTCACTGTGACTCATAAAGGCCAGTAAGGAGGAAATTGGACAGGCTGGCTCTCAGAGTGGATCCAACCTGCCCAGGGTGACGACAACGACACCGGAGGCCTCTCCTGAGTGACTGCAGCTCCAGCTTCCAGAGATGACATGACGAGAGCACGGTGCTTTCTGCTGCACATCCCCGGTGTCACTAGTGACCCACTTTCCCCTCCTCTAATTGCAATCCCCTCTTTAAAACTGTATTACTTTGCACAACGGAGGATTCGACGTGCAGCTGGAGCCTGCAGTGAATTAACACGAGGGGGGTTTGTCTTTATTGTGAAAGAAGTGTGTATTTAGTAAAACCCAAACATATATTTGCTGTGCTGCCCGACGCCTCACAGCTTTGATGCTCGTATATTAAGTGTAATTAAGTGATTCTGTGGCAGCGAACAACTTCTGCAGCTGGATTTTCAGAATAAAGGAAGCCTGAAGACAAACCTGCTGCTCCGATGTAGAGCATAGACACATATACGTAGACGCCGCGTTAACTGCTGCTGCTGATTGGAGGCGACGTGCCTACGCGGCAGCCATCTTGGTACAGTGCCACTCGCCCCTACAGTGCATTACGTCTACAGAGGAATGACATGTCTGCACTATAAAAGTGATCATAAATCCATCAGTTGTCAACATATATTGTTTGTTACAAACGTCAGACATGGAGGACGGACAGGCAGACATAAATAGAACTAAAGCATCCAAGCATCCTGTGTCAAAGCTACATGTGTGACGTTTTTAACAAACCAAACCGTTTGGAAATCGGTCGAAAATTCAGTGAATAATTCTACTTTAAGATTGTGGAGTACCTCTTACCTCCATAGACTTGCATTCACTCCCCCCTCTGCTAGCCCTGTACCAAGATGGCGAAGCTTTAGGCACGTCTCTCCACAGTCAATGCGGCGTCTACGTATATATGTCTATGATGTAGAGGGCAAGACTAACGGCACATTCAGGCAAGAAAAGTTTTTAAAAAATCACATTATTGTCATAGAGTTGTACAACTAAATGGAAACACCAGACAAGTTCACAGTGTTGTGACATTTAACACTTTGACCCAGTGGTAAATAGCACCATTTATCTGACTCAAAAACATTAAAACACACAAAAAAATCAGCATTTTTTTAAACTTTCCTACATTCCTTGAACTACTCATCTGTGGCATGTGGTTCAATCAGGAAAAATATTAAATCTAAGCTTAAAATCCTGCAATTTTAGTAAAATTACTTTATTCTGCTTGTCTAATTCCAAAAATAAACAGGTTACTGTCATGGATTTTGTAAAAAAAAAAATCAAAAATCAAAAATCACTGGATTGTCAACTTTCCAACTTTGAAAAAAGAAAAAAAAATCCATGAATTTTTAACTTTCCGGCATTCCTTGAACTACTCATTTGTGACGTGCGGTTCCATTGGGAAAAATCACAAAAAATGTAAGTTTGACATCCTGCTATTTCAGCAAAACCTGCCAGCCAGTTTAAAGAAAAATTTAATAAAGATTTTTAGAAAAAACTTAAAGCTCTGTGTTCCCTGGCATAAATGAAAAGCAACAGCCACGCAACAAAAGTTCTGGGAGTTTTCATTTCAACTGGGCTGAACTGCAGGCAGTGTTTATGATGAACAAGTAGAAAACAAGTCTAGAAAGTAATTAGATGGATTTGAGAACAAAATAAAACAAACTTTATTAATAAAATAAATCCAGCATGGCTCAAAAATAGTATACAGAGGAGCAAGTTCTTGGAAGATACATTCAGCATGGGGAAACACTTTTCTAGAGTTGATGTGAAGTAAAAAAATATATATATATAGAAGTAAAAAGTATATATATAAGTAGTCTGACGGGACACTGCTTTTATTTCCAGTATTAGTATCACTTGTAAGCAGCTGGAACAACGTTGTACATGTTGATTTCAGTATTTTTACATTTTTGTAGAATAAAAATCAGAGAAATGTAACTTTCTTTTTCTTTTTATTTATGATTTATGGCATTAAATGTGTTAAAGTGCTCAGTTAAGTTCTCTCTGCTTCCAGCTTTGGTTGTGCTGATTCCAGATTCTCACGTTTGTTTTTCTCTCTTCTTTTTTATTATTTATGGCATTATAACATTAGAACCAACCACCATTTCTGTCCAGTATTTGTGACACCTGTATGGAAAATAGTTGTGTTTGCTGATTCCAGGTTTTTTCAATTTTTGTAAAACAAATAACCAACAAAAGTCTTTTTAAGGATTTCTGACAAAACCTCTGCAGAGACGACATGTTTGAGTTCTCTCCAGATCTAGTCGTGGTTCTGCTGTTTCCTTAGAGGTGCAGGACTTTAAAAAAATAAACCACAGTGAGAAAAAATGTGACAGGAGCAGAAAAACAGCCAGAGTTCAGAGGATTAACCAATACTGTGAAATATTAATGGTCACCACATCCGCAAGTCCTTAATATCGCTGAGGTACTCTGAATAACAAGAGAAAACAACTGAATTTCTGGGTGGGTTTCTATTATTCATGGCCTGCGGCGGGTTCTCATTGGTGGAGTTCAGGTGGCAGCAAACCAAAGAGGCGAAAAACATCTCCTCAACACACCTTCAGCAAAAATGTGACAAAGCAAACGAGACAAACCTCCAAATATCACGTCTCCTCCGGTGTCTCCGCCACTGCCGCCGCATGGTCTCGTGATAAATCTCAACTTTTACGAGTTGATTGGGCTCCAGGATGCTTCATTAAACAGCTCATCAGTGCACAATGGACTGGAGCATGCTGGGAAAATCCACAAGAGCAGCGACCGCGTCCTCCAAGCCGGAGGAGGGAGATCAGCCGGCGACGGGTTACGACTTCCAGACAATCAACTGGACCCCTCTGTTGTAGAAAAACTCTGTCCAGACTCACCTTAAATGAGGAACACTTGGCTGGGTTGGGGGTAAAATTAATACTGTGTACAATATGGAGGATAACATATTTAATAACATGTATATTTAGGGTCCGAGCACTACAGTGCAAGGACCCTATTGTTCCCTTACTGTTTCTTTGGCGGTTTCTTTTTCTTACACCACTTTGAACCCCAATTTGACCCCCTAAACATGCTCAAAAACTCCCCAAATTTGGCACACCCATCAGGACTGGAGAAAAATTTGATATTTTGGGGGAATTACACATATGAATGGCAAAATGACTCAATAGCGCCACCTTGAAAATTGGGCTTTAGTGGAGTTAATACGGCTAGTTTCACATAAACTCATGAAATTTGGTACACATGTACAGTAGCCCAAGACAAAAACATTCCTGCTTTTAAAATTTCAAAAAAGCTCAACGGCGCCCCCTACAGCACGTGGTGTGCAGGCATTGGAATTTAACAAACTCCTCCCAGGATTTTTATCCGATCTTCACCAAATTGGCTGTGTGGCATCTAGACCCATCCAGGATGAAAAGTTATTAAAATCTCGTGGCTATGTCACACGGTGTGGGCGTGGCAGGGCGGCCATTTTGAATAAATTCGCCATATGGAACGAAATGGGTTTTGGAGGTGAAGGGATCCACGTAAAATCACCAAATCCACACAAATCCTCATTAATCTCAACAGCTAACGTTTAATATACAATTCAGGAATGGACGTGGTCAAATGGCTCCTACAAATATTCAAATACTCATATAAAATCACTGCTTTATCCTACAAACATTAAATTTGGTACACAGGTATAGTCTATCGAGACAAACATATCTGTACACTTGAAATTCCACAATCGGCTCCACATCGGCGGTGCGGGGGAAGCAAGGATCCATTTGACGCTGCTTGCAGCTTTAATTATATATTTATAACTTGAAACTGAGCACAAAGTGTCTTCCTGGTGGCTCAGTGTAAGTTTAATGCTAGCTTTTAATGACAACCTTATTTATGTAGCACCTTTAAAAGTTTCAAGCAAACCATAGATGGCTGAGCAGAAGGAACCTGATGATTTAAGATGGAATAACCCATCTCTGATTAAACATACAAGCAACCGACTATGAATAAAAGATTAACAGCTGATTAACATGCACATAAATGATCACCTCATTTGCTTACAATTGATTGTACTTCCACAACGCGACTGTAGCTGCGAAAAACAAGAGATTCTGGGGACCGGATGTGTGCTGTTATCAGGTATGAGGAGAAGCTCCTGGTTCAATAAGGCCTCCTGGACATCCTGTAATTTATGTGAGCCGTCGAGTCCCAACTGCAGGACTGGGAGAATCGACCAGCCGCTAAGTGGCTGTCGGAGAAAAAGAAGAAGAAAAAAACTTGCGCGCTTCCTGTTTTCCTGCTGGGCTTCGCTCACTGGGGATCCTCCACAAATGAATAATACATGGTCTCCATTTAATTTGGAAAAGCAGCCGTAATGAGGCACTTTTGCACGGCGTTTCCACACTCTGGGCTCTCACGTGCCGTCAGCGCTGTGCGGCTGCTAATGGACTGTGGTAGACCGGTGTGAGGGCAGAAATCTGGAGACGCACGTGATATTCACGTTTTTATTAGGCTGCAAATGACTTGATTTATTTATTTACGCAAATTAACGAGCGGCAGAAGCCTGGAGATGAGAAAACGGATCTTACACTGCAAAAACTCAACATCTTACCAAGTGTATTCGTCTTTTTTTAGTCAAAATGTCTCAGCCCACTTGATTTAAGATAAATTCACTTTAAAAGTAACATTTCAGCAAGATGGAGGGACGTGTTTTAAGACAAATTTTCACTTGTTCTATTGGCAGATTTTTTCACTTATTTCGAGGTAAAAGCGCCTTGAAATAAGGTTTTTTTTCTTGTTTTGGGAGGGGCAAAAGTCAAAAATCTCAACATGCTGCACAAAAACTGTTCCCCCTTTTCCACCGAGTTGGTTCCAGGTCTAGTTTGGAGCCAGAGCCTGATGTAGCACCAGTTCTTTGTGCTTCCACCACCTAAGAACGACTCCAGCTCTTTGATGGGCCAGAGCTAAGCACCAAGTACGTCAGGGGCTGGGGGCGGGGTTATCGAGACCAACGATCGAGAGTGGAAAGGGACACACTAGTGGTCATTTGTGTCCTTTTTCTCCAGGAAGTCCAGATCACAGATGTGTTGGAATGACTCCCAGGACACACGGAAGTTTTGCACAAACTGTTGTGCTAAAATCCGGTACAATTGTGTCCCACCAGTAAGCGCGATCGCGGATGTGATTGGACAACAGGCAACCTCCGCCTCGCAAACAGCCTTAAGACCATCTACAGAGATAAATATAGATATTATCATCAACTTACTGCGTTTGTTTAACTGCTATGTAATGGATACAAGCACAGTTGTTTTACTTTGACCCAATTACGTGGCTCCATTGGCTTCTTGCCACTGGAAAAGCAAACAGGCTCTTAGGAGGAGCCAGATTTGAACCAACTAAGCACCAGAACTAGCACCTGGTTCTTCCTGGTGGAAATGGGACACCTAGCACTGGTGAACTAGCACTGGAACAAGCTCGGTGGAAGAGGGGCACCGATGAAATTATGCTCAACCAACAGACTACACTGTAGTCAGGGGAACTATTTTCTTCTACAATCAAAGAAAAAGTTTAAAGTTGGAAGGGGGCTTGAAATGCTGGCCTGAAAATGAAGAAAAATCACGTTATTAAGTCAATTTAATTAAGTTACCCCAACTCAAATTTGCTTTTAAATTGAGTAAAACGAAAATTTGAATTTAAATTACACAAAATATTAAGTTAATGCAATGTTATTGTGTCAGCTTAACTCATCAAAACAATGATTGCAATTTGAAATGAGTGAATCAGACTTTTTATCTTGCAACAATGCACTTAATTAAATAGAGGAAAGAGGTTCCTTTAAAAAAATTAACTGTATGTGCGAGTCCGGTGCTCGATTCTGATTTATTTAGCACAATTGCATTAAAGAGGTCTGCAGAACTGTGTATAATCTGAATTTTAAACCACTCTAAAGCACAATTCAAACACCTTTTTTTTTTTTAGAGCAGCTGCAGCCAGCACCCCTTTTAAACCTAATTTCTCCCCTTGCTCGGCTCTGACTGATGCAGGGTTCAGCGCGAGGAGCAGGGGGGAGGCGACGGGGGAGGCGGGGGGGGGGAGTGTTCCTGTGATAAAGGAGTACGACCCAATAAACCCTCCGGGCTCCGAGTAAAATACAGTGAGACACGCTCTCACTGTAATTTCACCATAAAAGAGTCAGCCACTCTGCGATGTAAATTTATCGCGGAGGTCGTAACGTTTTTACGGCCGCTGCTCTGCACATTTTCGCAGAGCTGCAGAAATTATGATGTGTTTTTATCACAAACGAGCCATAACCTCCACATAATTATCTTAATTACTGTTAAAATCGCAATTAATGACCAATTGGAAGCAGTAAAGAAGCAGAAGGTTTCCTGCCGTGATAAAAAACACATGTATTGATATACTACTACTTAGTGTGTTTCTGAGAGGAGAAAGAGCGTGAAAAGTGTGTTTGATTTAAGTACTGGTGCAAAATAATAATAAGGCTTCCTTCTAGCTGAGGCAGATGGCATCCTGTTTGCAATATAATCCCCTCTGAGTCGCTATCAGAGCGTCAAGAGCATGTGGCCTTTATCAGTCTAGACTACTTTATCACTTAGCTTATTTACAGATCAACAAATCAATTTGTGTGGAGAGGGAACAAAAAAAAAACAAAAGCAAAAAAAGCAGAAAATTTAAAGATATAAAAGTCCTTGCTTGGGTTTCTTCCCGCGAATTTGTTGTTCAGTCGACTGTTTCCTCTGCAGACTGCCTTAATGAGCGAAAACAGCAAAGGAGAAAACCTACGGAGGAAAGCTGCAGCAGAGGGAGCTTAATTAAGGAATAATTGACTCATATTTTCAATTAATAGACTCGTTTGAAGTGCTGTGACAGTCTGACAAACTGCACCTTTTTCCCGACAGCTGAGGCTCCCCATGCAGATCGGTTGAAATGTGAAAAGAGACGTTGCTCAGGGAGGGGAGAGAAGAAAAAACATGAAATAAATGGCTTGAAATTGGAAATCTAACGCGATTTGAGCTGCTAAAGAGAGAACATCTCTCTTCTGACGCCTGATGGACTGAAAATCTAATTCCCTCCCAACATGCGCGAGTGTGTGTGTGTGTGAGGAGGGAAAATAGGGTGTGTTTTAAGAGAATTCCAGGTGTAATGTGCAGGAAAATTATGATTACTACACTCGAGTCGCTAATTCCAGCTTAGCGTGTCGACCTCAAAACATGTAATCAACCTCCCACACGGGCGGGAAAACCTACAGATCTGCTGTGACACCCAGAAACCTCCGATGGAAAAGCTCCAGTCGGCGCCGGGAGAAAAGGAATATTAGAAATTCTCGAGATGTGCGCATGAAAGGGAATAGAAATGATGCCTAATGTATATGAATGGGGAGCCGTGGCGTTCAGGTATTTCACGCTGCACGCCCCGACAGAGGCTAAAGTGAATAAGTCGTCAACTCGCATTGAAATTCATATTGTATCTCTGGCTGGAGCCGAGCCCATTTTCCTCCACTGTGCTCTCGCCATGAGCCATACAATAGTCGGGGAGACATCTAATGAGGCAGGAGAAAGAGAAAATATTAAGAGGAAAATCCTTAAACTCAGGAGTCGGCGTACTCAACGGCCTGGTCGGCTAAAATTCAATGAGGAAGTCTTTTGTCGGGGCTTCGAGGCCGGCGGTGGGGAACTAAAACCAGGCAGGAGGAGAAGAAGAAGAAGATGGAGATGAGATGTGGCAATGTCAGCTTTGGTCAGACGATGAGTGAATATGAAGGCAGGCAGAAGAATGCAGTGGAGAAAAGGTGGTTCACGGTAGGTATAGATCGATTACTGTGGCCGATATCTGGCGTTTTTCCAATTATTGGTATTTTTATTGGCCAGTTATCGACAAATGAGCTACTTCAGGTCTGATGCAGCCTCCTCTCTCTATCTCACTCTGTGGTCGTCCCTCTGTGGTCTCAGAAATGTCTAAAACTGCAGAAAACTGAACAAGAAATACAAACCAGGAAGTTAGCTACTCTCACAGTGGCTGATGCTATGCTAACGGCTAGCCGCTAAGTCTACTTGTCTACTTTTCAAATCTATATGTTGCCGTTTACTGTTGTTCACTAAACCTAGGGATAGATCAATAATCAGTTAGGCCAATTATCGTGGCTTATATTTAGCATTTTTTCCAATTATCTGTATTTTCATTAGCCAATTATTGATAAATAAGCTACTTCAGGTCTGTTACAGCCTCCTCTCTCTGTCTGTCGTCACTCCGTGGTCTCAGAAATGTCTGAAACTGCAAAAACTGAGCATGAAACACAAACCAGGAAGTTAGCTACTCTTACAGTGGCTAAGGCTATGCTAATGGCTAGCAGCTAAGTCTACTTGTCTACTGACTGCCAAAACTTTTTAATCTATATGTAGATTATCATCCGAGTCTGCAAAAACTGAACAATAAGGACATCACTTTCTCCCAAAACTGCCCTGAAATGTCTCTCAGGCAACAAAAACTGAACAAGAAACACAAGCCAGGAAGTTAGCTTCTCTCTCAGTGGCTAATGATATGCTAATAGCTAGCGGCTAAGTTAGAAGACAGCAACAGATTAACCTGAAACAGAATCTGGAAAACAATTAATAATTAAGATTTGTTGTTCAGTTTCTGCTGTCTTGGACATTTCTGAGACCAGAGTGGCAACAGACCGAGAGAAGAGGCCGATCAGACCTGAAGTATTGAATTTATCGATAACTGGTCAATAAAAACACGGATAATAGGAAAAGCGCCAAATATCGGCTACGATAATCGACCATCCCGATAATCAGTCTATCTCTAGGTTTAGTGAATAACAGTAAACAGCTAAACAGCAACATATAGATTAAAAAAGTTTTGCCAGTCTGTGGACAAGGAGACTTAACTGCTAGCTGTTAGCGTAGCATTAGCCACTGTGAGAGTAGCCAGCTTCCTGGTTTGTAATGACGACTTGTGTTTTGTGTTCAGTTTTTCTGCCTAAGAGACATTTCTAAGACCACAGAGTGACGACAGTGAGGTGGATGCATCAGACCCGAGGTAGCACATTTAATTTATCAGTAACTGGTCAATAAAAATACCAATAATCAAAGAAATGCCAAATACCGGCCACGATAATCAGCCATGCCGATAATCGGTGCATCCCTATAAGTGACCCTAGTTAATGAAGAAGCCTAGCTATGACTTTGCTATCACATGATGGTGAAACATTACATTTATCGGTTAGTAATCAGTCAATCCTTAATTCACGTTCTTGCAAAATCGTGTCCAGAACAAACCTTCCCTCTCCTCAGTGAGTCATCAGTTCAGTCCAGCTCATGTCCAAACCCAGATTCCTTCCTTTGATCTCGAGCCTCTGCAGCCTCATGCAGTTTGACCTTTGGGTCCCCTCGAGAAACTCGCCCCACTCACCATCTGGCTGCTTTTTTTCCCCATTTCTAGCACTGTGCTGATAAAAAAAAAAAAGAAAACAATTTGCAAACTTGGTGAATAGCACAAGATTGTTTTTCTGCTATGAGAATTTTATGTACTTCAGTTAATGGCCTTCAATTTATTCCCTGTGTAAGTGCTATTGAAGCCCGAGAGTGTTCGGGAGTTTTCATTTCAACTACACATTAAAGCAGCTGATTTTCGCCGACAAGCTTGTGCTAATCAGGGAATAATCACCTGCAGTGTTTCGGCTGGAAGTGAAAAACTTGCAGATTCTTGTGGTAGCACTTAGCTGAAAGCCTCTTCGTAACCCTAATCCATTTAATCTTTTAACTTTAACCCTGCAGTGGCCTCCTTTTCAAAGTAAGTGTGCTCTTTTCGCCGCGCATTTCCAGCCCTGTGATTTCTTCGCGCAATTATTCTGAGCAAATTCCTCACCCTCCTGACTTCCCCTCTCCTCTCTCTCCCCACGTTCCACTTGTTTATTTGCACACTGCGACGTGCAGCATGGCCTTATTAATAAACCTGCCTACAAACCAAGCTGTGCTGCCACAAAAGCCCGAACCCCAGCATACGAGCTTTAACGCACGCAAAAAAATCTGCAGCAGATACTGTAATTTCTAATCTCCACTTGACACCAACTCATGCATTTTATCAAGCAGCTGCTCACAGGCAAAGATCAACTGCTGATTTCTGTGCATCACTAATTAGATGTAATTACAAACTGGTTTTTCACGCACACACATGCAAAACAATTAGAGCGCTGTTTGTTTGATGTTTACCATCTCATTTTAAACTATTTCAAAGCTGCAGCAGCATCAGCAGCAACATCACAGATTCTGGAGCTGCTGGATTTTTCACTCGGGTGTCACTGTTTGTCCCTTATTAGCAGAGAGCGGCTTCATCGTGTCACATGGCTGAATACTGCCCCCTAGTGGGGAACAGCAGGACGTCAGCCACCCCCAACGCTGCACGTCGTTGTGCAGAAGTTTACGCTGATGTTAATGAGGCCAAATAACTGGACGTGGAAGGTGAACATTTGATGCTCACACACAATTTGAGGGATTTACACAAAGAAAAAGCTGTACAGATTATCAAAGATCCTCCTGAAGACATGTTATAAGACACATTATAATGCTTTACTTTGAAAAACAACTCGTCTTCAACATGATTTTTCATGTTCCTGCTAAAAGCAAATCTTAAAATTACATCTACTCCTCCCTGCTTGTCAAGAAAACCCACAAATATTCACATATTTTTGATTTAAAAGTGTATTTTTGGGACATAGGATGTTTTCTACTTCACTAAAACCTGTCAATATATGTTCATATTTTAATATTTACATTTTTTCCACCACTGCAAACTACGCAGCATTCTCCACAAGACGCTACACATCAACTCCAGACAGATCTTCCTACAGCTCGCCTCTCTGTATTCCATTTTCCAAACTATTTGAAGCATTTACAAAAAAAAAAAACTGCAGATAATCCAAGGTCCTCCTGCAGACACGTTTAAAACAAACAACTTGCATCTGACATGATTTTTGTCGATAAAATTACATCTACTCCTCCTTTCTAATAAAAAAATCTATAAATATTCATATATTTTCCATTTAAAAATGCATTTACTGAAAATCGTCAGAACATTTGAGGAAGATGAGCTAAGAGTTGTGATTTACACGCAATTTCCTCATTTGTCATAATTATTTTAAGTATTTGCACAAAGAAAAAAAACAGCAAAAATGATCAAAGATCATTCTGAAGACGTGTTTTAAGACACATTCAAATACTTTACTTTGAAAAACAACTTATTCTTGCTAAAAAAAATCTTAAAATTACATCTATTCCTCCCTCCTCATCAAAAAAATCTATAAATATTCATATATTTTCCATTTAAAAATGCATTTAATGAAAGTTGTCAATGTGCATGCTTGACGTTTCAGGTTTTCGTATCAGATTTGATATTTACACACAATTTCCCCAGTTTTAACAACTATTTGAAGTATTTAAACTGATAAAAACTGTACAAATGATCAAAAATCTTTCTGAAGACATGTTTTAAGACACATTAAAATACGTCACTTTGAAAAACAACTTACGCCTGACATGATTTTTACTATTCTTGCTAAAAAAAATCTTAAATTTACATCTACTCCTCCTTTCTCTATGAATATTATTCCTCATTTAAGATGTATTCATAGAAAGTTATCAATGTATGCTTGAAGTTTTCAGGCTTTTGTATCACGCTTGATTAAGACGAGCTAAGAATTGATATTTACACACACTTTCCCCGGTTCTGATGACTACTTGAAGGATTTACATGAAGAAAAAAACTGCACAGAATATCAGAAATCCTCCTGAAGACATGTTTTAAGACACACTACTGCATTTTACTTTGAAAAACAGCTTGTGTCAGACATGGTTTTTAATATTCTTGCTAACAAAAACTTCCCCTTCCTTCTCAATAGAAGTAAATGGAGAAATCCTAACATATATTTTATTTAATTGCTTCTACAAATTTTTCACACCACTCTACATGTCGGCTCCAGACAGATGTTTCACCATGCTGAATGCATCTTCCAACAACTTCCTCCTCTGTATTTTATTTTTTTTAGCCATGCTGCATTTATTTTATTGATAAAGTACGTCCTATTTTACTCTCCAATCTGTCAGATTTGCTTCCATGCTTGAGCCCGACTACACGGCCTGCAGTTCAACCGAGATGAAAACATGTCTTTCAAACCTGTCGACAGATTTGGGGGTTGATTTTTGCATAATTTATAAGATGTTTCACCATGCTGAATGTATCTTCCTACAACCTGTTCCTCTGTATTCCATTATTTACCTTTTTTTTTCATTTCCTTATTTATTTTACTGATAAAATACGTTTTATTTAACTCTTGAACCCGTCTGATTTGCTTCCACACTCACAGATCCTCCTGCAGACCTGTTTTAAGACATATTAAAACACTTTATTTTGAAAAACAACTTGCATCTGATGTGATTTTTATGATTATTCTGAAAAAAAAATCTTCCCCTCCCTCCTCCTTAGAAAAAAAAAATCATAAATAATCATATATTTTTCTTTTAAAAATGCATCTACAGGTCACGAGGTGTTTTCTACTTCAGCGAAAACTGTCAACGTACGCGTGCTTGACGTCGCAAGTTTCCACATCACACTCGCGCGTAATTGGGCCTCTAATTGGCTTCTAGTCCTGTTGAAATGTCACGAAATCGTCTGGAACGTACGTCGTCTGAAGCGATCTCAGGGAAAGCTCTCCCCTTTCAGCACATAAAAAGACGGGGCGGCCTTCCAGTGTCAGACGTCTTTCTGAGCAGCGAAGGTCAAACATCCAAATAAGTAAAACTTGTTTTCTTTGTCAGTGGTGGGAGACATAAAACGTTGAGTGAAACTTCAGGGTTGTCGACGGAGAAGAGAAAGAAGCAGCTGTCAGTAAGAAGACTGGGCATTATTATGAAAAAAATAGCTTCAAAGAAAGAAAAGTGCTTGTTTATAGGAAATGCATCATTTATTTTCCATAAATTAAGGCTAATATAGCGTCTAAGTTAAGTCTAGGATGGAGGCGTAGCAGCTACACTTTGAGATGATGACGATAAAGGTGTTCTGATCTGTCATGGGTCTGAACCCGCTTTGATTTATTCATAAAGTCTGTCACTGGTGTTGGTGATGAGCTTTGGATCCCAGTCAGCCTCCAGTTCAGCCCAGAGCTGCTGGCTCAGGTTGAAGTCGAGGCTCTTTGCAGCCCAGTTCCCCACAACAAACCGGCGACGCCATGTTTTTAAGCCTCTGGTTTCAGATCCAGCGGACACAGGGAGCACATTTTCTGCTAGAAGTCCTTCGCTTTCAGTTTGATAGCCTCTATTTACGCAGCCTGTCTTCAGAAAACGTTGCTCTGGACCCAGATGCAGCTTTAAAGTTTGTCGGTGCTGCTGGGAGAAAAGCCATTACTGGAAAGTCTCTGCAACCAGAATTACCTTCAGCTGATGTTTGGTTTGGCAATATTTATACCATCAGGATGGAAAAAATGATGTTCTCCAAAAGGCTGCAACTGAAAATACAAGAAAATTGGACCTTGTTCGGTGCACCTGCACATCCATCCTTCGTTAAATGCGGTTTACTGGTCATTTTTGTAATGGTAAATCTATTTTATCTGCCTTCCCGTCATATTTTTACTCACATGTGGGCTCATTTGTCACTGCAACATAAAGTCCTGCACCTCTATGGAAACAGAACAACCACGACTAGAAGTAGAAAGAACTCAGAAATGTCTTTGATGTAGTCTGACACATTCATAGTGCTATAAATCATTAAAAGAAAACACTAGAAAACAAAACAGCGGCTCCACGTACGTATAGTTATTTTAATATTTACCACTTTTTCCAACTCCAGACTGATGTTTAACCATGCAGAATGTATCTTACTACAACTTGCTGCTCTGTATTCCAGTTTTGGGCCAGGCTGCGTTTATTTTATTGATCGCGTGGGTTTACTTTGCTGTACAATATGTCTAACTGGTTTTACATGCTTAAGCCAGCCTACACTGCCTGCAGTTCAGCCTCAACCTTTGTCACATGACTTCTCAGTCGCAACAAGGAGCGCAGAATTTTTAGGGTCTTTTTTTTTTTTTTTTTTTTTTACACAAACTGGTTTATTTTTTGACAAATTTTGAAAGGATGCATGTAGAATAAAGTGGTTTTTGGGGAGATATCAATATTTTGAGCTTAAATTTGGTTGGTTTTCTCGACAGAACTGGGGGTGGGAATCACAGAGTACCTCACGATACGATACATGGCTCACGATATAGCCATACAGCAATAATCGATATATTGCAAGACGATCACATAACGATGTCTATAACTGAAAAATATAAAATGCCTGTAAAAAGGTTAAGGTCAGTATTGATTTATTTACTGCAATTTAGTGTCACTTTCACTGGATTTGACACAAATTTGGATGAACCACTGAACACAAACTGCCTCTAGTCTTGCCATAGGCCTCTTTTACAAACACACTGACTGTAACTTGTCACTGTCCACGTGTGACGTCACATTTCTTTATTAAAAGTCTAATTAAAGCTTGTTTGTGGTGTTTCCTGTGTGCTTTACTTTTGCGGGACAGTTCTTGCATATGTCGTAGTCTTTGTCCAGCTTGCTTGTTGCCTCGATGTTGCGAAAGCCGACATGGGTCCACACTTTGGGGCGTCTCTTACGGTAGCGTTGCTGTCCTCCGTTACACCTGTACAAACTCTTCTTCGGTCGATTCATTTCCACTCAAGTCTCCCTCATTCATGCGATAAACGCCACCGTGTGGAGACATTAAGTAGTGACGCTGGGGAAACAGCATCTGGCAGGGTTTAGAGCACCTTATTATATTAATTAAAGGATCAATATTTGGCGCCAGCGTATCGATACTCACACTAGGAGGAACGACGATATATCGCTGTATTGACGTTTTGTCCCACCCCTAGATAGAACTACACACTATACAGCTATAAACTTAAATATTCTTGCTCTAGAAATTGAAATTTGGGGATTTAAAAAAACATGACACGTCTTTCAAACATGGTGGCAGATTTTGGAATTCAGAGGGTTGAACTTATTTGATTTTTTTATTTTTTTACTATATTGCAGTTTAGATTGTTAGATACATTTTAGCTTTAAAGGCATGGACATTACTTGTGAGCATGATGGTATCTTTATTAGCCATTTTTCTTTTTTTAAACAAGAAAGCAAAAGCGATGATGCCTGCATGCTTTCATCAACACAGATTACAACCAGATGTATCTTTTAGCAAAATGCGTCTAAACTACAGCTTTTAAAAATGCGTTTTATCCCCTATTTATGCTTCAACTTGCAGTCAGTTTGTAAGCTTGTGTCACCTTCAGTGCCCCTTTACTGCACACTGAAACTCGCAGTAACAACAGCGCCCTCTCCTGGTCACACAGTGGAACTTCCTGGTTACTTGAGAAACCAGTTCCCAGGTGTTTTTGGCTGACGCCGAGTTTGTGTTTTAATTATGAAGACGTGCACGACTTCAAAATCCTCCTCCTGAGTGTCATATTTAAAGTTCAGCCGCTGTTTCTCTCTTTTTTTTTTTTTCAGGGGGGAAAAAACGTGCTGCATCCTTGATTGAAGTGCACACGAGTTTCAAAGAATACGCCTTGGGTAACAGTAGAAATTAGTTTTATTTTTAATACAGAAAAAGGAGAAGATCAAAGCGGCTGATGCTGGCATCCAGACGGACCAGCCCTCCCCCTAAAAGAAAAAAAAATACCACCGCTCTGGGTTTGGAGTCGTTTGCCAGCGCAAAAACTGGGGTTTAAGAAGCTTTTATGAGGCCAGGAGGAGGAGCGGGAGTCTAGAAGTACAACAGATGTTCACAAGATAACAGGTATACATATTTTATTTGTTGTGTCAGGATGTTTCTGTTGTACTCGTTCTTGTCATCATTTCCTGATTTGCTCTGTATTCGACGCGCCAACGTCCCTGCATTCATCCCGCGCGGCTTTTATAATAGGCCTTGTCATTTTCCCCCTTTCCCCATTGTCCTTGACGTCTCAGGAACCGCGACATTTCAGAGTGACATTAAACAGGTCTGACTTTGATCTTTGATTGTTTCGTTTCTGCCGTTCGCTGCTGTGAGATGATTCATGCTTTACGCTGCGAAAAAAACAAAAATAAAGAAGTCCCATTCCGCTTTCCTCCTCCTCCTCTTCAGAAGGTCTTTTAGAAGTCACAATATAGTTCCAAGTGCCCACAGCCCTTGGAAAACAAAACAGTGGCTCCACGTACTATAGGTATTTGAATATTTATATTTTTCAACCTATACAAGCTGCATTTTCCAATCGACTCTACACATCACCTCCAGACATATGTTTCACCATGCTGAATGCATCTTCCCACAACTTGTTGCTCTGTATTCCATTTTTTAAGCCATATTGCATCTGTTTTTATTGATCAAGCATGTCCTATGTTGCTCTCCAAGCTGTCAAATTCACTGCCATACTTAATCAAGGCTACACGGCCTGCAGTTCAACCGAAACGTCTCTCAACTTTTGCTCGGTCGTAGCCAAACTTCGAAAAAACGCTAAATGTTTTGTTTTTAATTTAATCTACTTTACTTTAGGCAAATTTTAAAAGCAGATATGTAGAATCAAGTCTCTTTTGAGCTAAGATTTGGTTGGTAAACAGGTCTGACTTTGATCTTTAATTGTTCCGTTTCTGCCTCTACAAACTCTGCATTTTTCACACGACTCCACACATCAACTCCAGACTAATGTTTCACCATGCTGAATGCATCTTTCTACAACTTGCTGCTCCGTATTTCATTTTTAAAACCATGCTGGATTTATTTTTACTGATCAAGTCTGTCCTATTTTGCTATCCAATCTGTCTCATTTGTTTGCATGCTTAAGTCAGCCTACACAGCCTGCAGTTCAACCGAAACATCTCAGCCGAGTCACCAAGCTTCTCAGTCGCAACGAGAAGCGTAAAATGTTTTGTTTTTAAGTTAATCCGGTTTACTTTTGGCCAATTTTGTAAAGCAGATATGTAGAATAAAGTCATTGTAATCAAATATCCCAATTCTAAGCTCAGATCTGGTTGGTAAACTGGTCTTGCTTTGATCTTTGATTGTTCCGGTTCTGCTGTTCGCTCCGATGAGATGATTCATACTACAGAAAAAAAAGGAAAAATCCCATTCCGTTTTCCTCCTCCTCTTCAGAAGGTCTTTTAGAAGTCACGATAAGGCACTCTGAGATTCATTTATGCTCCCAGAATTCTTAAAAAACACAAAATAAAGCAGGTCAAGTCTGGTTCCCCAAGGTCACACGGTGACATTTCCAGCACGGTGGATCAGATAAATAGCAGACTCTGATGCTGACAAGTAGGTCTTAACTGGCCTCCTCAGCTGCACTCTTTAATCTGCCACATTTTCCTTTCCACTCTTCAATTTGACAAACAGGATTTGAAGTGAAGCCTCCCACACAGTAAACAGCCAACAGTGAGCTGCTGCGAGTGGCTGAGGGAGATATTTACCTCCCTATGCCTTCACACATCTCCAGCAGCAGCAGCAGTCCGCCGCCATTCACCCGACGCTGAAATGTCACCAGAGGTAAACGGCGGCCGGCTTTTGTTTTGGTCTGAAAGCCAGCACTTACGGCTAGCCGGCAACTGAGCTGGAAGTCAGACTGCGGGCGGACAGAGCCGACCCCGACGAAAATGACAGCCGGGTTCATTTGGCCATGTAAGCGGCTACCTCCTTCTCCAGACTCTGGGCGAAGCGGTGGTTGAGGAAGAGGAGCTGGCCGTGAGGAAGCAGGCGGCTGAGCAGGACGTCGATCCGGCTGCTCTTCAGGAGGACCTGCAGGGGAAAATGTGCCGTTAGTGCCGTTTTAATGTCACTTCCTGCTCTTTTAATCTCTTACATTGCTCTGTTTAGAGGCTAGCCACACATGCTGTATCTTGTTTTTCATAAACAGCTGAAGCTAACTAGATCTTCCATCATCTGATATGATAACACTTGCAGATTTTTCATATTAGCCTTCATATCATGGGGGGAAAATGACATATTACATAATTAGAGATAAGATAAGATCAAACTTTTTCCTCTTGTGCCAGATACTGCTCAGAAATAAGTAAATGACATAAGAAATGCAGTGCCTGATGCAAGTACATTACTGAAATATAATAAGTAAACTGAAATAATAGAACAGTAAAAAGCAAAGCTGACACTTATATTGAGGTAATAAGTGATGTCACGCATGATAATGAAATACTGCACCTGAAAAATGAGATGAAAATGAAATATTACACATTATATGGACAGTATTGTACATGATAATGAAATATAACAGATTAAACTGAAATATTACACCTGAGAAATGAGAGTGTGAAATATTGCGCATGATGCTACATGATACAGAAACTGATGAGTAATATACAAATAATATTGATATTACGTCTAGATCTGTTGAATCATGCTGGCAGCAGAGATAAATTTTCATAATTGTGGAATCTGGAAACATGAGAACCATGATTGTGAATTACTGTGTGACAAATACGTGCTTAATAACAATTTTTAAATCCATTATTTTGTGTTTATTTTTCATATAAAGTGGGGTTTAATGTCAGCTCCGTGAAATTTGCTATAATTTTTATTTTTGTACTGATCTACTTAAATGTTTGCTGCTGTAACAAAGTAAATTTCCCCACTGTGGGATTAATAAAGTCTTATCTTATCACCATAAAGGTTAAACTCTGCTGTTTGTTTTGATTTCTAATGAAACTAAGGGGACTTTGTGACTTATTCAACCAAGAATTAGGAGTTCAAAAAAGGGCAAACAGCCCAGTAAAGATAATACGGTGCAGAAGTTTGATCTGTCTGCATAACTATATTACTTCTGTGTGTACAAATATGTAAGAAGCATAACTGCAAAGCTCCAGTTTCAATCTTTCTTGGGATATGATATTAATGTTTCATTATTACATTAATATCTATGCAAAGGTTGCATTACTACTGCTACTACTACTACTACTACTACTAATAATAATAATAATACTAATAATAATGATATAGCGCTTTTCAGGACACTCAAAGATGCTTTACAAAGTAGGCAAGAATACAAAATAGTAATAGTAGTAGAAAAAATAGTACATACATACATAAAATACAGTGGAGAAAGGAGCACATAGAATTGTGTTGCATTGATATTCACACATTTATGCAATAATGAGTTAATTAATAATTCAAACAAGAGTAATAGGTGTGGAAATGGATGCACAACTGTAACTATGACTTAGCTCTAAATTTAGTTTAGTTTTGTTGCACAAACAGTCAACTAGCATCGTTTAAAAAAGGTCAAACACTGTGTACTGTAACTTGAAAGCAGCACCTGTGTCCAATTAGGTGATGTTTTACATTTTACATTTTTAATTAATTTACATTACCTTGTAGCAATCTGTCTTCACTTTGACATGAAAGAGTCTTTTTTTGTAAATTCTTGCCAAAAAAAAAGCAAATCTAAAATGGCCATCATTCAGTGTTGTAAAGCAATAAAAGTAGGGATGCACGATAATACCGGTGTCCGATAATTATTGGTTAATTTTGGCAATTATGACGTCATTCCGATAATAAAAAAATCAGTCGATAAATTGACCCGATAATAACAAAGACTTTGAATCTTGGTTTTTGCCGTTGGTCTGTGGGTTTGTGCTCATGCCAGACTCCTCAACCCCTCCCCTCCCTGACGGTACTGTCGCATGTGTGTGATGTCATAACACTGAGAAAAACAAGCAGCATGGTGGCACTGACCAGTGTGGACTTTCTTTACCGTGTCTAAAGAAGACATTTCACTAGGTCTGGTCACGAATACTGGAATATCCAAATATTGGTTGGCTGTGGTGGTATTGGGATAATAATTTCGATATTTAAATAGTCGTGTTGCCAAGCTTTACCGAGCGTTGCCCAGGCTCTAGTACGCCGCCGAGCGCTGCCGAGCATCACCGAGTGCTGTCGAGCGTCGCCAAGGCTGTAGTACGCCACCGAGGCTCTAGAACGCCGCCGTGGTTGTAGTACGTGGACCTGCCAACTCTGGTGTCACACTCCGGTGTCACCCCTGCTCCCTCATGCTCATGCTCCCCCCTCCCCCCGCCAACACCGCGGCACAAACCCAATCGATTGACATCATCGGTTATCAGCTGCAAGAAGTATAAAATAATTATCGATAATTGTCGATTATCGGTAGGTATCAGTTAAAACTGGCATTATATATAATAATAATAGTATAATAAATATATAATAATAACGTTCAATTAATAATAATGCTATTGTCTATGTAAAGCTTGCATTGCCTAACTATTAACACATTTATGCAGTAATGAGTTCATAAATACTTCAATTAAGAGTCATGGGTGTGGAGATGGACGCACAACTGTAACTATGGTTAAATCAGATATAAATATAACATTAGTTTTGTCGCACAAACAAGCTAGAAGCATTGTTAGAAAGACAAAATCCTGCATTTATATTTGACATGAACCACACCACGTTGCTAAAAACACTTCCACAGCAATTCAACCTGGAAGAAGGGGTGTGAATTTGGACGCAAAGAGCCTTTATGTGGAACACAGATAAAATCAGATGCTAATAAAACCTTGTTTCGTTACTGATTAATTGTGTTTTTATTTTGATTTCCACAGCAGAAAATGGGAAGGTGCTCTTGAGAGCTTGGCTAGCTGTATTTTATAATATATATCTCAGTCTAATGAGGCCTTTAAACATGTGTAGAGACGAATTATTTGAGTATACATGTAATTACAGCAGCCACAAGTCACAATAGTATGTCCATGGCAGTAAAAGAACATGTCAACCAGTGCAGCGATGTGGTTAATGAACGGACGTTGGAGCTGTTTAAGAGGGAAGAATAAGGTGTATCAGGCTTTAGAAGTGCAGGCGCTACTTGTTAGCAGGATCAGCTAATTGTTGGTTTTGACCTTTTCCTGGGATTTGTCGAATTATCACCACATTTATCCTTTAAGACCAAAGTAATAACTGTCTTTCCAAACAGCAGCGATGGAGCTAAACCCTGCAATTAGAAATCTTCCCCTCGTTTAATCCCAGACTCAAGAGCTGGCCGGCGGCAAGTGAAACGCAGCCAGACCTCGGACTTGTTGAATTCGAGCACAAACACTGGAGCGGCCGACGCTATTCCACAGCCAAAACAGTTAGGCTGCTGAAAAACAGTTTGTAGACTCCCATAAAACAGCCGCTAGCGGAGTGTTTTTATGGTTTTTATGGCGTCCTGAAGGCCTCACTATCCGGGTTTCTTTTCTGAAGCACCACAACAAAGATTACAAGGACTATTCTGTCATTTTTACAGTTTTTTGGCCATTTTTTTTCAAGTTTAGCCCTATTCTCACAGGATAAATATTACCTGGGGACCTGTTGTAATTTGTAATAATTGCTGAGGTCGTCAGTGATGTTAATCCCGTGAGAATCGACCATGTCGGTAATTTGGAAAGTAAAAACTCCCTTGCAAATTACCTACTATATTTTGCTGAACTCCGATGTCCTGGGATGATTTGGCCAGAAATCGTCGGGACCCCGCAAGCATTTAGGCGTTTTTTGTTTACTAGATGCATTTTTATTAATTTTTTGGTGAATGATGGAGGCTGCATTGTTTAGAGGAGCTTTTAGGTCCCGGGCCGGTAAGAGCTTATCGGCCCGTCACGTACAGAAAAAAAAAAGACAAGGCTGAAAAGAAGGAGTGAATTCACCAGAGTGAAGTGCCCTGCTTCACCCCAAATATCAATCAAGCTCAGGGTTTCCTCACGCGTCCAGTGCCGGGACTTTTTTTCTTAGCATGTTGAAAACAAAGTGAGCGCTGAGTGGATGTTACGAATTACGAAAGCGCTGACATCATCCAGGGGAAGTCAGTAAAGTCTTGAGGAAAAGCTGACTTTGTTTATCCCGACATAAAAAGCTGACGTAAGGGGGGTAATTTATTTATTACACGGGGTCCCTGGGTAATACTTATCCCGTGAGAATAGGGCTTTACACTCCTGATTTTGACTCCTTTTTACACTCCTGTGATTCTAAAACTCCACATTAAGAGTGGGTTCCCCTCTGTAATATAAGTTAGATGTTCATTTTCCTCGGTAAATTGCCCAGAGTTTGACTTATGTTTGACTTATTAGAGAAACAATTCTCTCTAATCTCTATTTTCTTAATCTTTCACTCTTGCGTCACTTTTATTTTCCGCTAAGGTCCAGGTCTTAAAGCATTATTAATTATTGTTTTACCGACTGCCTTTTAACTTAGCTGCTAGCCATTAGCGTAGCATCAGCCACTGTGAGGGGAAATAACTTCCTGGTTTGTGTTTCTTGTTCAATCTCTGCTTGAGAGACCACATAGTGACGACAGACAGAGAGAGGAGGCTGCATCACACCTATGATCGGTCAATAAAAATACAGAAAAATCAGAAAAATGCCAAATATCGACCATGATAATCGTTTTTTTTAGCAAGATAACTAAAAATTATGTCAGATGCAAGTTGTTTTTCAAAGTGAAGTATTTTAATTTGTCTTAAAACACATCTGCAGGAGGATCTTTGATAATCTGTGCAGTTTTTTCTTTGTCTATACACCTCAAATAGTTTCTGAAACTGAGGAATTTCTGTCCAGTCTTCCACATCCAGTTATTTGGCCTCATTAACTTCAGTGCCAAAAAGTGCAGTTTTGGACGGAAGTGACGTCATTCTTATTTAGTTTTTGCAGACTCTGACATTTGCTAGACCACAGATTGATGACAGACAGAGAGAGGAGGCTGCATCAGACCTGAAGTATTTAATTTATCAATAATTGGTCGATAAAAATACCAAAAATTGGAAAAATGTCAAATATTATGCATTAAAACACAGAGACATATTCCTTGTATGTGAAAATCTACTTGGCAATAAAACCCTCCTGATTCTTTTGCCATAATCTGCCCTGTGCTTCTTCATACTGGAACCCTGTTTCCTCTGTTTGTTGTGGTTCTCACCTCACTGCCCGGCCCCAGCATGTGCAGATGTTCCAGGCAGTGCCGGGTCAGGTTCCTCAGGGTTCCCTCGGCCAGCAGCAGGTTCTCGTGGGGCTCACAGACCAGCGTGAAGCCCAGACTCTGGACGCCGAGCCACAGAACGCTCATCTCCTCGTTGAAGGGGTCTCCGGCCCTCAGCCTCACCACGCCGCTGTCGGCGTCCTGCAGGGCCAGAACCTCCTCACCGGGGACCATCTCCACCAGCTGGCGACCCGAAGCCTCCCGGGACAGAGTGACGGCGCTGTGGACCTGCCTGGAGGATCAGCGGGGCGTTAATGACCACTAACAGGTTGGCTGTCAACCCTACAGGCTTGTTTCAATCAATCAGACGTTATTTATAGAGCACTTCTCATACAAATGAAGTGCTTTACTGATAAAACTAATAAAAATGTGATTAAACAAGACAAACAAGCCCTATAGCACCACTTACACTTCAATTTAGGAGAAAATGGACATGTTACATTTCTGCTTATACGGTTTCTACTTAGGTTTATATTTCTAGGACATATTTTTCTGCTTATGTTATGCTATCTATATACTTTGGGATCAACAAAGCATTTTTCTCATTCTGATTGTTTTATAAATGAAGGACTCAAAAACGCTTGGATTGAGGAACTATCCTACATAACACATGCAAGATGAGATAAAAATGAAACAAGATAAATAAATAAAACAAAATATCTATCGTGGAACCTTTCTTAATCAAAAAACAGAATAGGAAGATATTAAGCTTCACTGAACAGAGTAAAATACCTATAGAAGTGAAAAGATAGAGATGAATAAAACCTTAAAATCAACATAATACAGATGTTTACCTGACAGTTAAAGCCACCAAATGTGATACTAAAGCCACTGAAAACTAAAAAAAAATGTTTAAATAATGAAGGAGTAATACAACATTTTTAATCTTTAATATGTTTTCAATGGATATGAAGACATTTCGTTCAAAAAGCTTCAAAGAAATCAAAAAATTCCCTCATGGAAAAAAATAAAATATCTTATAAAGTGGATTTTCCAACTCTGAGGTTAATTTTAGGAAGACCTGAGGCAGTCAGTTTTTGATGTAGCATCAAATGACATTTAGATACGACAGAACTAAGCTGTTTCTACCATCAGCACAGCTTTGGTTGGAACTGAGTGACTAATAGTGAGATATGGATTTTTGAAAATGAAAGATTTTTCATTTTGATGATAAATTACAGATTTTTATGATTTGAATTTTGAGCTATTGCCATGAAGTTCCAACTTTTTCTTGAGGTTTCTGGATATTCAGTAAAAAAAAAAAATCAGTCAAACCCTGTGAGAAATAAGCAACGTGAGGCTTCAAAGACGATTTAAAAGAACCACTGAAGTGATCAAATTTACCACCGAGGGCCGATCTTCAAAAACTCATAACTTAGGCTGTATCTGGAGTAGAGCTGTGGGATTTTGCAAGATTCCACGGTTCAGGTAGTTTCTGCATGAGGATAATCCATGAGAGGCCTTCGGTAAGTTGGCGTGGAATGACTCACATGCAGTGAAGAAACACCCAATGACATAAAGTGAAATAGAATAAATATCGATAGGTGAAGGGCAAAAATCCCAAAAACAAATGAAGAAAAAAATAAAAAATGAGGTCATAAACTACATTTAATAGATTAAAATATGTAAATAAGTGAATAAATAGAGAAATCAATGAATAAAATTAGTTCTAATAAGAGTTATGAATGAATAAAACTCATCAAATCCATCAAAGGTCTGACTAGAAAGGCAGATCTTGAGTTTCCCTTTAAACTAGCCACTGGAGAGGCATATTTTCTTCATAAATCAGCTAATTTTATTAATTATATTCAAATCAGAGCTCCAGGGGATGATTATGCTTTTGATTCTTGCTTTAAAAATATCAGAAATAATCCAGATTTCAAACTGAGATGCACCACAACTTCAATCCTGAGAATCGCACACCTGCTGCTGCCACATTATGAAAACATCCCCCAGAAGGAGATAAGGAGGGTCTTCTTTGTTTGGCTTTGGCGTTTCACCATTTTCACGGATAACCACAACACGAGCAGCCTTTCACAGACGAACCTCTTCTCCTCCTTCATGCTTGAAGATGCCGAGAAAACGGCTCCTTTCCACCAACGTTGTCAAATTTAACTGTCACGACTTGACGCGTTGCGGGAGAACGCTAACGTGATTCTCCTCCACCACGTTTTCCTTTTTGACAACGATAATGAGCAGTTACGGGCCGTCATTTGGGAAGAAGAGGAAGCGAACACAAACATTTTTCAGTTAACAAAGAAGACTGACAGCTTCTACCGGGGTTTTTTTTTTTTTTTTTATGAGTCTTGGCTGCGTTTCTACATGTGCCATCAAAAACTAAAGGATGCAGAACGAAGAGTAGATCCAAATAAAACAGGACGAGGATGCTGTTATTCTTGGATTGCCACAATCAAGGTTTCTGGAGATGATAGGTGGTAAATTGGCAGTTGTTGCAAGTTATTACAAACATTTACTGCTGTCAACAAACGTTTTCAAGTTTTTATTTAATAATAAAAACTTCATATGAATGAAAAAAAACGAAATTAAATCAATATTTGCCTTTAAAACCGCACCAGATACTCTTTTCCATAGATTTTGAGTGTATTAAGCAGGAAGTTTAGTCCATGCATCAGAATTTAGGTTGTTTTAATGTGTTCTGGTGTTAAAATCTGGATTCTGTGGAGGCCGAATCATCCTTCTCTGGACTTTTTATTCTTATTGTGTCTGGAGATATGGGGTCACTGCAGAATCTTGCTGATGGACAAAAATCCAAACATCTACAGAGCATAAAACTTTTGCACACTAGCGTACACTCATCAGGCCTAACACTGTGACCACCTGGCTAATACTATGTTGGTCCCCCTTATGTGCTCCAAAATGCTCTGAACCATTGGGCATAGACAAGAGGACCTCTCAGGGGGTCCTATGGGGTCTGGAACCAGGACCAGGGCACTGGATCCTTTGGGTGCTCTGGCTTGTGCAGTGGGGTCTCTGTCAATCAAACTTGTTCCACTGCATCCTGTTGATGCTTGATCACAATGGGGTGTAGGAAGTTTGGAGGTCAGATCAACATGTTGGGTCATTGTCATGTTCCTCAACATGTTCCTGATTGGTTGATGTTGTTTCCATGTGGTGGGGTGCATTTTCCTCCAGTGACATTTGGGATTTCCATTTGCATGAGGGAGTGTGTTTGTTGTGGGACAATGTTTATTTGGGTGTCTAAGTCTCATCAACATGGATGTTAAAATCCAAGGTTTTCCATCAGAACACCACATAGTACCAATATGATCAATGTTATTCACTTCACCTGTCAGTGGGCAGGATGTTGTGGCTGATCGGTGGTATATTAAATCACCATAAAGTCCAAGAGCAGCATCCTCTTGACATAAACGAGTCCTGGTGTTAATTTGAACAAACACAGGCAGTAAAACCTAAAGGTCTGTTCAAATTAACACACAAAAATCACACTCAAGAGGCAGGAAGTGTTCCCCAGATTATCGGATCCCATCGGTGCGTTTTACAAGCAGCTACATCACAGTGCTAAGGAGCAGGAAACTTCTTATTCCACTGTAGTTCCTGCATGGAGCAAACCACTACTGAATCAGGGGAATCACAAGAACAGTTTATATGTTATGTGACTTAATTTCAGACAAATATCAGTAATGAGGCCAGTGCTACAATGTTTATGCTGCAATGATTTATCGCTAACTGGTAATTATAGTCAATTAACCTGTTTGAGGAACTTAATTGATTAATCAAAGAAACCTACAGATTAATCGACTATAAAAAAACAATCATTAGTTGTAGCCCGACTACTTACATTATGCTTTTGTATTTTCTGGCATCTTTGTAACCCTCCGACTTGCAAAGAACGATTAAAGATCACCAACGTCTTAACTGTCTCTTCTCTCTTCTTGGCAAAGCAGCCTAAAGATGCAGTAAAACCCTCAAGTACACTGGAGAATAATGTGTTTCAGAAAACGGATTAATTCAGTCAAGACTAGCATTGAATATTATGGATGGACTGGTCACTGTTTTTGTAGTTTTCAGGTCTGGAGCACACAGTCTCACTTTAAATTTAACAAAAATATAAATGTAGCACGTAATAATCAATTAAATTCTACCTATTCTTTTTAACTCACGGCATCTTTGCAACATAATGGACGTCATGAACCAGGTAAGTATATTGGAAATGATAATATGCAGCTCAAGAGTGGAGTCATACAGCAAAAATCACAAGTCAGCAATGAGTATGTCCACCATTGACACATATCCATGACACATGAGGGTGTTGATGCTTGTGGAATGTTGTCCCACTCTTCCTGAAGGGGGCTGCAGGAGCTGGTGGGCATTTTAGGAGACACGATCACGATGTCGGACATCTAGAGCAGTGGTTCTCAGCTGGTCCCGCCTCAGGACCCACTATGTCTCTATTAAAAATGGTCGCGACCCAACTTTTTGAAGTTTGCTGTTCCTGTTAACAGGTTAAGGTTTATTTGGGTGTAGTCTCAACGCACTTTGATACAGCTAGTGAACATTTTGGCTTATTTTTTGCTCATTTTGGTATATTTGGACACTTTTGCCAAGTTTGGGGGATATGTTGGCCCATTTTGACAGATTCTGAGCACATTTTGGTTCATTTTTGGAACATTTTAGCATAAATTTCTCCAGTAAGCTGCCAGAGTCAAATCTGGAGGTCAATAGTGGGCAACGACTGGTGTCACCACCACTAAATATCCTGCTATACTGTGTCATAAGAAACGCGTTTATTAAAATAAAAGACTTTATACCACTATTTTGAGGGGGGGCATGCTTCTGTGACCCTCTAAAAATGGCTTCGCGACCCACTTTTGGGTCCCGACCCACCAGTTGAGAACCACTGATCTAGAGTGTCCCACAGATGTTAGCTGGGTGACCTGCCTGGAGAGTCTGCAAGCCATGGTAGGACCCAAACATTTTCAGCTGCTATAGAAGGGCAGTGAATATTCTGGAGACATGAAGATGCACAGTTTGAGCAGATATTCTACAGTTGTGGAGACCGACAACTTCATCAGGAGATTTTGTAGCTGATTGCAAAGGAAATCGCAGATGAGCGAATCAAATATGATGATCTTAAACTCCGGAGGTGAAGTATTGTCTGTGGTCATGTGACAGATTGTCAGTCACACCATTCTGTCTGAAACTGAGTTGTGAACATTCAAGCGCCTGACATCCCAGCATCAAGCAGCGAACAGCCTGCCTGTTGGCCTCATGTGACTCCTAATGATTCTGACGACCCCAACGACTGTCGTTACATCATGGAGCACCATCTGAGTCACACCTCTGGAGCACTAACGAGTCACCACTGGTCTTTGCAACACCTTCACAGAGGTTAAAATACTTGGGTTTCCCACCAGCGAGTCAGACGAGCCCAGTCTAGTCTTGACATGCATGAACTAAAGAAGCCACTCGGATGAGAGGTGAAACGTCTCCACAGACATTCTGCTCAGTCCAGTTGCCTTTGATTGAATTGCCCAGATGACCTGGATGAATGAGAGCATTCACAGACAGCCTGTTCCAGTTGTTCTCTTGTCATCTGTAGCATTGCGTGCATTTTAGGTTTGTCTTTCATAATAACCGGTCAGAGGAATATCTGGACACACTATCTGATCATTGTCATCTAAAAGACACACCTGACATGGCTGTAGATTCAAGCAACGGTTGACAATTTGCCCTTTTGTGCACAGCTGGCTAAATTTAGATAAGAAATTCATTAATTTAGTAAGACATTTTATTTGCCTGACATGGCTCAAAAAACAAAATTACATAACATGTGGATAGATGCAGTGCCTCATCGAAAAGCAGTAGGATAGTATTACAATGCATGACTGAAATTTTAAAGAAAGGAAGCAAAAAATAAGGCTAGAATAGAAAAGCAAGAAGTAATACTTGCAATGATTCTGAGGCAGTAAAGTTACACATTATACTGAAAATGTACACATGATTATGAAATATTGTACATAAAATTGGAATAATATACATAATACTACAACTAATGTTGTAAAAACTATTGAGACAAGTAATACTACAAATCACACGAATATTAATATTTAAATTTAACTCTTTTCTAACCGAAATTATTCCCACCTGTTGCCTTCACGGACACTCTGCTGGTCAGGTGACTGAAAACAAGCTAGCAAGCATTAGCACCATGTCCACCATTATTTAGAGTCCACTTTATTACAGAAACCGGTTCTGTACGTTCTCATGTAAAATAATATTAAGTTATTTTCTTGTAGTATGTGTGTCAGACGACTCCCTCACCTCGCCACGGCAGCCACCTTCTCCTTCTGCAGCAGCCTCCTCTCCTCATGGGTCAGCTCCTGGAGCTCCTCGGACAGGATCGCCTCATCTGGACCGAAAACCCGGGAGTACAGCACCCGACACTCCCCGGCAGACAGAGCGCTGATTGGGCACACGGTGTGGATCAGGAAACACCGAACCATGTTCACAAAAAAGCCCTCGAACCCTTCCAAACTACACAAACTCCCTGGGATAACGTTCACTTTGCGTCGCTAATGTTGTTGTTGGTCACTCACTTCCGCGTTGCTCAGCTGACCGTTCTCGGCTGCCGTAATCTCGCGTTACTTGAACCACACGATGGCGCTCTCAGTCTGCAGCCGAGATTTTAGATTTTCTGGCACAGAGACAAACGAAGAAGGAGGAAACACAGCACAAGCACATTTATTTTACAATTTTGTGTGTCTTTATCTTAGTAAATATTGGCAGGAAGATGTCTAATTCATTTATAAGGCAAATTTAAAACAACTAGAGCTGCTCCAAAGGCTGCACAAGCGAAATGGCAGGCCACAAAACACAATGAAATGCAAAGACTCCAAGACAAATCAATAGAATATACAATGAAAAAAAGAATAAAATCACAGTAAATAAAAAACAATAGGTCATAAAAGTCTGGGTATCAAGCTACTTAAAACAAAATATGCCAATAAGAAGAGTTGGGTCTTCAACAGGGGCTTTTTAAAGTCTCCAGAGCATCTAAATCTCAGAATATCCAAACAAATGTGGTTGTTTGACCTCAGCGATCTAACTGGAGAGAATAAGGTGGCACCAACCCATGTAAAAGCTTAAAAACAGACAATAAAATCCCAAAATCAACCCCCAAATGAAGAAAAAGCCAGTAGAGGGAGGCCACTACAGCTGTTATGTAGAAGACTAGCAGCTGCATTTTGTGGCAGCTGCAGACGCTGAGGAGACAACTGCTCTAGATCCACATGCAAAGAATTACAGCAGTCCAGCTGAGTGGTAATAAAGGCATGAATAACTTTTCCTTTGGGGGAGATGTAGGCCTTCATCCTGGCTAAGTGCCTTAAATGAAAAAAGGATAGTTCTGACCACTGAGCTGATCTTTTCAAGGTTTTCCATAGAGGCAAAGCCAGAATATTATAGAGCTGCCAATTTACTTGATTATTTATTGTTAATATTGAAAAATGCCCATCAGTCCACTGAAGAGTCTTTCGTTTGCTTGTTTTGTACAACCAACAGCACCAAAAAACAAAGATATTCAATTAGAAACCAGAAAAGTTGCACATAGGAAGCTGAAATCTTGAAATATTTGTCACTTTCACTTAAATTTCCTCTCTGGTTATTGATAAAACCTCTAAAAACTCATTTCTGTAGAAGGTTTTTCCCATGAAAACAAGCCCCTTTTGCCTTAAAATGGCTCATATGTAACTCTACTCAGTTGCTTCCTGTACAATGTGTAGCTCTAAATAGCTAAACCCTGCAGCTCCAACACACCAGCTCACCTATGAGTCTGCTTAAATACTGTAAAACTGCTCTACAGAACAGAAGCTGTGATATTGGAGTAATTAAGCTGCACAGAAACTGATTCTAAAGAAGAACAAAGATGCAGAAAGTCCCACGCTGCAAGCTCTACAGGTTGTTTCTTTAGGTTTGTTGTGCGTGAAACCACAAAAGTCTGAACCATCTCCTGCAGTTTTAAGGTGGAAATACTCAACCATGGTGTTCACTGACTATTTCACCCAGGATGTGTCTTTTAGCACATAAAAAAAACATAAGGACATGTTGAAAGGGTTAAAAAATACTTGATTTTCACCAGAAGTGGTGTTTAAAATGAAGAAAGCAAAGTTATTTCTGATTAATTTAGGGTCAAATGACTCATTAAGTCAAGTCAAAATGTATTAATATGGCAAAAACAAGCTTTAAAGGGAAAAAATAATCAACCACATTGGTTTTTCTTTACTTTAATGTGTTGTTTTTGCCATTAATATTAGATTTTTAATTGACTGACACCTGTTTACATGTATAAATGCATCCGATCAATCACAGCCACCATGTTAGAGGCAGTACAACCTGTAGACGGAGTGTAGAAGTGGAGGTAAAGTGGATCTGGAGGCTGACTTCAGGGATCAGAGAGTCTCAGCAGACAAACAGAGGCAGCTGTTAATCCAACAGCTGCTGCCGGTCACGCTTCTTTACTTTGAGAGCTGCTCGGTGTGTCGGAGTGTGACGGAGGGAAGAGAAAGACAACGTTCACTGTGCTCTGTTAACATTCTGTTAACCTCTTCACCCTCCGGCCGGCACCGACCCGCTGAGGAGGAAGCTCTCTGAAACCAACCCGAGGTCTGGTTTCACCTCCTCCGACTGTTACAACATGTGGATGAGAGAAGCTGCAGGAGAGTTTCATCCCTGTTAGAGGCTCGACTGCAGTTTGGGTCAGAATAAAACATCTAAAAGCTACATTTCAGGAGGAAAAAATGTACTTTTTACACCGAAAATAAGGGTATTTGAGCTGCAGTGAAAATAAAATACTGTTTAAAATGAATTTCTCTTATATTTCTGTGCCTGTGAATGTAATTTACTTAATTTAAACTGGTAATTTAATGTCAGAAATTCGCATTAATAGAAATATTGCATGTAGAAAAGGAAATATTGCACATGAAATTAACATATTGTGCATAAAAATGAAATATTTCACATGAAATATAAATATTGCACATGATATTGAAGGCGATGTTGCATAAACTATTAAGAAAAGTAATATTGCAAATTACATTGCTATTATTATTTAAATTTACCCATTTAAATATTCAAATCTAATAATAATAATAGGCGGTTTCTGTCAACTTAATTTAAAAAAAGGGCAAAAATTAGGTTTACTTCTCATCAACATCCAAACTTCTTTGCTTCAACTTAACTGCAGTTTTCTTTCAGCTGATTTTCAAAGTAAAGGAAAAGAAAAAAACACTAAGTTGAACAACCAAATCAGGTTTTATCATTTTATATTTGGAAAAAATGAATATTGAAGTTGGAAAAATTGGAAACTTCAAGTTCACTTTTCTTAAAATGAAGCTGCAAATTCTTCATTTGATAGGAATAAAAGGATTTAAGTGCATCTAATTTAAACCAGTGGCATTAATATTACTTGTTAGCCTAATCTGGAACAAAGCTGCCTTCCTTCAGTGACTAACAGTAAAAGTTTACTACTAGAATATAGATATTTATAAGTGCGTCCTTTCAAACTTCACATCACATCATGTCTTCACTGATGACGACCAACACAGGGGTTAAAAATAATCAGATTTTAGTCATGACTTTGTCGGCAAAGATGTCGATTATTCTAACTTAAGACATCCTTTATAAAAAGCTACATGTGGAGATTTGGGGGGATGTTTTCAAGATTCTTCATGCATAATATAAAATATGTTAGACAACGACCAGGTATCTCTGCACAACGTCCTGGTCTGGTAACAACATCCAGCTTTTCTTCCAATCTATAGTCTGAAGGGTTTGTTTGCTGATGTGTCACTCACAACCTGATTTACTGAAGTTTTTATTCCTAAAATTATGACAGACATTGGTGTTTTTTTGGGTTGTTGACGTCATATTTTGATTTATGGAGTGATAAACAGAGATGCACCTGTGAATTTAATGTCTCAACCAAATGAAACAAGGATTTTAAAGCTAATTTTATCCACTATTCAGATTCCTGCTCTTGCAAATTAGTGCATTTTACATGCATATTACCTAATTTTCAGATTTAAACATAAAATTTGAGGAAACTCACAACACAAAAGAACGTTTTCTGATTGTAAGTATCAACTGGGGAAGTTTCATGTTGGTATTTACGAGAAAAACAAGGCACCTACATCAAAATACAGCTAAAGCTCGCTTATTAAAACATCACAGCAATATTAGATCTTCTCATCTAACTCTCAACAAGAGAGTAAATCAGTAATAAACAAATAATCCAAGTATTCATTCACTGTCTGAACCCTAAAGGTTTGAAAGGCAGGTTTTCTTTAAAAAATCATCAAAATGACGTCATTTATCAGCAAGAAACCGTGAAAACAGAAGGAAATGTTGGGTTTTTAACTTTTAAACTGTGATTATGACTGTGAACTTTGATTTATAGCTATTCATTAATCTGTGACGTGCAGTTTCTTTAAAAAAAAAAAAAGACCAAATCTAAGCTTCAAATCGTGACATTTCACCAAAATCATGTTCTCTTTGAGGAATTTGCCTAAATAGAATAGAATAGAAGCTTTATTGTCATTGCACAGCGAGATACAACGAAAATTTGTTAGGCAGCAATCTCTAACAGCAGCTACAGATCAAATATGTAACATGCATAAAAATATATTAAAAACAGTGTATAAGGTGCAGATAAAAAAATGGAATAGAGTTTATGAAAAGTGCAAAAGAGCAGTTGTTGCATTTGCACTAATTAGACTTTGCAAAAACCAAAGAAATCTCTGCTCTTTGCTGCAACCAGGAAGCCATGACTCAGCAGTGACCAACAGTCGCCTGACAACAATCCAGAGGGTTTTCATGAGAACTGCAGCAGCGTTTCCACAGAACAGAAGGCAGAGTAAACTAAATGCAAATGTATGTAGGTCAGTATCCATAGTATGCAGAGTTACTGTTGTTTTCTCCAGTTTTACCAACACTTGTGGACTCTTTCCATGTTTTTTCTGTTTTTGGCCCCATAAATGTGTTTTTCTGCATAGAAGCCATTTCTGAATTCTCTCTTCTTCGAGTCATGGTTGCTCTGTTTCCGTAGAGGTGCAGGACTTTATGTTGCGGCGGTTTCAATCGCAGCATCTGGACTTGCTGGAGTTTCTCGAAGACCTTCCACCTCTCATCCAGGAGGCTTCACCAGTTCTAAAAGAACGTCTTTTAAACTCCAGCAAGTCCAGATGCTACAGTTGAAACCGCGAGGATGATCGTGACCTGTGGCCGCTGTGGCTCAGGTGGTAAAGCAGGTTGTCCGCTGATCGCAAGGTCGGCGGTTCGATCCCCGGCCCCTCCGCATGCTGAAGTGTCCTTGGGCAAGACACTGAACCTGAAGTTGCTCCCAATGGTAGATTAGCGCCTTGCATGGCAGCTCTGTCGCCACTGGTGTGTGAATGGATGAAAGCGAAACACATATTAAAGCGTTTTGGATAACACTAAGGCAGGATAAAGCACATTTACCATTTTACCATGACCTGCATGACTGAGAATCTTCACAGACATTTATATTGCAGTAAAAAATGAACCCACACTGAGGAAAAATGTAACAGGAGCGAAAAGAAAACCCCCAGAAACCACTTGATGGTTAAAAAACGACAACTTCAGTCTTCTTGTTTGAAAGTTCAACCCACTCACATGAAGCTTTTCCAGAGAAAAGGTGTGGAGGAGAAGAATTTATGCAACACCCGTTATGATAAACCAACAGAGGGATCCCTGCAGGTAATAATCAACCAAAATCACTCTGACAGTTCAATGTGAAAGTGAAGCCAGACTTCGGCGCCAACATGAAACTGAGCTCTGAGATTTCTTACATGGACGGTTCAAAACATTCTGCATGAAGAACATGTGCAGCTGCAAGAAGAAGTCGCCGCATGTTTTGGTGCTTCTGAGCTGTGAGTCACATTTCCCCGTGATGAAAGAAAACCAGCTGAATAAGAACAACAACAGGATGTGGGGCTGAATCCGCCGGCGTCACGGACCAATGAGGACGAGGCCCGCGGGTTTGAAACAGAGGAAGCCGAAGGCAACAAGCAGCGGGGCGACAGAAATATCTGCTCTGCAAAACATCCTCGGCGTGTGGTGGAGTCATTACAGAAGATGAAGAAGGAGAAGTTTCAAAAACATCGAGAACCAAACCACAACACCCCCGCCCCCGCCGCCCTTCCTCTGAAACCACACCGACGTGCTGCAGGTCTTTCACCGCCCACCAGCCTCTCAGAGCCTTTGATTTACAGGCAGGTCTGACAGTTTACTGACGATGTCGTGTTCACAGGTGACACCCAGCTGCTGCTTTGATGGAGGAGGCTCCACAAAGATCTACAGGAGGCTGGAAGGGTTTAAAAAGCTGCACTAAATACATCTTATGACAATAAACCCACCACTTATCTTCAGCTACAGCAGCATCTGGTTCAAGGAGATTCACAGGGTTTTTGCATCATCACTTTTTAGAAACTTTACATCAACTTTGCCTAAATCCTGTCAGTGTAACGCCCATCCATCCATCCATCATCTATACACCGCTTAATTCTCTGTAGGGAACTGGAGTCGCAGGGACTGTGGGAACATAGGGCCGTGGCAACATAGGGCTGTGGGACTATTGGGCTGTGGGAACATAGTGGAGTGGGAACATAGGGCTGTAGAAACATAAGGCTGTGGGACCATAGGGCTGTGGGAACATAGGACTGTGGGAACATAGTGGAGTGGGAACATAGGGCTGTGGGAACATAGGGCTGTAGAAACATAGGGCCGTGGGAACATAGGGCTGTGAGAACATAGTGGAGTGGGAACATAGTGGAGTGGGAACATAGGGCTGTGGGAACATAGGGCTGTGAGAACATAGTGGAGTGGGAACATAGGGCTGTGGGAACATAGTGGAGTGAGAACATAGGGCTGTGGGAACATAGGGCTGTAGAAACATAGGGCCGTGGGAACATAGGGCTGTGAGAACATAGTGGAGTGGGAACATAGGGCTGTGGGAACATAGTGGAGTGAGAACATAGGGCTGTGAGAACATAGTGGAGTGAGAACATAGGGCTGTGGGAACATAGTGGAGTGGGAACATAGGGCTGTGAGAACATAGTGGAGTGGGAACATAGGGCTGTGGGAACATAGTGGAGTGGGAACATAGGGCTGTGAGAACATAGTGGAGTGGGAACATAGGGCTGTGGGAACATAGTGGAGTGGGAACATAGGGCTGTGAGAACATAGTGGAGTGGGAACATAGGGCTGTGGGAACATAGTGGAGTGAGAACATAGGGCTGTGGGAACATAGGGCTGTAGAAACATAGGGCCGTGGGAACATAGGGCTGTGAGAACATAGTGGAGTGGGAACATAGGGCTGTGGGAACCTAAGGCTGTGGGACTATTGGGCTGTTGGAACATAGTGGAGTGGGAACATAGGGCTGTGAGAACATAGGGCTGACCCTATAGGAACAATATCTGAACATTACATTTAAATGTTTACTTCAAAATGGAAACAAAACTTGTCGGTAAAGTTAACCAATGTTGTGGGAACATTCTTTACAAAAGAGACCAACAAACTGTACTGATATCTGCATGCAAGAAAAAAGCTGCAGTCTTGCTCGGTTTGTTGTCGGCGACTGTATAGAAAGAAGGTAAATAAACTAAATAAAGTTGACAGATCCTGCTCCATTTTTCCTTTTCTTAAATGTGTTTGGATTATTTGGTGTTGGAGTAAATCAGTGAATGAGTGAGTTCGTCGGATTAGAAATTCAACAATCTCCACTGATTGCAGTAGTGGAAAACTGCATGGAAGCACATTTACTTAAGTACTGCATGCAATTCTGAAGTAATCCACGTTATACTGCTTTCTCCTTCTACTCCACTTCATCACAAGTGTTTTGATTCTACATGACATCAGATCTAGAGGACTCTCAGGTGATAAAAATCGGATTTTATATATTAAGTGGAGCAACAACAGTAAAAATTAAAGAAACTAGACTGGCAAACTAAACTTCTGCTTTACGAATAAGGCTGTTTTTGTTAATTTACTTCCTAAAATGTGAGCACACCTGAGATAAAAAGGTCAGAAAAAGGTCTGGACACCAAACATTCCCTTCAAAGACAAAGAGTTTCCCTTTGCTTTAAAGTTAAATTACTTATTTGAAGTCATCCTCAAAGTGCGCGGATCATTTTCTGACCTGTAGCTGCTTTTTAAAAGTCTCTGAAACCATCAAAGCACCTCGACCTTTAATGTGCTGAAAGTGCGTCAAACACAAGCAGAATATTTCTGTCTTCAAGCTTTTCCTTTGGATTTAATTATTGCAAAGCTTTAGAGCAGGCATTTGAGAAGAAGAAGAAGAAGAAACGGTATTAACTGCTTTGTTTTCTGTTCCGGGGAGCCGCCAGAGACTCATCTACATTTTAAAACCGGCTGCTGGAGAGGAGAAGGAGGCTGAAAGAATCCTGCAAGTGTTGCATATGCAGCGTGTGAAGAAGGTGCGAGGCCTCTTGAAGCAGAGCAAATGGCCTGTTAATCGTCTTCCTGGCACAAAGGAGGACGCCTGATGTTGTCTGGTGTGAACGTCGGTGGAGCAGGCTGCAGATTCGTAGGCGCTTGGTGCCTCTGAGTTTGAATTAAAGCGGCTTCAGTTGCGTCTCGGACACTAATTTTAGCAAGAAGCTGTTGGTTGTAAATCGGCTGGAATGCAAACAAAGACCTGCTGCCTTTTTTCCCACAGACACACAAGGCCTCTGAGAAACTGCCCCATTTCAAACTTTGGTAAAGCGCCAGAAGGGAGGGAGGGAGGGAGTTGTTCTTCTATAACCTCCGTCAGGTCGGTCACGTGTTCGCAGCACGTGGTGGTGGCTCTGATTTTTTTTCCCCCCTTCCTGCAGCAGAAACTGTGAACCCTCCTGTCGGGACACGTCAGGCCCTCCGCTCGCCTCCTCCACGCCCAGGAATGTGAGCCTGTGTGTGGGCACGTGCTGCAGCAGGAGGGAGGCTCCTCCCGGGGCCGGCCGGAGAGAGGGAGAATTTGAAAAAACAGGAACTGCTCTGTGTGCGGGAAAGAGCTGAAACCCGCCGGGCAGAGCCGAAGACCAAACAAAAACAGAGTTCAGACGAGGAGAGTTAAGTCCTGCTCTGACTGAACCCTGCAGAGTGGAGGCCTGTCAGCAGGTTTAGAGCTACCTGCACAACTTTTAATAACACCTGGAAGCAGCTTAAGCATAAAAAGCAGATAAAGGTGATTATTTTCAACCCATTTATCAACTAACTTTTACATTTAATGTCTGAAAATAGTCATAGATCCCCCCTTAAATGCTTGTTTCCTGTTGCTGGTTCATCAGCCAAGAATACCAAGAGGATGTTTTGCTCTATAAATAAGTAAAAGCGCCACAGCAGCCAACTCCTTCATGAAAAGATATGCATCAAGGTCAACAACATTGTGCTGGGTACGGGTAGTAATTGACTAAACTGGCTCTCGAGTCACTGATTTAATCCCTAAAAGCTCATTTTTGTGTATTAAAGTTACACATTCAGAAGTTTTTCCAAGAAAATGATCAATTCCTGCCTTAAAAATAGCTCAGATGCAACTGCACTGTGGCTTTCTGGGTGCAGCTCGAGCACACCAGCTCACCTACAGCTCTGCTCAAACGCTGTAAAACTACTGTACACTGAACAGTTGGAGTAAGTCAGCTGTGCACCTTCAGAGCTGAAACTGATTCTGAAGAATAACACAGAAAGCCTCATTCTGGAAGATTTGCAATGAAAACCTGGAAGTCTGAATCTGCGTTTTTGAGACTGTCATCAATATACTGAGGGTTTAAGATGGACATATTCAGCTTAGACTGCTAATTTTGCTAGCATAAATGTGAGAAATATGGACAGGACAAAGGCTAAGAGCAGCATTACCTTCAAAATATGACTTTTATAACATAAAATGCTTAAGATTTACACACTACCGGTAGTAAACTGACTAAAGTGGCTCTCGAGTCATTGATTTAATGCCTAGAAACTCACTTTCGTGCATCAAAGTTGCATATTTAGAAGTTCGTTTCATGAAAATAATCCATTCCTGCCTTAGAACAGCTTTGATGCAACGATACCCATTGCTTTGTCGGTGTAGCTCGGGCACACCAGCTCCCCTACAGCTCTGCTCAATCACTGTAAAACTACTCTATACAACACAATGGGAGTAATTCAGCCATACATGTTCAAGCCAGCTGATTCTGAAGATTAGTGACACAGATAGCTCCACGCTGCAAGTTAACAGGATTTAGTTTCCTTCATTTTGTTACCTATTAAACCCTGGAAGTCTGACGTTGTGTTTTTGAGACTGTCATTAGTAAACTTCAGTTTTCAAGATGGACATACTGAGCTTTGACTGTTAATTTTGCTAGAATATATTAAAAAAAACACACCAAATGGACAGGACGAAGGCTAAGAATAGCATTATTGAGCATTACCTTCAAATGTCTGCAGGCTATACAGACCATTTAGGAGTTTTGTTGGTTTTTGTGGCATTTTAACGCTTAACGTTTTACACTGACAATACAGATAATGCACTAGAGCACTAACACGGCAATAGTTTCACTCTGAAAACATCATTAAAGTAACTTAATGAACCCATTTTTTGCTCCGGGAATGAGGAGATAAACCCAAAAGATCAGGGGTTTGCATAAAACCTCATCACTGTTGGCATTTAAACAAAAACTAGAGCATGACCAGTGAAGGTTTACATGTTATCTAAGATTTAAAACCTTCTTTTAATGGAGAAAGATACGGCCGTGGCAATAGTCAGTCACATCCTGCAGCTCTGACTCCATTGTTTACACCAGTGGTTCTCAACTGGTCCAGCCTCAGGACCCACTATGTCTCTATTAATAATGGTCGCAACCCAACTTCTTGAAGTTTGCTGTTCCTGTTAACAAATTGAAGTTTATTTGGGTGCAGTCTCAACACATTTTGATACAACTTGGGAAAATTTTAGCTTATTTTTTGCTCATTTTGGTTTATTTGGACACTTTTGCCAAATTTGGGGCATATTTTGACAGATTCTGAGCACATTTTGGGTCACTTTCGGCACGTTTTAGCATAGATTTCTCCAATAAGCTGGCAGAGACAAATCTAGAGGTTAACAGTGGGCAACTACTGGTGTCACCACCACTAAATATCCTGCTATTGAAAGCAAACTGTGTCATAAGAAACACGTCCTTTAAAATAAAAGACTTTACACCACTACTTTTTTTGGGGGGGCGCATGCTTCTGCGACCCACTTTTGGGTCCCGACCCACCAGTTGAGAACCACTGGTTTAAACTACTACAGCATCTGCAGCACATGTAGCAGAGAACACATCAGAGCTGAGCAGATGGCGGTGCCGATTTTCCAATGCAACTTAACATATTGTAGATATTTAAAGAAAATAAGTCGATACATTAGAATTTTTACTCCATCGGTCAGTGCTCTTTCAGGTTTCCAGAGGTTGTACCAAATGCCTTATCAGAGTAATCTTGTTTACCCTTCTTTGCCCAGATAGTACAGGTTTAAATCACAGTATCTGCAAGGTTTAACTCAATAACCCACTTTTTGTTCCTGATGTAGAAGATAAACCCCGGCAAACCAACAGTATTCAGATAAAAAGATGCTTCCGTACAACTCCTTTTAAACGCACATTGGATCTTTATTTCAGCAGCTCCCCCACGAGCCTGTAGCAAAATATTGAAACCAGCCCACTCCTTACAAACTGACATCATTGGCTCTGCAGAGGGTCAGACGCTGGATCTCTGAAAATTAAGGAGTCAAAGCGAAACAAAAGGATGTTGTTCTCGGATCGAAGAAGAAAAAAAAAATCTCACACTTGCTGACCTGCAGCATCAGAAAAAAATCTCACTGCAAAGTTAACAGGTAGTTCTTGTTTGCTTTGGTATCTTCTGACTGAGCAAAAAAATGACCAAGTATTGCAACTGTTCAGGAAGGAGAGGAGAAAAAAAACTGCATTTTATCAGCTGTTACAATATCCAATTTGCATTTTGGGACGCCTTTTCCACAAATCACTGTCAGATTACTGGTGAACACAACTCATTTAAAATGATTATATCAAAAAGCAGTATCACAAAAGCACCTCGCTATTTCAAAAGGTATTTAAATTAAGTGCTTAAATAAAAGAGGGAGATGACAAATTCAGAATAAACATCCAGTGAGGAGACCGAAAGACAAACTTCAGACCTGGCAGTGTGGTTTGGTTGTATTATTGCAAATCTGGCACCGATTTGTTCCAGAATATTAAAAGTAAAAATAAAAAACAGGCAGTAGGTCCAAGTGGTTATTAAAAACGCTTCAGATCACCTTAATAAAATCTGTCCACTGCACCTCGGCGACGTCTCAAAGCCGAGGGTTCATCATTTTCGCGTCTTCCCCTCGTCAAATTTGCATAAATAACTAACTTTGCTATAGTTAAATGGAAGTTTCGGGACTTTTTAAAATCCAGTTTTCTGCTGGTGCGATCCCCAAAAGGCGGTTCCCTCTGCTTCGGCGAAGGCCTCGGGCTCTGTGAGGAGGTCGTATCGAGTTTGCTTCCGGGTAGGCAGTGTGTTTCAGAGGCAGTTTCGGAGGACGAGGACAGCGCTCACAGCTTCTTCAGGCGGCTGTACATGTCCCTCTTGCTGCGCTCGCCGGCCCAGGTGCGACTTTTGAGGCGGAACTTCCTCAGGTCCTCCTTGAAGTCCTCGTGGTGCATCGGCCGGTAGGACTGAGGTTCACATTGTGCCTGTAGAAAAAGAGAAGGAGATGAATTTAGATTTGTGAACAGATATCAAGACAATATGACATCCTGAAGACAAACGACAAACATCTGAAATCCACAAACTACATTTTCTGAGTTTCTGAGTCTAACTTGTGAGCTCAATTTTTACATTACATACTCAACCTCAAGTCTAGATTGAATATTTGTGCTGAAACTTGAGATGTTATTCCTGACAAAAGCATGATTAAAGCTTCGTCCAACACATTCAAATCTAAATGTAGCGTCTCTTCTCATCAATTACTAAACAGGACGATGAGATTCTCAAATAAAATGATGATTTCCTTGTGTGTCTCAGACTCTGCTCCATTAAATAGTGGAACAACACCTCAGTCTTCCTTCACGGACCATTTGATTTAGAAAATGTGTCAGTATGTAGCGAGAAAAAAGCTCTTTGCACAGGCTGAGTTAGTAGCTATTCCACTAATTCCTATTTACAAAATAACGCCCTAATTTCATTGCCAGTGAACTGAAATCCCCACTTGCGTTTTTGTATAATCGCCAGTCGAATTTAAAGCTAATTTCTGAAATTTTGCCGAAAAATGTATAAAAGAAAATGCAAATAATTAACGGCTTTGAAGCAAATTAACTAGGCTATGTGCTGCCATTAGAAAGTGGAGGTTCAGGCCAAGTAGGAGAAGAAGCTTAAAACAAATCCAGTTGTTTGCTACTTAAAAAAAACTCGAAGAAGAGGAAGAAACAAACGAAACTTTGGGCATCTACAAGAGGAGAATGAGGAGAAATGTTCAGGAAATGTTCTCAGTTGGGGAAGTTTGAGTTATTCCGTCATGTCAGCTGGTATTATTAGACATGTTTGTCTGGAGACGAAGAGAATGAAAGAGACGGAAACAGCAGCTCAGAACTTCTTCAAAAAGAAAAGGCGTTTCAATCTCCAATCATGTGCTTAAACAAAAATCTAAAAACAAGCTAAGCATGCGACAAATTTTATGAAACTGAGGAAGTGTGTTTGTCTACTGGTTTTGCTTTTTCCATTAAATTTTTCTAACGTGATACTTCAATATGTGCATCAAAATACTTTCTGGAAACATGATGACTAAGTATCGCAGCGAGTGTTGCAAGGATGCAATCTTTTTCTTGCGCAGATTGATTTTAAATATGTGTCACCATGTTGCGTCACAGTATTTCAGTCAATGTTGGGCGGTTTCCACTAGAATAAGTTGGTGCATGCCGTCTGTAGTTGCAAAAGGGTATTTTGTAAAGCGTAGGAGCAGCCATTCAACCCCCTACAGAGTCTGCATTATTTCATTCAGCGCAGCAGCTACTGAATGGATCTTAATGGAGCTATCACAAACAAAGCCTCGAAGTGGAACCTGAAGCAAAGCTCACCTGGAAATGAGGGAAGAAGTCTTTGTATCCGCCCTTGAGGATGTAGAGCTCGGGGTAGTGGAGTTTGGGATACTCGTTCACGGCGCGGTCCCGCTCCCTGACGAAGCGGCACATCCGAGGGCCGCGCTCCGACGAGAACTCGCAGTGGAAGATGATGACGACCCGCTTGTCGGGGCAGGCCGGGACGATGGGGCTCTTCAGGAGGAAGTCCTGCACCTGGTCCTCCTGGTGAAGGTTCAGAGCTCCCTGAGGCAACAAAGACGACACAGAACACTTAGATGTGCAACACCAGTGAAGTAAAAACAGTCAGCTTGGATGCAATTACCAATTATACACAATATTTCTCCACTAAATCAGGAACATTTGACTCACCTTGATGTGTCCTCCTTCAAACTCGTAGGGGTAGCGGCAGTCAATGACGATAACTTGCTCAACTACATGGTCAAATTTCCCAGTGAGAGCTGCCACCATCTTAAAAAAAGACCATGAAAGACACACTTTAGCGCTTTATTTTGAAAATACTTTCACTGTAACTGCAGTAAAACACCAAAAATGTGTCGAACCGGCTGAGCAAGACCAACAGAGATGTCTACTCACCATTTCCGGGGTGATGTACTTGAGGTCTTGATGTTTTCCCTCCACTGTGGGTAGCACGAAGGGCTAAAAGGCAAGAGAGGAAATTGGATTAGAAAAGTTCGTTTAATTTACCTGTCCAAGCCACACAGCTGAGGAGTCGTCAGTCTTCCTTACCTTGGTGAAGTCTCCTATTAGCTCATTAGAACCATCCTCACCGTCCAGCAGCTTTTCAATCTCCGTCTGACAGAAGGATTTGGACCTCTGCAGCAGCGAGCAGCCCTGGAAAAATGGAGGAGGGAGAGACTTAAGGAGGCAGTCATGGAGAAAATGAGGTAATTTAAGATAGCCCGTAAAGCCTGCGACAATAGCCAATAAGCCTCGGTGGATGTTTCAGAGCTCATTTCTTCACTTCCACCAACAGGTGACAGATGGCCCGACGAGGCTGGGGTTTTATTCTGCCAGTAGGTTTGTTCTTTTGCCTAAACTGTCCCCATTTCCAGATGGGATCAAATGTTTTCCAGCATCACAACAATCAACTTTAGAGTTTAGAACAGCAGCGCCAAGTTGTAAAAAAAAAAAGATATTTCCCGACTTCCGACTCAAAAATGAAGCTTAAAAGCACAATTTCAGTGCATAAGGGGACAGTCTTCAGGTAGTGGCTGCTGACTTTGGCAAAATTAATTAACCTCTGCAGACAGTACAGCACAGACAAGCTGAATATGGTTATTATTAAACAGAGGAGGAGGCTGCTTCCTATACTTGATCTGATCTTGCAGTTGTGCCGATACGATAAGCCCTTATTAATCCCACAGTGGGGAAATTTGCATTGTTACAGCAGCAAAGGGGATACTGGAAACGTGAGATATATCACTAGAAAAATAAAAAAAATATACATAAGTTCTTGTCCTGATTATCCAAATTCCTCTTGATGTGGAAATAGCAGTATTGCATGTGTCAGCAATGATCTCACACATAAAACTAATCATAATCAGGTTACAGTTTGACCAAAGAGGTTTTCTCAGGGCCAATACCGATTATCACTAATCAAGGAGAACGTTTGAAACAGCGATATATTTACAGTAGATCAGATTAGATAAGTGTTGTGGGCGGAACATTGCTCAAGACCAGAGTGGTGACTGTAGATGCCAACAATCGCGAATAAATGCTCAATATCAGATCCAGTAACTGGTCAGAGGGATAATCTGTCAATCTGTAAATCAGATACCACAATGATAAATGTGATGTTTATTACTGCAGGCGGCGGGGACTCACCATTCTCGGGGATTCGGGGTTTTGTTCCAGGATGGTGACGTGAGTTCCCGCCAGGCTGCGTCGCCTCTTCACCCTGACCGGCGTGTTTTCATCTCCGGGGCAGTCGGGACGCTTCACAGAGGGACGGGACACCGGACTGGGCATGGAGGGCGAGCGGAACAGGTTGCGTGGCCGACAGCGAATCACAGGCTGAGGATACAGGAGAACAAGCAAAAATATTAAAAATTGCACGCATTTCTTGGTCACAACTTGGCAAAACTCACAAATATAATATGATTTGGGACTGGGGATAACAAGAAAAAGCCAATCTTTCAGCATCAAGTGTTCTGCCTCCGCACCTTTTTTTCCCCCTCAATGAGCTCTAAGAGAAATTCCCACGTGAACTCTTCAACCTTACATTTCCCCTGATCTAGCTGACTATGCACAAAGCATCTGTTGGTGCCGCTGAAGTACAGGTTTTGCTCTCCAGTTTACAAACTCACCGAGTCTTCTGCCGCGCTGTCGGACACCAGTGGGGCAGTGAGCAAGCTGGCCATTCCCATCGGCATCCCAGAGTCATTCTGCAGGTGACAAAAGGGCATTGTGAGACATATATTATAAGACAATATTCAGACGTAGTATGGTGTTATTTTCAAATCATAGTGCAGTAAACAAGTCAAGGAAACAGTAAATTCCTTATAGGCAACTTGGGCCGCTCGGCAGCCATCTTGGGCAGTTCTTGCAGGCTAATATACCAGGTTCCTGTCTAAAAACTGCACGTCAAATCTAAAGTTAAATCTGGTAAGAAAAGCTTAAAACGTTTGATGACTTTTCCCCAAAAATAAGGTTTAAAAGTGCGTTTCCCGTAGGTTATACTTCCATGCGTGTGCACAGTTTAATGACACCACACTTGAGTCAGTGCAACAACACAAGTGGCTTCAATTTTCTAAATGCAGCTGCTATAGAAAGGATGATTGGCTTTTTGGAAAGAGGGGCAGGCCATGTCATAACTACAGCTATCTTAAGCATTACAGAATCCTCCCATAGATAGAAAAACAATTTCACAGGCATTTATGTTGGCTGACGATTCTTCTAAAACTCTGGTCTTCACCTCCATGTTGTCGTCCATGACATCCAAAAAGCCGTCATCATCGTCGTCGTCGTTTAGAGACGAGGTGAGGGAGGAACGTCTCAGGAACATGGGGCTGGAGTCAAAGAAGTCGTGCTGCTGGCCTGGAGGAGGCGAAGAAAGCTGGACCAGAGGGAAAAGACACGGATGATCAGCATGTTTCATAGGCATGAACCTGCAGGCGAACGTGGACGGATTCTTCACGTGTTGGTTACCATGAGGGCTGGCGCTGAGCTGGGACGGCGGGCGAAAGCGTCACTCGCCTGTCCGCTGTTGAAAGAGCGAACGCGACAACGTGACGCCGGCTTGGTTGGTTTCTTGAATTCAAAGCCCTCCTGGAAACAGTGAACCATTAAAAAAAAATGAATCAAATTTGGTAGAACTTCAGATCAGTGTTGGAGAGGCTGTGGTGGTGTCGGAGATCATACTCATATATTTTGGGATTGCATCAAATTAACAAACTACTCGAAAGATATTCAATGTGAAATTAAAAATTGCTTAGGAGTCAATATTCCATTAGATCCAAAGTTTATAGTTTTGGGAATTTTTCCAATAAATTTTATGCCAAATTGTAATAAAAATTCACTGAAAATCTTACTTTTGATAGCAAAGAAAATGATTGTGGTCTCTTGGCTTAAGCCTCAGCCCCCAACAGTCACACAATGGAAGAATAAATTAAAAGAAGTATATCACATGGAGCAGATAACTGCAAGATTACAAATGAGAACTGATATTTTCCAGGATAAATGGTCTTCAGTTCATAATTACATCTTCAGGTAAGCCTTAATATATATTTAAAAGAATAAAAAATGAACAAATGCAAGCCCTTTTCACCTTTTATTGTTATTACTATTATTATTACTATTATTTTACTGTTTTTTTTGTTATTGTAATGCTGGCTGAGATTTATTTTGTGGAAATGAGAAGTACTGTACCTGATATAATATGATGTACCTACTAAATTTGTATTTGTCTATTGTAGAACTTGCACTGCAGAACTCAAATAAAGAAAAAGTTCCAAAAAAAAAAAAAAAAAAAAAATGAATCAAAGCGGTTTCACAGTCATCACACAATATTCTGCAGGCATTCATTATGTGCACAAATCATGAACTAATGCAAGGAAAACTGGACTTTTCCTGGGATAATCTACTTTTAAAAGACCCAACAGTGACACCAATATTAATCTTATAACTTTGAGTGACATAATATAATGGAACACCAACCAGAATTTAAACCCAAATGATGCAATGCCTTTGCTATGGTAACAAAAAGGTTTTCTGAGCATTACATCACTTCTAAAGCAGCTGCTGCATCCAACCAGGGACCAGATGTTTTTACATTGCATGTTACTCTTCACTTATCAAACACAGTCTGGCCCACTGACCTCCGGCATGTTTTCTTTGTTGTCATGTTCAGAACTGGAGGAGGCGCTTTTCTGGGATGGTTTTTGGCCGAATATTCCATAGCGGTTCGAATCTGCTTCCTGTCCCCTCAGAGACGGACTGACACACAGGAGCTGGAGCTGAAAGAGGGAACAAGAGGGATTCAGTTCAGTAAACAAGCTGCTCTGTGGTGCATTTTTCACTGGAGAAGAAGATCTGCCCTTGAAATCAAACCTTGTTACTGCAAATTTGACTACTGTTACATTATTCTGAGGCTTTCCCTCCATTAGCATGTGCTGTTTTGTATCCAACTGCTCTAACAGAAAAGTCTGTAATTGAATTTTAGTGATATGGAGACTCAACGGTCAAATTAGAACTACAAGAGGCCACATTCTCACAGCGTCAGCCACAAATTAAAGCAATTAAACAGACATGCAGGGTTGTAACCACAAGAAACAGGAGAAAAGTGCTTACTGGCAATGAATTGATTCGTCGAATTGGCATCTTCCTATAATCAATGAAAGGGGAGAGGAAGAAATAACAGTCAATACAGATCAATTTAACAAGCTGAAACGCTCTTATAGTTTAAAGAATAAACCGCTCCCTGGACGGTAAGGTTGCTGAAATGAGGCAAAATGATTCTACGTTATTGACTGGAAAGCAACTTACTCGTTAACAACTCTGCTGGATTGCTGAATGGCCTTTTCAAATCTGTCACAGAAAATGGAGAAAACAGTAAGGAAAGATTTAAAAATGACATTTCAAGTAAACATAAAAGAATAGTTAACATGCCTTTGTAATAGAAATCTGCCAAGAAAAGCGGCCTTAACCGCCAGTCGATACGCTGCACGCTCATAAACCACAAAAGACAAAGAATCCGGGGCTCTATTGAGGAACCGAGAGGAACGGTTGGACTTGAGGAAGTTGGGTGAATGCAGAGCGGTGAGAGGTGGCCTTTGCATTGGAGTAATGCCCACCTGTATGCTAAACAAGTGGTGCTGAGGGCTCAGTGTGGAGCTCAAGAAGAGGGGGGAGGGAGGGAGGGGAAGGGATGCAGAGATCAGCTAATCTACCATATGCCTGCTGGAGCCAACGCTGCCAAACCCTTTTCTGCAAGGACTCTTTGTTTGTCGAGGGGGGGAGCGTGCCCCATTCAATGCAGACCAGAGGAGGGGAGGGCGGCTGTTCACCGGGGGTGCCCTGATTTCAATAGCTCTGACGCAGAAAAACCTCCAGCCCCACTTTTCCTATTGAAATAACACTGCATAGGAAGAGTGTGCCAAAAAACCAGAGGGGGTGGGCTATCATTAAACCAGGGCATGTCCTCCCCCAACCTGGAAAACTCCTAGCAACCAAACAGCTGTTAAAAGGAGGTGAATGAGGCCCTAAGCACCAAATGCTGCTGTAAAGGAACTCGCATCAGACAGCGGCAGATGTCTAGAGACTCACCCAACTGAGAATTAAGAAAAAAGGGGGCCACCCAAGATTAGGCGGCAGACGATATGCTGACAAACTGGTCAAGATAACAATGCTTAGCACAACTGCTGCAGCAAGTTTCGTCGCGACCTGCACTTGGGTTTCAACAAGAGTCAAACTTGTCCTTGTGCAAAGAGAAATGAATGTAAAACAGGTTTTAATGGTTTTATTTTCTTGTCCGCTATGAATCTTCCTTTAGTCAACACCTGTGAGCTGATTCTGTAACACCTCAGACTACTGTGTCTTTTTCACTTAAAAACACAAAGAAAGTTAATCTCATATTGCCTTATCTGCTAATCTGCTTAGGAAAAAAAAGACAAGTGAAGCCGGCATCTTAAAGCCAACGGTAGAAACAATAATCCTACAGATGAGAAATGGTGCTTGGCTCAGCTGAACCCAAGCGAAGGGAGGGTGGGGGGCAGAGGGGTGCCGCTCCCAAGCTGACTGATTAGAATAGACAGGAGGGGGACAGTGCAACTTACGTGTCCTCAACTTCGATAGCATCCATGGGGCTGGGGGGATCCATACCGAGGCCTGGGGGGAGAGATCTGGGTCACAAATCTATGCAAGCATCAGGTGGTACGACACAGGATGGTGAAGCGGCACCAAAAACCACAGTATCTGAACTGTGAATTATCAGTTAAACAAACATTAAACTGTAAATTAGTGATTAATTTTACACTGTAGACCACTTCAACTTGAAGAAATCCCCATCACAACCCCCCTGAAGGCCACGGTTTGGCTTCCAAATTGTTGGATTTGTTCAACTAACACGTAAACAAACAGCATCTGATGTATTTTCTCTCAGTTAAACAATGCAACTGTAAATAAGCTCAACCATCCACTGACAATACTCCTTATCCCATGACCACATCTAAAGTTGAAGGCATGACTATGAAATCAGGAGCAATACATGAACATGAGGCCCTCAGGCATCAAATCTAACAGCATCAATTAGCACAGACAATGGCTTTAAGGGGGGCTCACCAGCATCAGATGAGACGTCAGAGGCAAACGAGGGAACCTTCTCAAGGGGTGCATGCTTTCTCCTTTTCGGGGTATCACATTGACTGTGCAGAAAAGAGAATAACAGGGAAAAACGATCAATGATGTGAGCAGTAATTCATATTATGCATGTCAGAAAAGCGGTTCACAATAACTAACAAGAGGTTTGGTTCATGTCTTGCAAAAATATGTTGGAAACAACAGACAGAATAATAATTAAAGTACCTTCCAAGCCCAGCTAAATTGTTCATGTCCAGAGCCAGATTGGTGACAGGAGAGAGGACAGCCGCGGGTCCGGGGGAGAACAGATTCCTGCAGTACGGGTCCTTTGTGCTCAGCTCGGGCAGAGTGAGCGAGGAAAGTCCGGGGATCCCTTCGGGCCTCCTTTTCAAAGCGCTGTTACCGGGACTATAAAAGGCTTCCATGTTTTAAATTTTTGCTGTCCAATGTGGAAAACTTCTGCAGGAGATATTGCTTTGTGGTAGATTTAGTTTTAATTTCGCCAAATTAGCAAGACGGTCCAGCGCTAACCCGGAAGCTAACAAGTTAGCTAGCAACAATTTTTAAGATAACATTTCCAAAGAAGCGCTGCCAAAACACCGGCTGGAAGTGACTCGGCGGTTCAGTGTGGAGGGGAAAACTTTGAGTCGATCTTGCTGAATTGCTAAAGCCGCATAGCTGCTGTTTGTGTCAGAGAACCGCAGCGGTGGATCCTCTCTCTCTGACAGCCTCCGGTTTCTGAGAAAACACACTGGAGCTGCTTGTATTTATGTTCAAAATAGAAGCTCAGGAGCGGCAACATTTGGACCAATCAGAGCCGCTGTTACATCTGGCTGACCAATCAGAGCGCAGGGATGCCCGAGGCTGTTGTCCTCTCAGCGCTGGGGAGAGGAAGGAGGATGTGACACAATCCTTTAAAATTTTCAGCGTCTTTTGTTCTCAGGCTGCGAAATGTGAGCTTTTCTCACACATTACACAATCTCTACAAGCTGCCATCAGGATATTTAGTTTGTTTTAATGTTGTGGACTAAAATGCACATTAGTGCAAATAACGGATTTGATGGAAACTTGTTTTAAAATAGGAAAACTTGACCAAAAATGAAGAAAGTGCTGCAAGCAAAATGTCTGAGCATGCAAGCCTGCGATCTAATCTACAAATAAATCATTAAACTAAACTCAGGCACAACAGGATGAACAATAAAACAATATTACTGCATCATCTTATTGCATCATAGTGAAGGATACAGATAATATATTATATAGTATTGTGTATATATTGTATTAGAGTGTAAAAATGCTTTGTTATGAGTACAAAAGCACTACCAGAAGAATGATCTCTAAGTATAAATGGTACAATCAGTCATAAAGGAGCGCTTCAGATCCTTCATAAGTAAAAGTAGTAGCGCTACAATGTAAAAATACTCTATGTATGTATGTAAAAGTCCTGTGTTTAAAGTGTTACTGAAATAAAAGTACAGAAATATCAACAAAACTACTATTAAATTGGTATTTTACTGAACAATAGTGTAGTTTGTGTGCAAAATATCCCTCTGTGAAGTAACTATAGCTGTCAAATGAGGAAAAAGTACAACGTTGTGCTTTGAAATGCCCAAGTAAATTACATAAAGTATCTCAAGTCTATAACTAAATACAACATTTGACCAACTACACGAATTCATTACATATGTCCTGTAGTTAAGCCACAGCTTTGCCCTCTTAGAGAATCCCTTCTTTGCTTTCTTAATGGCAGCCAAGCTGAAAAAGTTCCCACACCAAGAAAAGAAAATTTGTGCAAAATCAGCAAAGTACTGCGAGTAAAATGTCTGTACTTGCCAGCCTGTATCCACATGTACAAATACAGACACCGTTAGCTAATCCAAACTCAAGTAGAACAAGATTAAGATATTAGGGGACGATTATTGCTTCATCTAATTGCATGATTCCAGCCAAGGAGGAAATATTCACTCAAGCACAAGAAGTAATGCAGTGTGAAAATTACAAATGTCTTAATAGAAGAAGGACCTTTGGTAAAAGTAGTAGTGTTAAAATACTCAATTACATGTAAAAGTACTGCAATCTTTAAAGTTAAAGTGCAGAAATAAGTTCAGAAAGCACTTTAATGTTGCATCAGTGCTATTAGTTGGTCTTTTATTCGATGTTAGTTGGCTCAGTTTGTGTAAAATATCACTCTGTAGCATAACTAGCTTAGCAACTATAGCTGTTAAATGGTACAAATGCTCAAATAAATTAGATAAAGTACCTTTAAACTGTATCTGAGTGTAGAACTTGAGTAAATGTCTCAGTTAAAACTAATATTTAAGGATCAAGAGCACCAATAAAACTTTTTTCTACTGAATTTTTCTGAACCACATGGTGACCTGATCACATGTTCAGCTTTAATGGCAGCCAGGCTCATCTTCCTCCCACACAAAGTGACTCAGACAAAAGAAATCAGCCCCTCTCTGGTCCAACCGGGCAAATATGTACTAAAGGACGACACTTCACGCACTCTCCTCTCTGCTCTCTGAAGTAACGTTCGACTCATGGAGGTGAAAACGGCAGATTAAAGCTGCTCGCTGAGCCTGAATATGTAAAGATCATGCGGTTTTGTAGTTTGCGGCTGCACGTGAGTGAATGTGGGAGTTTTAAAGTGGTTTAGTTACATTTTCCTTCATGAGCGATCGCATCCTGCATCTTAGAAGTGCAGCTAGGTGAGTTAAAACAGAACCGAAACCATCCACATGTGCATAATTACACTGAGGTATATTCATCTATTCTGAAATGTAACAGGATTTGAGAGTGAAGTGTAGTTTTAGTTGGAAATATTGACTCTATAAAGAAGGAATATTATAAATTACATGGTTTAGAGTCTTTGTAGTTGGATTATAAACCTCTAAATCCTGTTTTAAATGGAGAATCTCCTGCTAGAAGCCTCTGTATTTGGCTGTATCTGTCACTGGGAGTGTCTGGCTGTAATTTAGTAGAACCCAAACACACACCTGCCTGTAACTAGTTCAACCAGAACATTCAAGCTGTTCAACCGACAAAACCAGAGACATGTGAGCAGTAAAAACACGTCGGTATTCTGCCTGGGGTTCATGCCAGGCTGCTGTTGGTGCTTCTGCAGCTTCAAGAAGTCCAGGTTTCTCATCTAATGTAGTGAAATGCAACCCAGAATCTGAGAGGAGAAAGTCTTCTAGCCGTAAACAGACGAGGCTGTGGAATAACCACCATTCACCTGAGGGGCCTTTGTTCAGCCGAAGTATCCGTGTGATCGGCATGTCAGATGTAAATGCGGCTTAATGAACTTCCCCTGCGGAGGAACGAGCTCAGGCCAGTGACGGCGGGGTCCGACCTCCACATCTGAAAAGGAGAGGAGACAAAAGAAGGAAAGAGGGGAGAAGTGGAAGGCGACTCACCTCAAATAAAACCCTCCTCAAAGCTGTTCACACCTTCTGCTCCCACTAAACCTGCACTTTACACCAACAAACACACACATGATGGGGTTATATTAAAAACGAGGCTCAAAACAAGATGACTACACTTGAATTCTAACTTTCAGCATACTTCCAAGATTATTTATTCACCTTTAAATGAGTGCAACTTCATATTTAGGAAGAAAAGCCTCACTTCACTTCCAAAATCTCTTCATGTGCGAGTTTAACCAGTTACATATAAACCATTTCTGTTAATTGGGGTTCAATTTAGCCAATTTACACAAGCATAATAGACACATTTGTTCTTTAAATGGTCAGAAATTAGTTTAATTGGTCTTTCATTTGATGTTATTTGGCTCCAGATTGTGTAAAATATCCCTCCGTAGCATGACTAGCTTAGCAACTACAGCGGCTGAATAAGGAAAAAGCACATTGTAGTCTTTTGAAATGCACAAATAAATACATAAAGGACCTTTAAACTGTATCTGAGTGTAGAACTAGCAGCATTTCCTCACCAGCCCTGCTTTAGCCTATTAATTGCTGGTTATGTTGGTCCCGACTATTTTTTCTGTATTTGTTTTGCAATATTTCTGATCATTTAAAGCTGTTTTGTCTGATGTGAACATTTTCACTTTATAAATTTAGGATTTTGACATTTATTTAACTTATTATAGGCTCCTTTTTTATTATTATTTCATTGCTTGTGCAGTTACAGATCCACACATGGGATGTTCTCCATCGTATGTTGTTCATTTTTACACCACCAAAGACCCGTTCTGAGCCTGTAATGCTAAAATGTGGTGTAACAGAAGCACACAAAGAGAGCAATAAACCCTCAGGACGTTAACAAACAATATTAATATTTAGCAGAATGTGGCTAACATTAGTCTCCTGAGCTCCTGGTTGCAGCAACAAACTCCAAACTGAGCATTTGGTTTTTGATGCACTGTTGAGTTCTAAACATGCTGCTTGATTTTTTAACTATGAGTTCTATTTATTATAGGCTTTTAAGTTATTTAATTATCAAACATAGGTCTAACTTAGATATCATACTGCATCATGTTATTTATTCTGTATACTGGGTTACAAATGTCATGTTTTTACCATGTTTGAACAACAATAAACTGAACTGAACTAAAGAAACGTGTGTTGCTTTTCAATCTTTTCCCCTGTAAGTCCAACTTTTAAGCCTTAAGTAACCACAGTTATTCTAAAAGTTTTGTACGATTTACTACAAATCCTGCATGCACACGGTTACAGTGAATCCAGTTGCAGCTTCATTTATGTCTCTGAGGACAACAGGATGATGTAAAACATGTCGTTGTGTATTTCTTGCTTGTAATTCATCAAAGTCATGTCGTCTGAAATTCAAACTGCAGTTTCATTATTGCAGCGATGCAGACTCAGCAAACAAAGTTCCCGCGGTTTTGCCCACACTGTTTGTTCAAAGTGAGTCACACTGTGCAATAAAGAGATAAAAGTGAGTCTAACAATAATAAACTGCAGTAAGAACTCTTTATCGATGGAGCAGCGCCTTTCAGAGAAGATTAAAATGTTATATTAAGTCTATTAGTTTACTGCTGCACTGATATTCATCATGGTCTTAAAGAAGCTGCAGCTTTCTGCTAGAAACACCTGACCCATGCTAAACATTTGTTTATCTGTTTGTTTTGTGTGGCTAAAGGCAGCCTTCTTGTGTCTGATTCAGGGAGCAGCCTGTTATCTTAAGGCGGCTGCAGCAGTTTGTTTGTGCTGTTAGACTTTGGTAGCCTGTAATTGGGAGACTCATAAATTATTCCATCAGTGGTCTCAGCCTGCTTTGTTTTCAAAGCCTCCATTTTACAGCCGCGATTAGCAGCAAAGCTACAAGGGAAGGAGGGCTTCCTCAGATGGTGACCTTTGTAAATAACTTCTGAATTTGATGAAAGAAGCCGAAGTGCTCTGAATTGGATGAATCACATGCATAAAGTGGCAGAAACACAGAGTCTTGATCTAGTTTCAGTCTTGATGAGGCTGCAGTCAGACCATCATGTGACTCCAACTCTCCAGTGAAACCAAAACTAATGAAACACTATAAAGTTCAGAGAGAACAAGGTTTAATTCAAGTTCTCCAAATGGAGTTTCTGCAGCCGAGGGAGAAGAATTCCAGCTTAAGTAAGAGGAGCAATACCGGAGTGTGATAAACTCAATTACAAGTCTTGAATTTAAAATATAATCAAGGTGAAAGTAGAAAACAAACTCAAACAAAACAAATCTGGCCAATAAAAGTAGCAGCAACATGAACGGGCACCACTCAGAGTAATACTGCTATAGTACTGGATGGGAGATGAAGTTCAGTTAACTACTTTATGAACTTTTAGGCAGTTTAATCTCTTTATGTTTTATAGGCTGTACACTCTGGATGTAAAACTTAAATTATACACAGTGAAAACAACAAAAAGAAAAGTTGGTTAAAAAAAAATATGTTAAAAAACGTCAAAAACATTCAACTTCCAAAACAAATGGAAATACAGGCAAATATCAGTAAAAGAAAGATAACTTGGCTGATTTAAACAGAGTTAAAGAGTGTAATGTTATTGTCACACATTATAACAGAATGAAACACCACTTGTAAAGATAAACAATTGGATAGATGGATGGATGGATGGATGGATGGATGGATGGATGGATGGATGGATGGATGGATGGATGGATGGATGGATGGATGGATGGATGGATGGATGGATGAATAGATAGATAGTAGATGGATGGATGGATGGATGGATGAACGGAAAGATAGTAGATGATGGATGATAGATAGTAGATGGATGGATGAATAGATAGATGGATAGGTAGATGGACAGATGATGGCAGATGGATGGATGAATAGATAGATAGCAGATGGATGGATGGATGGATGGATGGATGAATAGATAGATAGCAGATGGATGGATGGATGGATGGATGGATGGATGGATGGATGGATGGATGGATGGATGGATGGATGATGGATGGATGAACGGAAAGATAGTAGATGGATGATAGATAGTAGATGGATGGATGAATAGATAGATGGTAGATGGATGGATAGATAGATGGCAGATGGTTGGATGGAGGGATAGGTGGATGGATAGATAGATGGCGGATGGATGGATGGATGGATAGATATATAGATGGATGGATGAATAGATGGATGGATGGATGATAGATGAATAGATGGATGGATGGTTGGATGATGGATGGATGTATAGATGATAGATGGATGGATAGATGGATGGATGGATGATGAATGGATGGATGAGGGATGGATGGTAGCACAATGTTCCACAGTGTCACTTGATAACAAAGGAAGTATGTTGTCATTGTAACATTCAGTTTTAGGGCATGACAGTCCAACAGTGTTATCTTCTAACATTTGTAGAACATCTCCAGTAATCCTGCTGAGAAGAAGAACATTCTGGGAACTAAAACTAAACATATTAGTAGAACTTTGCAGAACACAAGCTACTTTGGGATCTTCCATCAGTTGGCGGCTGACAGTGGTCGTCAGTGGAGGCTAACGGTCAATCAGCTGCTGATTGGAGCCTCAGATTTGCATCTGTCTCATCTGGAAACGTGTTTGTTGCGGCTGCATTAACATTGACACCAGTTCAAACAGTGTCATTAGCACAGCGGCAGCTAAACTCCACAGCAGCCAGCCCATCGTGTGGACGGAGGAGACCAGAGCTCAGCTAATTAACATTACAGACAAACACTTGTGCAGCAGCAGCATTAATGACGTGTTTTCTCTGTGGTGTGATCGCAGCTATTTACAGAGAGGACTCAACATTTCATCCATGACCTGACTCGGTCCAATACCTCATTTCCTGCCTTCTTTTCCCCACTGTGATCCAATATGAGCTGTTGACAAAACAAAAGCACCAAAAAACTCAATTTGTCCATAAATGCAGCATTAATTTGATCTCAGGACTTCACAGAAGCAACAATAATAGCAAATAGATATGAAAAAACACAAGATACCGAGAGAAATATTACAGAGTGCTAAGTAGTTTCAAAAAAATGCTAAAGCCTGTGCTAGTATATAGAAAAGCCTTTACCCTTGATGCTCTACAGTTTAATTATAAGGCAAGGCCTGCTGGGAAATATTTGCTTTCTTGCTGAGAGACAGTTGAAGCTGGAGTCAGCAGGTGATTAATTGGTTTAGTTCAGCCTTAAAATGAGCAGAATATCTGGAGATTTTACTGATTTAACATGCTGTATTTGGTTCGTTTTATCTGCAAACAAACAAAACAAGCCACACATTTCCAAGAGAGGTGCATTCTGGGAGATTTCTCGCAGCAACTCCACCTAAAAACACAACTTAGCGTTGCAGTTTGTGTGCAGATAAAGTGTTTTTCTCACTGTGGACAGAACCAGGCTTGGTGGACTTTGTGCTAAGCTAAGCTAAGCTAACTAGCTGCTAGCATTAGCGTCACAATTATTGTACAAAGATATCAAACTTCACTGCAAGACAGCAACCAAGTGCACATCCCAAAAATGTCAACCAGTTTCTTAATCCACAATAAAAACAGCTTTAAATACATTTAACGCCTCATTGCTTTGCAGAAACCTCTTATCACAGGGTCTGTGGTTTCCCTCCAGCAGATAAGAGCTTTGTCAAGATAAGAATTTGTAAATGGAGCCGCTGCAGATGTGCTGCCAAAACACTGTTTCTCATCAGGATTATACGGGGAGGAATGTGTCTATTGTAGCTTTATCAGGCATCTTTTATAGCTTATTTTGCTTTATAATCATTTAAAAGTTATAAGTTTGTTTTAGGTGTCAAGAAATGTGGTTAAAATAGTCGTGCATGGCACATTAAATGGATTATATTTTATAAACTGTACACTCTGAATGTAGAATCTAAACTATAAACTTAAAAAAATAAAATATAAGAAAAAATAAGAAAAAAACAGCAAAAATCTCACAAGGGTAGCAGAAAAAATAAATTAAAAATGACAGAACAGTGTAATGTTAAAAAAAGAAATATGGCAGTGGAACAGTGAAAATACAGACGAATAAATGTAATTGTAATTTTATGAATAATTTTTGGTAAAAATACAGAAGATTTATGTGGACAATTTCCTTTTCTTTCTTTTTTTTAAACAATAAAAATGTAAATTAAACCTTTTTGGTTATTTTACAAGTTATAAGTAATTTTAAAAAACAAGGAAAAACAACAAAAATATTCCTATTATTATCATATCATATTTTTTGCTGATTTAAATATAGTAAAGCTGTAATTTTATCATCAAACATGGTAAAAAAAAGAAATTTCATTTGTAAAAATACAGATTTTTAAAGCTAAACCTTTCTAAGGTGAATTTTAAAGCTGAATAATTCAAAGCACATCACTTAACTTGACTTTTACATGAAGATTTGCATGATTTTATGGAGATATTTTTAAATTTACGTCAAATTTTTTGGATTAATGTGATTGTTTACTTTTGAGCTGGGGATGTCCTGCTGTAATTCGAACCCTGCACTACTTTAATCCATTCCCTACATCCCCACAGTGGCACTATCAGCCATCTTTTACAAGTTATTTTGCTTGATCACCATTTGAAAGTCATGGGTTTATCGTGTTTTGGGTGTGAACATGTTCCAAGTCTCAAGAAATGTGTTCAAAATAAGATGCAGGGACATTAAAGTGACTATTAGAGCTGATTAAAGTAAAGAACATCACTTAATTTGACTTTTACATGAAGATTTGCACAATATATTGACATTTTTTTTCAATTATAGCATCCATATTCTGGTTAAATTTAAATTTTTATAGTAATGTGATGATTTAATGATGAGCTGGGGATGTGCTGCACTACTTTAATTTATTTACTCTATTTTCTTAGTCATCTTTTTAAAGTTTTACCGTCATTTGAATGTTATGGGTTTATTGTGTTTTGGGTGCTGACATGTTCCTAATCTTTAGACATGTGGTTAAAATAAGCAGCAGACACATTAAAGTGAGCATTAGGACTCTTTGTTGTAGATTTGCACATTATATGGAGATGTTTTTAAATTCAGGTTGTGTTTTTTGATTAACATGATGTTTCCTGGTGAGCCGGTGATGTCCTGCTGTATTTCTGAGACCCTTCCCTACTCTAATCCCTTCGCTACGTCCTCCCAGTCGTCCACACTCAGAAGAATGAAGGGTGTGTTAGCATGGAGACGGTCGGTCAGCTTCCCCCGTGCATCCTCCTCCCTGGTGTCAGTCCACCACCATTGTTCCCTCTCATTGTCCTCACTGGTGTCAACACAGGCTTCTCCTCGGAACAAGTCGACCCTCCACAACCCCCGAACACTCACCTCCAGGCTCCTGGTCGAGGAGGAAGGAGGACAAACATCTGCCGGTGGAAGAGGCCGACAGATGGAGCTCCAGCCTCTGGCAGGCATTCTGGAGGGAAACACCAGACAAAAGATCGGGAGGCGACGAAGACGGAGGCTGCAGTGGGGGTTAATAAGGAGGAGGAGGTTGATAGAGTGAAGTGACACATCCTGAAAAGGCTCCAAGTCTGTTTTAATAAATAAATAGTTAATCATCTTCTGCAGGAAATGAATTAATCACAGTCAAGAACCAACGTCTAACACCGAATTAGAAACATTTCTGGCTAAACAACTATGCACAGAAGCCTTAAAATGTGCTAAAGACTTACAGCAAAGTACTAAAACATATATGCAACATGTAATGTGAAAGATTATAGTACAGATAATATGCAGTGTGCAAAAATGTAGAAGATCTATATTGTAAAAAATGTGAATGTGTGAAATCACTTGCATAAAACAGTGTGTAAAAAATGACTTGCATGTCTAAAATCTCAATACTTAGAAAAGAAAATATATTTAAACAAACATGAGGGTCTCAGAAATACAGTCATGAGCAAAAGTTTCCATACACTTGCTAAGACCATGTACATCATGTCAGTCTTGAGTTTCCAATGACTCCTATAACTCTGAATTTTCTACATTAGAATCATTGATTCCCATGCATCTTAGTCACAAAAGACAATCATAGACTTCGGTTCCCTCATTGATTTATTTTAGGTTTTCTGGACATATGACAAAATCTGCTGGGTCAAAAATATACATAGACAAATGCTAATATTTGGCTAAACATCCTTTGGCCATTTTTATCTCAACTAGGTGTTTTGGTTTCTGTCTACAAGTTTCTGGTTAATCTTTGACAGAATTGATGCAGTTCTACTAAACTTATTCTGACTCAGGACTTGTTTCTTCATCAGTCCACAGGTTCTTGATGAGGTTTAAGTCAAAACTTTATGGAGACCAGTCTAAAACCTTAATACTAGCCTGATTCAACCATTTCTTTACCACTTTTAATGTGTATCTGGGGGTCATTGTCTTGATAGAACACCCAACTGTGTCCAAGATCAACCTTCTGGCTGATGATTTTAGGTTTTCTTGAAGAATGTGGAGGTAATCCTCACTTCTCCATTATTCCACTTACTCTGTAGCCCCAGAGCATGATACTGCCACCACCATGCTTGATGGTAGATTTGGTGTTCTTGGTGTTAAAGGCCTCAGCTTCTCTCCTCCAAACATATTTCTGCTTATTGTGGCCAATTGGCCTATTGTGCTTCTTGTGTGGGTGATCTGTAGCTGCTTTGAAATGGCTCCAAGTGACTTTCCTGACTTGTTCAACTCAAGGATTTGCTTTTTCAGGTCTTTGCTGAGCTCCTCCGACTTCCCCACTGTAGTGTTTGTGGATGAGTCTAATCAGTGCATCAAATGGGCCCTATTTAAATTGGCTCAGAGGAGTCACCAGCTGTAGTCAACTGCAATAATTCCCAAGGAACTAAGAGGCCATGCAACCAAGAAAATTTGATTAACACACTTTTCTACATCACCAAAACTGAAATTCAGGTTGCTGTATGTATATTTTTGACATAGATTTGGATATGTGTTTAAATATTGGGTAAAAGTGACAATATGCAGTTTATATACTCTGACCAAATTCATCAACATATTGTCTCTTTAAAGCGTTATATCTCATGTATTATCTTACTTAAAATGACAAAACCAGTCCATACTAATATTGATGGTTGCCATTTTTTAAAATATTACTTTGTTCATTTAATATATAAGGCATAACATTTACATCCAATCTACTGTAATTGTTTTTTTTTTCTATAATCCTCTTTATGCATTTTTGCTATTGTTTCTATTCAGGTGTTAAACTGCATTTTGTTGCATTGGATCTTGCTGTTGATCATCGTAAAGTTGAATAAAATCAGATTTTAGAACAAGCTCAGTTTATTTTGGCTACAGTTTGGTCGGTTTAAATCACAGTTGTCTTTATTTTCACATAAACAACATCCTGGTGAACTTGTCTATTTAGTTCCCCATGTAACTGTCTTTATGTACAATATTCCTGCTAGATTTCTGGGTTTACCTGAGCGGGTCTTTAAGCTTTTGCTCCAAAATCGAAGCGTTTTCTATATTTTTCTGTTAGTAATTCAAACACATGAGCAACTGATTTTATGCTTTGAGTGATGTTTGCTCCTCAGTGATGAAGGTTTTGGTTTTCCTCTGTCGTAAAACAACCTACACACATCACACATGTTCAGATATTTACCAAGGAAACAAACAAAAACACAAACAAAGACATTCAGTGACACATAATGCCAAATGAAACCAATTAAAGTAACATAAAACTAAAGAATCGTGTATAAAATAGGAGCAAAAACAGGCTAAAAGCACTGAAAGAAGTCAAACTAACTTATTTCCCAGTTGGCCTCTGAGTGGTTTTCAGTCTATTAGCCGACACCTTCCTGCTTTTCGGATGTAAATCATGTTTGTGGTTAAACCTTGTTGATGAGCTCATAGAGACGACTGACATCCCATCCAGGAGTCGACCCTCCGCCCCGGTGGCCCCTTTGTTTGGCTGCTGGTGTGAGCGACGGACTCGTGCACACGCGTGTTGAATACTGCATGGGGAGCAGTTGGCAGCGGTTGGGTCGTCCATCTGTCAGAAGCCTCGCCTCTGCAGGATCAGACAGAAATGGATTATTAATGGATGAGGTCAGGGATTAAAAGTTAATGGGTTCAACAAGTATCAGAGGCAACGTCATGAAATGTTCATGAACTCAACAATTAGCCGCTGCTGGCTGTAAAGCCCCCAGTGATTGATCCCTTATTAATAGAGCTTTAATTGGGTTTAACGTCACTCTTATGTGCAGAAGTCAAACATCATGTTCAGAGGACGATCAGGACATTTCCTCTGAGTATTAAGACGATGATAATTCGCCTTTAAGGACCATTATATCGAGTTAAATGCCTTAATTTTAATAACGTATCAGCTGTTTAGTATCTTTATTATCTTAAAGATGTTTTGCCAGGCGTCTTCAGTAAATCATCACACTGCATCTTTAATTGTTTACTGTTCATTTCCTCAAATTCATCAACAAACAACCAAATAAATCCCCAGAAAGGCAGTAAATTTGCATTCATTCGTCCATGTCACATAGACTGTACACAATCAACCAGTGATTCCTGATGTCACAGCGGCTACAGAGTGACTTCATTATTTATTTATAGTATGACGCCACCTGCTGGCAATCTATGGGAGTGCATACACCAAAGATGAGACTACAACTAATTCTGGACTACAAAAATGGCGGACGAAAGCCCCAGTGGTTTTGCTGCTGTTGTTTCTTCTCTTCTACGAGACGACGGCCAAAACCTGGGAGAGTTTTCACAAATTATGCAGATACTCAAAGTAGGTTTTCGTAAACAAGAAACTTCATGTGATGATTTGGTGCATTACAGTAAACACTAACAACTAAATATCTAAGACAGGGCAGGATAAACAGAAGTGTTGCACGTCAGCAGGCAGTAAAAGTTACGAGACAAATAAGGAGCAAGTTGTGCAAGTCAATTCAACAGCGTAGTGTAGTAAATCCAAGAAATGATAAAGGTAATAAAAAGTAATAGATAAATTTATATTGTGCAGAAAGTTGCAAACTATTCATAAGAGAATGTGTCAGGCTGCATAGTATGTGGAACTGATGTATGACATAATGACACTGTTTTAGGTAATATAAACTACAAATTGCACAATTTTGACCAATAAAGAGAGAAGACAACAAATTAAAACTAAATAGAAATACCATTACCACTTCTTACAACTAAGTTTAAGCAGGAAATGTCGTTTCTGTCAGAACCAAGAACAACATTATCAGCAACAACAGCTGAAAACATAAATGTGATTATGTTTAGTTTTTTAGGAGAAAGCTGACATGTCAGATATACAAGCATGTGAATGGGGCCATATAACATACATGCTGATGCCTCTGGACACATCATCAGTGATGTTCCTGAAATCATTGGGTGTTTCGGGTCTTTTAACATCATACACCCTCATCCAGGTGACCCAGCCAGGGCCGATCAGACCCCGGCTTGAGTCCAGATAGCAGACTACCTACCAAGGCTCCATGGTTCTTCTCTCTTGAGCCACAGCCATCTTGAGGCTCTGTCTGCCATTTCAGCAGCACTATGGCTCTCCTCCTTCTCCTTTCCTGGATGCCTAGATTACCGAAGGCTCTGGCCAAAGAACGGGCCACGAAACCTCTGTATCCCACCTCCACTGGGAAGCACTCAGTCCTGCGTATTTGGAGAGCTTCCTCTTTCCAGGCGGTCTTCCCACAGGACTGTCAGCTCCAGCAGCACAGTTTGCTTGGTGATCTCGGACACAAGGACAGTGTCTGGTGGCAGGGTGGTAACAGCGATGAGGCTGGGGAACCTCAGCTGCCGCTCCAGGTCCCCCAGCAGCTGCCAGTCTCTTGCAGAGGTCAGGATGCCTTCAGGTGTACTTCTAGCAGGGATCCTCTGCTCTCCACCTCTGACAAAGGCGATGGTTTTCTTGGAGGGACAGAGCTGTTCTGCCCACTCAAGTCCAGTGCTGATGGCTTCAGCAATGGTCTTTAGAACTTGGTCATGCCTCAAACGGTACCATCCTTCTCCAAGTGCCATAGTGCAGCAGCTGAGGATGTGTTCTAGGGTTTCCTGCTTGGAACACAATGGGCATGTTGGTGGCTCTGCTAAGCCCCATGTGTGCAGGTTAGATGGGCTTGGAAGCACGTCATAAACTGCTTGGACGAGGAATTTGATGCGGTGAGGCTTGGTGCTCATCCTCCTCCCCTCTCGGGCACCCCTAGGGGTATCTTTCCATATAATATAATATAACATAATAAGACTAAGCTTGGTTGTCTGTCTCTAGCCCTGTGATAGGCTGGTGACCTGTCCAGGGAGTCCCCTGCCTTCGCCCAAGTCGGCTGGGATAGACTCCAGCCCCCCGCGACCCTACAGAGGATTAAGCGGTGTATAGATAATGGATGGATGGATGGACAATATAACACCTTAATGTCATCTGTCTAATGACCACATGGGGGCAGTGTTGGTGCATCTCTGGGTCCTGTCTGCTTCATCCTGCATGTTTGTAACTGCAAAAAATTTACACACAGAAATAATAAAACTGAAAATTGGGACAATCCCATTGTTTTTCTGTCAGGTAAAAGTGTTACTTACATTGGCATAAACAATTAATTAACTAAAAAGACAATACAGAAGAGAGTCAGACTGATTATTTCCGCACAGAAATTCCTCTGCTCTCCTTCACCACGTTTCCAGCTTGTCTCCACTTTGTCTAATAAAGGAAACAAAATCATCTTCAAAGAAAAGAAACACATGAACACACGGAAGTTTGTTGAAGTGAAAGTCAGGAGAAATCATTTCACAGCAGGCATTTTGACACGTCAGCAGACAAAGCACAGGTTTTGCGTTACACAGGGAACAAAGGGTCCATGTCTGTTAGCTGCAACAGTATCATTAGTCACATCTGTGCTTGCCTCTACCAAACACACAGCTCAGAAACACCACTTATGATCCTCCATACACTTGCCTCATATCAATAAACGCGATAATGTGAACACAAGCTGACGTCACAATCCAAAAACTCTGTCTATATGTCAGCTCTGAGTATCTGAGCATCGTCACCCTGGATGGAGTTCCCAAAAAGGTCAGTTTTAAAGGGCCTAAAACTGCAATTACATGTAGACGAAGGGGCAAAACATATCGGAAAGGGAAGGTTTTAAAACATACCCATGAATATGTGGACAAAGACTCAGTCTGGGCGGGAAGAAACTGAGACTTTTGGAAATGAGAATGGAGAAAAAGATGTAAATCAGTGAGTTTAGCAGTTTGGTGCAGCTTTTCAAAGGTCATTTATCCCAAAAGAAAAAACATTAGAAGCTCTGATTTTAGAGCCTTATTAAGAAATTAAATTACTTGTGTTAAGAAAAACTTTGAAAATGCAGCGAGTAGTTCGGTAGTCAACTCTGAGACTGCTTACATTGCTGCCATCTAGTGGTCACATGAGGTACAACACTCCATCACAGACTCGAGGTTCTTTCACCAGGTTTGCATCAGTATTCTGCAAACTTCTATCATTAGAATAACATAAAAAAAAATGCTAAAATCACAAGAAATCTAACGACAGTATCTGACAGAGACTCATCGATTAATACCTGTGAAAATGAAAAGTACAAGTCAAGCATTACTGCCCAAACACCAGGAGCTTCACCCAGAAGAAGGATAAAGTTCTCCTGCTGACACGACAGCAAGCTCCAGAACAAAATGACTTCATATGTGTGCAGAGCCGGACTTCCCCAATGTGGCGCCCTGGGTGAGGTTTTACATGGCGCCCCCCTTCCATGGGTGATTTACATACGCTTACAAAAGAAACCAAATAGTATTGTTTTGTAGTAATATTATTTGGGCATTGCTTTACATTTTAATCAATGTGAGCTTTTCCATTTAAAGAATTACTGTAATAACTAGTTTTAATATAATTATATTAAAGGTGAATTTGTTCCCCATTTTGTGGCGCCCCCTGGAGGCCATGGTGCCCTTGGCATTGCCTATATTGCCCAATAGGCGAGCCGCCTCTTGATGTGTGTGACATGTTTCCTTGATAAGAATCAGTTTATTATTCATTTTCTTTTCCAATGTTGATCCATCTGGTTCTTTACACGTCATTTTGCATTGAAAACAAATTTCTTCAACCCGACATTTACCGACATCTTTGTTGTAGATCTAAATAAAGATGCCACTGCAGCTGATGTTCCTATAGAAGCCTGTTAAAAAGACTGAAGCTCCTGCCATCTGTGCCCCAACAATAAACCTTCTCTAACAGTCACTTAGATCTTTTCATGTTGATTCTTGATGCAAAATCCAAATAAACTGGTCTTGCTCAGTATTTTTTTACACCTGCCAAAGAGCATGACTGTATGTTAATTAGTTAACTGAACCCTGCAGTGGACCAGTGTGGAAGCAGCAGCATCTGTTGTGTCATTTATTCAGATTTTTCCTCAATTTGTCACATTTAATCAACATTCAGTCCTCTTTAACACAGTGTGGCGAGTTAAATGTGATTTATGTACTTCAACAGAATTAAAAACGAGTCTTTTCAATACTATTATTAATAAAAACATCCTTAGAGGTACTGTTCTTATGGGGAACAAGTATGTAGAACTTGATTTCAGGAGCTAGCATTAGCCTGTTTAGCAATAATAACTTATTGATTTTGGCTTTCTTGAAACTTTTGACCACTGTTTTATGCAAAATTCCTTTAGTTGCAAGATGTTTGAGAACTCTTCACAACATTTATAGCGAATTCAAACTCCATCCATTCCATAACGCTCAATTTTTTCCACTTTTTGAGGCCTTTCTTTGTTGATTTGCTCGTCTGCTAAGGATCAATATCCTGCTGAAAAAGCCAAACTCCAAAAAAACTTAGAATTTCCGACAGAAACAACTTTTACATCTTCAAATATCAGATTTTTGCATCATTTATTTGAATTATATGACTGTATTTCATAAAGAATCATGTTTGCTTGTTCAAATATGTAAAAAACTATTTCAATGGGATATGTGCACTTTTTCCACATGACTGTTTATATATCTGTGTGTTTTTCACCATTTCAGCTTATTTTGTTCTTATTTAACCTATTTTACACCTAATATTTCTTGTTTCTTTTATTTTTATATGATTTATTCTTGTAAAGGTTCCTTCGGTCAACTGAAAGACATCTCATCATCTGTGGAGACACAATAAAAACTGCTGCCTGCTCGTGTTTCTATCAGCTGTTCCTGCTTCGTTCTTCCACCAGATGTCAGCAGATGTTCACCACACCAGTTTCTACCTGTCCCTCTGTGTGTGGTCTTGTTTGAAGTGTTCAGTCTGCTCTTGTAAAAACACTAAATTAGCCGCCGTGTCCTTCGGCCCTTTGCATAAGTTGAAAGCCGTGAGGTGGAAGTGAGGTGTAATGCGCCTTTAGCTGGGCCGTCTGCGCTAATTATGGCGCTCAGTCCATCACTGGTCCACAAAGTCGACATTTCTGTCTTTGTTTGGCGTTTCTCCACGGAGACGGAGGCTTTGATCTGCTGCCGGAGGCTCAAACTTACATGGGCGAGCACAATAGACGACGACCGAGGAGGGACCACTGTAAACCTCTGGGAACTGAAGCTGCAGACAGGAGTGGAGATAAAACTCAGGAATCTACAGGTTAAAAACCCAGAAAGCAGCATGTTAATAAATAAACACGGGACATCAGATGGACATCCATTCAAACTGAGACTAGGATGCTTGATGATATCAGCATCATCATCATCAACAGACAGACAGAAAACACCTGTCAGACTAAAAGTTTACAGTTTGGTTTAAAATTTAAAGTCATAACATAAAAATAAATATATTTTACTGCAAGTTAAAGCCGCTTTCTTGTTTTGTCTCATAAATTTGTACATTTGAAAAGCATTGTATTGTATTTCTGCACCTGCCAGCGTCCTATCAGAATAAGAGCATTCATAACAACATGTTGACTCCACTCAGCAGAGACATCATGTTCTCTGCAATAAGGTGTAAAAAAATATGTTGCCAGGAGTTAGAAAATATCAGCAAAAATCCAAAATAGTGCCTCCATTATTTTAAAGAAAATCAACACAGATACCAGATATTTTATCTACCTCACAGCACAGCTTTGCACACATGCATATTTATCTGTTTACTAAACACTTGTATATATTGATTTCATTGCTTGTAATTCACTTGTCTTTCTTTGTTTTTCTTATTTTTAATATATTTATTATTATTTTTGGGCCTATAACCGCAACATAAGTGCTAATTTTGTGCCATCTCATGCAAACACGTGTGCTGGTGTGATAAAAAAGAACCCAAGGAGGCAGAAATTAAGCAAACTCAGTACATGAGTGTGTTTTATGTGGTTGTATTTATATATAAAGCATTGTATTTTTTATAAGATGGTAATATCAGTGGTATTACAGTATTTTTTGGAGCCCCAGCTGCCAAAATATTACTTTTTTCTTCTTCAAACAGTGTAACCATAACTACACCATTGCTTCTTCCACTTCAAGGTAGATATAGTGTATAAAAACACCACATTGAAATGTTCACAAGGTAAAAACCTGATTTTCACTGGAGGTGTCCTTTAAATAGCTGTTATGTTGAACAACTGACTTATTCCTGCAGGTGCTCTAATGCAAGAATTTCACATTAGAGTCACAATAAATCCAAAGCTTTAATTCTCTGGTACCTGAATTCTGTAAATTTCTAGAAAAATACTGATTTTTAATGTGGATGGTTTTTACAATGTTGGCAATCTATGCATGTTTATTATGCTGTTGGTTACTTACATTTCCTATGGGATCAATAAAGTATCTATCTATCTATCCATCCATCCATCCATCCATCCATCCAGCCATTTATCTGTCTAATAACATTAATTACCTTTTTGGTGGTGAAACAGTGCAACTTTATGGTCACACCACTTTTTCATGTCCAGTTTTGGCCTGTTTGCAGTCGACATGTCAATTAAATTTTTTATTTGTTTCTGTGATTTTTCTAGTTATTATCTGTGATTTAACAAAACAGGAAAAAGCTGTAAAATAACTGTTTAAAAATATTATTATATCATATTTATTTAAATATTTTTCTTTCAAATATTTACAAATATTTGTAAAATAACTATATTTTTTACTAATTTAAATACAGGAAATAAAGAGCGTAACATTGCAATAAAATGTCGTAAAAGAACGAATATCCGTTAAAACACAGATTTCTAGATGATATTAATGGTTTTGGCCTGACATGTTTTTTTTGAGTCAACATGTAAACTAATGTTTTTTGTTGCGTTTTTTTCTTTTCATTTTTGTGATTTTTCTAGTTATTATCAAAATAACAATAGCAAAAATAGCAGTTTAAAAATAATTTACCAATTTCCAGCTCTTAATATACATCATTTTATTTTATTTTATTTGTCTTTTGTTCGCTTAAAATCTGTATAACAATAGTTAACTGTTTGAAAAACTTGCAGTTAAAAACTTCTAAAAAATTTTACTGATTACCAGTAGCTCATGGCTAACTCTGGTACATTTATAGAAACGTTCAATTACTGAACACTGCTCCTGTTTAAAATAAATAAATACATAAAATAAAACATATGTGTTACTAAAGCATGTTTTCAGTTAATATATGTGTTAAAATCAGTGACAGAAACTATATTTCAGTCCATTTTCTGACCTCTAGCATCCAGTAAATCTGCGTTAGAAACCAGACAGCAGCAGGACTCAGGCTGAATATGCAGGTTTGTGATGATTTTCCTTCAGAGGCCCGAGGAGCTGAGTGTGGGGGGTCGAGGAAGTGTGGCAGTAATATAAGCAAACAGAGAATGTGAAGGGAGGAAATGGCCGAGGAGCAGCAGTGCATTCAGCTCGCAGCGCCGCCGATTCAATGCAGCAGCAGCAGCATTTATGGACAAGCTCAGGAAGTGTAAACAGAGGTCAAGTGTTAAAGTCCAACCCGCCAATTCTCACCTCCATTAAAGACCGGGGGGGCTCCACAGAGCACCTGGGAAGAAAGCCCCCCTTTAAACCGCTGCAGGTCTCAGAGAAGCTTCACAAGTCAGCAGAGATGGGAAAAGTCTGCGTCGAGTTTCAGACGTTATCAAGAAACTGGAGGTCTGGGAGGCTGAAAGGCAGTGGAGATATAAAAATCACATAATGAGATGTTTACAACAACGTACAAAACAAAAACCACGTTAAAGAAAAGAAGATCTGGTAAAAAGAGAGCAAGAAAAACTGTGGAGTACTGTAGCAAGAAGATCTGGCTCCCACAAAGGTTTAAAAATGTTGCAATGCTAATGTGTGTTTATGCATGTATGTTTTTAATATTTATCTACAGTCGTACAGTCTGGCTATGTACAGTTCATGTACAGATAAAATAAGTACACGTCATGCAAACTGTTGGCTTTTTTAAAAAACACAGTGTGACAATTTAAAGGAAAAAACAAGATAATGTGTATGGCACTAAGGCACTGGTGAAATAAATTGAAATAATATAGAAAAAAAAAGAAAATTAAAAGAAAATTAAACAAAATTAAATAAATTAAATTAAATTAAATTAAATTAAATTAAATTAAAAATTTTGTAAAAAGAAAATCTGGCAGCATAGGTGGCAGAAAACTGGCGAAATAAAAAAAAAAAATTAAATTAAATTAAATTAAATTAAATTAAACAAAATTAAATTAAATTAAATTAAATTGAACCAAATTAAAAATTCGGTAAAAAAAAATCTGGCAGTAAGAATGGCAGAAAAATGGTAGAAAGCAAGTGAAATAAAATAAAATAAAGTAAAATTAAATTAAATTAAATTAAATTAAATTAAATTAAAGTAATTTAAATTAAATTAAAATTCTCTAAAAAGAAATCAGTTAGCATGGGTGGCAGAAATGTGGTGAAATAAAACAAAAAAGTAAAATAAAATAAAACAAAGCAATATTAAATTAAATTAAATTAAATTAAATTACAAATTCTGTAAAAAAAAAAATCTGGCAGTGAGGGAGTCAGAAAAATGGTAGAAAGCAAGAGAAATAAAATTAAATTAAATTAAACATTCTGTAAAAAGAAAATCTGGCAGCAAGAGTGAAGGAAAAAAATGTAAAAAAAATATATACATTTTTTACTGTTACATTAAAAACTGCAAAAACAATAAAAAAAATAGCAGCAAATATCCGTATAATTATGATATTTTAGCTGATTCAAAGACAGTAAAGATGTTTGGTTTTACACATCCAAAAAGAATTAATTACTGTTTCCATAAAATTGCTACAGCTGGAAACTGAACCACTTATAATTCCTGTAATTATTCTTTCATGTCAGCTGGTGTTGAACATGTTTCTTGCTTTCTTCTTTTGCTTTCACTGAAAGAAGCAGCCGATGAGTCAAGAGAATAAAATGTTCGCTGTGTCAGAACTCATCCAAAGAATAGACGTTTCCATCTCTCACAATGTGCATTAGCTCTCCTTTCACCTCGACTGGTGGGTGTCAAAACTATTTTATGCTGTTTAAATGAACTTTTTCTGATGCAAAAATGGACATAAAAAATGTCACAGAAACTATAATTTTACAGATTCCCCTTGTTTTGTTAAATTACAGATAAAAATTATAAAATTGCAGGAAAAAAGTGCTGAATTTACATGTTAACTGGAACAAAAAAGGTCACAAAACTGTGAATAAAATGACTGTAAACTGTAAATAAATCAAAATTCTGTACTTTAACAGACAGGAGTTCATTCTTTCACAGTGTGTGGCCATAAAATGACTGTGTAACTGTATTTAAATCAGCTTAAAGTACCATTACCTTTTTGATATTTCCTGATATTTTTATTGTTTTTACCACGTTTTAACATATTATACTGTTTATTGACGAATTTTGTGGCGCTTTGCTGCCTGATTTTCACATTTCTAAAGGGATTTTTAAGAAAATAGTGTAATACTGTTCTTCTTCAGTGTGTTCGGTCCACCTTTATGCACTTTACTGACACTTTTTGTGACTAAATGGCAAATAAATCCCCCAAATTAACCGTGCAAGCCAGAATAAAGCTGCTCTGATGCTGTAAACTGTCTGGTTATGTTGAATGTTGGCTCTGCAGTGTCAGACATCCTGAATACACTCCTGCTCTGTTCCCAGGACGGACTGTGATGAAGGAGAAAGTTAATCCCTCATTAGCTCTGCAGTGACGTGGACGATCATTTATGTGAATGGACGAGTCTCTGCGTGTCTGACTGCTGGAGGGGAGCAGGTCGTACCGCTGCCCTCCTCTGGTGTCGATGCTAATGCTAGCCCAGGACCCCCTCCGACACACATGCAAATGGAAAACACACACGATCTGGATAGTGGCATGCAAAAGAGGAGGCCTTCATCCTGGAGTTAGACACTTTTTTAACCTTTTAACCGTGAAACTGGGCTGCAGGGTTTTGAAAAAAGGGTTAGGAAGGATTGAAGCTCTGGTTTTAGTTCTACTTCTGTCCCTCTCCAGCTCCCTTAGTTTCAAGATGGCGTCCATACGACAGATTTAAACACACTCAGAAGTAAAATATGTTTAAGTTTGTCCCAGTAAAATCCCAAAAGAGCCAGAAATGAAGCCACGACAAAATTAATGTTGTCTTTTGACAGATTTTAACTGTATTTTAAAAAAATGTTTAATGTTAACATATTTTTCATGTTTTATTAAATTACAGAAAAACAACTAGCAAAATCATAGAAAAAAATAAATAAATAAGTGTAAGAAAGCAGGCTCAAGCTGTAAATAATGTCCACATAAGGAAACAGTAATTTGTTGTTGCACCGTAAAATTACAACACTATTTTAAGATATTTAAATGAGCAATAGCGCAGTAATTTTATAGATATTTGCCATTTTTGGAAAGAAAATTATGTCTAGTAAGGTTTGTAAATATAGTAAATAATAATTTATAACTGCTATTTTTACAGATTTTCCCCAGTTTGTTAAATTACAGATCACATCCTGTAAAATGATGTTAAATAAATTAATGAATGAATAAAACAGGCAAAAAGTGTACATAATGTCCACATCAAAAATCTGTACAATTACAATTATGTCTTATAATGTGTGATTGTAAAATTATGGTTATATTACTGTATTTAAATACAATTAATTATGATTATATTACTGTATTTGAATACATTAAATTATGGTTATATTACTGTATTTAAATACATAAAAAACTTAAAATTCTGATTATATTACTGTATTTAAATAATTAATTAAGGTTATATTACTGTATTTAAATACATAAAATTCTGATTATATTACTGTATTTAAATACATAAAATTATAATTATATTACTGCATATAAATACATTAAATTATGATTATATTACTGTATTTAAACACATTAAATTATGATTATATTACTGTATTTAAACTCATAAATTATGGTCATATTACTGTATTTAAATACATAAAAAACATAAAATTCTGATTATATTACTGTATTTAAATAATTAATTAAGGTTATATTACTGTATTTAAATACGTAAAATTATGATTATATTACTGTATTTAAATACATTAAATTCTGATTATATTACTGCATTTAAATACATTAAAACAACAATATTTGACATTATTTTCACTGTTTTTAGAATCTTTGCACACTTGTGTTCCTTCTGCCACCCTTGCTGCCAGACTTTCACCGTCTTTAGGGTCGATCACACGATTAACAGAGCTTCAGAAGCAGAAAGTTAAGGTGCCATCAGTGAGACTTTAACTGACCTGCAGTTTACTTCTGAAGACCCGTGACTCCACCTGGAATCGTCCTCATCCACCTGAGGCGTGTTTTGACAAGACCTGACCTGCCCACGTCCCAAAAGACTCCACCTGTAACACCAATTAAAACGAGCTTTAATATAAAAGACCAACTAAACGTCCACAGATGAAGGAGATAAATCTGAAGAAGAGAAAAAAGACAACACAGTGACCATAAACTGCATTTTTAACTTAAACGTGGCCCCTGTCCTACTTTAAACTGTCAGAAAATGTTACAAGTCATGTTTAGTAAGGCTTTTTAAAAATATTTTTCCAGTCATCAAGTTGGAAAAATAAATCATAAATACAAATGTTGAAGAACAGAGGAAAAAATGGTGAACATCTCTGCTGTGTGCATTGTGTTGTAATGTTTTGTTTGTCTTGTAGATTCATATTTTTTCCTGTGATTTTACTGGATCTTATCTATAATTTAACAAAACAGGGAAAATCTGTACAATAAGTTGAATTATTTACCATTTTTCAATCCTTAATCTACACATTTTTAAAATAACGGCAAATATCAGTAATATAATTATATTTTTGTGTGATTTAAAAACAGTAAAAATAAGTGTAACATTATGGTCAAACATTTTAAAAAAAGAACAAATTACCTTCTTTTAATCTGGACATAATTGAAGAAGAGAAGAAAAAATTTATACTAATAATAAGATAATAATTTGGTAATTTTTATAATTTAATTAAATCATAAAAATAACCTATTATAATAACATGGAACCCATTATAATTTTAATAATTTAATATTTTTTAATAATTACAAAATAATTTGTAAAAATAATAATAATAATTTTAAAAAATTGTACAAATTATTTTTTCATTTGGACATCATTGAACTGTCTTTGGCCTCTTGGTTTTTAGTTTGTTTGTATTGCTACTGTTCTTTTTATGTAAATTAATACCCAAAACATGGACTGTTTGTGCTACATCAGTGATTTGTTCCAATCATTAAAGTTAAAATCTTTATTTTTAACAGTAAAGTTTGAGGACAGACTTCAGATCGTGCTCAGTGAGGCTTCTCAGCACCTTTGTGAACATCTCAGGTGTTGTTGTTGCATAAAGAAGGCGGATGAACGTCCCTCAAGAAACCAAAGAGCAGTGATCCTTCTCTAAACCTGGCAGGTGTTTCAGTTTTACCTCAACATCAGTCTCCTGAAGCAGACATTTCTGAGCCCTCAGCATCCCCTGAATGTGTATTAGAAGCAGACGATCATCACCTGCCTTCCCCTGGACTCCACTCATGTCCAGGTGAGGCTGAAGCTCCCGGTAGAGGCCCTCCTGTCCCGGGTCGTCCTGCAAACGGCTTCATAAAGTCATTAGTGCCGACGTGCAGGACGGCGGCTCGTTAGAAGTGTCGGCCAGGTGAGAAGAAGATCCTCTTTCAGCTCAGTAATAATAATGATGACAGTGTTTCTGCTGGCTTTTGTCTCCTTCAATCACGTGTGAAGTGAAGGCGACGCCGGGCAGAGTTTCTATTGGCCGCTGCCTCACTTCTGCAGTTTTCACTCCTCCGTCAGACACGAGGAGTTCTGAGGATTTGTGGCTCCACTGTTTGGAAATCAGGACTTTGATCTATCAAACTTCCTCCTAATTACTTTCATATTACAGAGGAATTGAAGCTATATGTACATAAGGACAACGCTGTGGAATAGAAATGTCATCTTATGGAACTTTTCTGTTTCATTTCAGATTGTTTTCTAAGAGTAATAATAATAATAATTAAAGCTGCAAGCAGCGTTGGACGGGTTCTCGCTTCTCCTGCCGGGCGACTGAGACATATGGCTAACATCCGGCCGGGACTTAGATCACACCTGTCAAGTTTCAGGTCATTTGGAGCAACTGCAGGCCATTAACACAGTGAATTCAAAATGGCGGACTTCCTGTTGCATTGTGGGTATGGGTTCTTGAGGCTTTTTTGTGCGTGTTGTCATGACACATTTGTGTACCGAATTTCGGAGCTGTAGGTGAAACATAGTTCAGGGGCTGAATTTATAAATGGCTGTAGGGGGCAATATTGAGCCAAAATGGCCACTCAGCAAAACGCTGCGCGCTACCGCGCGGACACCGTGGTACTTTTTTATGGGGCATTTTGATAATTTTTTTTCACCACCACCTGTAGTATATGTGGACCGAATTTGAGATCTTTAGGCACTATCCCCGAGGAGGAGTTAGGTTTTGAAAACATGAAGTTTTAGAAAAAGTGGCCAAACAGTGGCAAAATGGCCAATCGGCAAAACGCCGCGGGCCGCCACGGGCACGCCGTCATACTTTTGCGGAGCGTTTTGATAACTTTTTGTCACCACCCCCTGTAGTATATGTGATACAAATTTGAGCTATGTAGGAGTTTTCCCCTAGGAGGAGTTCGCGCTTGAAAATGTGAAATTTCTGAAAAACAAATGTGGACAGTAAATCCAAAATGGCGGATTTCCTGTTGCATTGTGGGTATGGGTTCTTGAGGCCTTTTTGTGCGTCCATTCGTGACACATATGTGTACCGAATTTCGGAGCTCTAAGTGAAACGTGGTTCAGGGGCCGAATTTGTAAATGCCTCTAGGGGGCAGTTTTGAGTCAAAAATTGAGCCAAAATGGCGGAATGTCAACATTCCGTGGGCCGCCGCGCGCACGCCGTCGTACTTTTGCGGAGCGTTTTGATAACTTAAGCTCCCCAATGCGTTTTCTACCTGCTGGCTAAATTTGAGATTTATCGGAGTTATCACCTCGGAGGAGTTCGCTCTAGAAAATGTGTAATTTTTTGTCCAAAATTTGGCCAAAATGGCCAAATTTTGACATAAAATTCAAAATGGCGGCTTTCCCGTTGCATTGTGGGTTTCGCTGCAAGTCATTTTTTTTTGCGTCTTGGCATGATACATATGTGTACCGAATTTCAGAGCTCTAGGTCAAGTTCCCTCCAAATGCAAGGGTTGGTGCCCTTTTTTTTTGTAAAGGGGGCGCTATTGAGCCATTTTTCCATTGACATGTGTAATTCCCCAATATGTGCATGGGGGACACCGAGTCAACGTGTGTGGCGATTTATATGCGTTTTCGAGTAGTGCAAGGGCCTCAAAAGTGGCCCCAACGAAACGGTAAAATAATAATAATTAAAGCTGCAAGCAGCGTTGGACGGGTTCTCGCTTCTCCTGCCGGGTGACTGAGACATATGGCTAACATCCAGCCGGGACTTAGATCACACCTGTCAAGTTTCAGGTCATTTGGAGCAACTACAGGCCAGTTACACAGCCCTTCGTGTTTGTTTCCATGGTAAAATGACAGTAATTTCAAAATGGCGGACTTCCTGTTGCATTGTGGGTCTGGGCTGTTGAAGCTTTTTTGTGCGTGTTGTCATGACACATGTGTGTACCGAATTTCGGAGCTCTAGGTGAAACATAGTTCAGGGGCTGAATTTATAAATGGCTGCAGGGGGCAATATTGAGCCAAAATGGCCACTCAGCAAAACGCTGCGCGCTGCCGCGCGCACACCGCTTTGCTTTTACGGAGCTTTTTGATAAGTTTTTTTCACCAGCACCTGTAGTATATGTGGACCGAATTTCAGATCTGTAGGCATTATCCCCGAGGAGGAGTTAGGTCTTGAAAACGTGAAATTTTTGAAAAAGTGGGCAAACAGTGGCAAAATGGCCAAACGGCAAAACGCCGCGGGCCGCCACGGGCACGCCGTCATACTTTTGCGGAGCGTTTTGATAACTTTTTGTCACCACCCCCTGGACTATATGTGATATAAATTTGAGCTATGTAGGAGTTTTCCCCTAGGAGGAGTTCGCGCTTGAAAATGTGAAATTTCTGAAAACCAAATGTGGACAGTAAATCCAAAATGGCGGATTTCCTGTTGCATTGTGGGTATGGTTTCTTGAGGCTTTTTTGTGCGTCTATTCATGACACATATGTGTACCGAATTTCGGAGCTCTTAGTGAAACGTAGTTCAGGGGCCGAATTTTTGAATGCCTCTAGGGGGCAGTTTTGAGCCAAAAATTGAGCCAAAATGGCGGAATGTCAACATTCCGTGGGCCGCCGCGCGCACGCCGTCATACTTTTGCGGAGCGTTTTGATAACTTAAGCTCCCCAATGCGTTTTCTACCTGCTGGCTAAATTTGAGATTTCTCGGAGTTATCACCTCGGAGGAGTTCGCTCTAGAAAATGTGTAATTTTTTGGCCAAAATTTGGCCAAAATGGCCAAATTTTGACACTAAATTCAAAATGGCGGCTTTCCCGTTGCATTGTGGGTTTCGCTTCAAGAGAATTTTTTTTGCGTCTTGGCATGATACATATGTGTACCGAATTTCAGAGCTCTAGGAGAAGTTCCCTCCAAATGCAAGGGTGGGTGCCCTTTTTTTTTCTAAAGGGGGCGCTATTGAGCCATTTTTCCATTGACATGTATAATTCCCCAATATGTGCATGGGGGACACCGAGTCAATGTGTGTGGCGATTTGGACGCGTTTTCGAGTAGTGCAAGGGCCTCAAAAGTGGCCCCAACGAAACGGTAAAATAATAATAATAAGAAGAAGAAACGCAGCAATTCCAATAGGGTTCTACACCGTTGGTGCTCGAACCCTAATAAGAAGAAACGCAGCAAGATCAATAGGGTTCTACACCGTTGGTGCTCGAACCCTAATAATAAAATTACAAATACATACATACATACTTCCTTTATATTCAACAGATGAAACTGTTCACTTCAGGTTTAACACCATAAAAGTAATATAAGCAACACTATGAAAAAATTAAACTTTTATTAATTTTTCTTTTTTATTCTACTGATTATTTTCTGATATTATATGATACTTTAAAAACTCCACTGTGAATTTACAAGTCTAACGTAAAATAACACTAAAACTGTTAAACCTGTTACTGTGAGTAACTAAATAATGTCCATTTAAATTTTTTAAAATATTTTTTCTCACATATAAAATTAGTTAAAATAATTTGCAAACTTTGCTGTAATTTTTAAAAATATTTCCTACTTTTTTATGTATTTAACCGATGAAACTGTTAATTTTAGGTTTAATAGTGTAACGACTAATATAGACAATATTGCAAAAAAATATATGTACATATTTTTACAGAATTTTTCTATTTCTTTTAACAGACTGCTTCTGGATTTATCAAATACACAAAAAATGTACAAAATAATTACAACTCCAAAACTATACAGTTAATTTAACATTAAAAATCTGCAACTGTGAATAATCCAATAATGTCCACTGGAAAAAAACTAAATGCAAAGATCAGAAATGAATTTTAACTGAATTTTCAGTTTTATTTTATGGATTTTTTTTGCTTAATTTTTGACATGCATAAAAATATTAATAAAACTACAAACTAGACTTTGAGTGTACATGTCTAATGGTTTTTTTTACACAAATTTGATTTTTTGTTTTGTTTTGTTTGTGTGACATATGGAAAGATAGTTTTTATCCTGTAACAACCTCAAAATAAAGGGACCATTCTACATTTGTAGTTTTATGTTTTGAAACTTTAAGCACACATTTCCTGTTATAAATCTGTATTTTTGCAGTCCAGTTTAGCGACTTTAAGTTGAATAAATGATGAAAACACTGGAAGAATTAGAGGTGAAATAAGAATCTAAATGAGCCTCCATTATCATCAGACTGCTGTGATGTTGTTTCAATGAAAGGAAACTGCTTTCATGCTTGATAGCTGCATTAACAGGACATTAAATGAGGTCAATCAGAGCTGCGTAAAGTTCAGTTTTACTGCGGTTAAGATCACGACGTTGGATAAAACCTGGACTTAGAAGGTTAAATTTAAGGATGCTTTGCTTTGTTTTATATAAAACTCACGTCAGATGCATTTTATTTTTGGTTGAACACAACATTATGTGATTAAAAGCATTAAAAGCATAATAAAAGAGAGCATTTGACCAATTAGCAACCAATGGATATGAAGTTATTTGATCTGTTTTACTTTAACCCTACGTTATTTTAAGTAAAGTCACATATCTGGAACACATAATTCCTACAATCTTGAGTGTTTTTAGGGTTACGCATGAGTCCAAGAGGTGAAACACATCCACCAAGCCTCCCTGCATGTGAGCGTCCTCCAGATACTGAATAAGTGAGAGCTGCTGATGAGTTTCAGGCTCTTCGCTGAGGGCCTCATTTAGGACGGACGACCTGGAGGGCCATTAGAGAGCAGCCCCTCGGCTCTTTCTCCTCTCAGGACATGACTATGAAAAGAGGAATCTCCAGGACAAAGGTCCGTGTATTCCTTGTCTGGCTCCAATACACAACGAGACCAAGCAGCTCCGTCGTTATGGGACACGGAGCTGCAGGTTTCTTCAAGTTTAACTCTCAAGATCATGAAGAGGGTCGAATCATATCAGTGGAGTTCAGATGTTCAGACGGAGAGCAGAGCTGGAACTGGCAAAAGGATTTAACTGTACGTTTAGTGAATAAAATAGGGATTTAACTGAGGTTTATTTTCATTATTGATTGTTTAGAGGTCAGAGTGATGCCTTTAAATGGGTAGCTGCATCCAAGAAAAACCACAGAAACAATAAACCAGCAAATATTCAAATATGATAAATTGAAACAGATTTCTTTTGTAATTTTCCCCCAATTACACTGTAAAAAAAAAAGTAAAAAGTCCCATAAAAAATGTGAAAATCTGACGCCAGTAGAGCCAGAAAAGATGAAATGGTGAAATACTGTAACATACAAGAAAACAGTAAAAATAGCAGCAAATATCAGTAAAATAATTTGATTTTTAGTGGATTTAAATACAGATGAAGTGTAATTTTATGGTCACATATCACACACTCTAAAAGAACAAATTACTTTTAGTAAAAAATACAGATTTTTAATGTTATTTACAGTTTTAATCTGGCTTTTTTTTTTACTGTATGCATGTAAATTATCCCCTTTACTCTATTTTTTGTGATTTTACTAGATATTATCTCTAATTAACCAATAATTAACAGTTTGAAAAAAATATAGAAAATTCTCCAGTCCTTAACATACATACATTTTCTTTCAAATAACAGCAAATATTTGTCAAAAAATAAATGTGTTTGCAGGGAAAACAAGAAAAATCCTATTTTTAATGCTGTAATGTGCTAAAAGAATTATTAAAATACAGATTTTTGATTTATTATTCACAGTTTCGGTCTGTTTTTCAACACTACACGTGTAAATTAATACTTTTATTGTCTATTTTTTCTAATTATTATATTTAATTTAACAAAATAGGGGGAAAAAATGTAAATTGTTCAATAAAAGATCAGCTAAAAACTTTCACTCTAACCTTTTTTATTTATTTACTGGAGGCATTAATCTGAGAAAATAAGAAGGAGACAATCCCACTATAATATTTCTTACTTTCCACAAATTAAACTGTATTTAAAGCATTATTTTAAAGCTGATTTAACTCCGAAACATCTCAAATATGCTTTAAAACTCAGAAGCTTTTCAGTTTCATGGCTAAACGTGACTCAGAGGACTTCTCAGGACAGATCTTTCCCTCAGCACTGGGGTGGGTGGTCCGGTCATAGAGGCATCAGAAGAAACCTCCTCATTGTTCAGGCGCAGTCGAGAAAGTCTGTGTTTGCGCTCTTCATTAGACATTCTAGTGTCAGAGAAGGAGAATAAATAAAACGCGCCGGGGTCAAAGGGAACGAGCGGTTCGCTTCGGTGTTTAAATGTGTTTTAACAGTTACTTAAGGCCCTGGAGTCGCTCTCTGCCACTTCCAAATGATGGAAATGAGCCCGGAGAGTTTGCAGAGCTGGCAATAATCCCAGTTGAAAGGGAGGATGTCGTTGTCTTGGGCCAGTGTAAGAAAGCAAATCACCTCCTCTAAAGAAGCCGCACCAACCCCAGAGGAAACAGCCATCTCTGTGCAAACTGGATTGAAACCGTTTCCAAGTTTGTGAGCAGAGAAATGCATTTTTAGACGATAAATAAACTCAGATTCAAGGCTTTAGAGCGTCTTGGATTGTTTTAGGGACCCAGTAAAGCCTGTATGGATCAACCTGAGGATTAAACGCACTGATTGAGATAAGCTGGAGTTGCAGTTTGGCCCAAAAAAGAGAGAGAGAGAGAGAAACCTCAGCAGCACCAGTCAGTCACCACACCAGAGCCGCTGAATTTGACGCCTCAATTACGCAGGGCAGTTATTCCATTTTAAGAGCAACACCGCTGCTGCTAAAAGACACACTTTGGGAAACGGAGCTCGCTGGTTTTATACAGGAAAAAGATTAACGCACTGTTTGCATACAGGAGCGATGCTTGATTTACGACTGCTCGAGAGAAACGCACATCCACGCATGGAAAGTCCCCAAATTCGACGATTTGGATAGACGCGCGTAAAAATCAAAAAACAGGGAGGAATAAAGTAACAACAGTAGACTGTCTGTAAGTTGCGCAGCTTAGAGTCGGTCTCCAATTGTGAAGTGACTTGTTACGCTGCTTAAAGCATCTGTCGGCCAGCCAGGACTTAAAAGGCTCCAAATAAGATGATTTAGTAACATCAAGGCTTTCCCAGCGGTAATGATTACATTTGGACTTAAGATCCATGCAAGAATTTGTAGCCCAGTAAATCTCCTGAGTTCCCTGCCCCCCCTCCCTCAAGACCTCTTCAAAAGCCTTGTCATTCAAAGGGTTAGGATGTTTGACAATCCCAGCTTGTACTACTCCACCAATTAATTGGATACGTTGTCGGGATGTTCGTCTCTCTCATCTGCTACTTAGAAAGACAAAGGCTCGATGGGGGGTTGTTGACACCTCTGTGGGCGCCGCGACTATAAATGAGGAGCCTGAGCGGAGGAGCAGCATTCATCCACCGGCTGCACTTGGAGCAACGACTTATTTCCAGCAACCACCAACGAGATTTTCACTTTAAACATCTGTCAGAATGCAGGTGCCCAACAGACCAACTTATGGATACTCCGTGCGTAATTACGCACCGGCACCGCTGCACCAGCAGTACCCGGGAGGCCAGTGCGCGTCCTCGACGAAGCCTCCCAGCGGGAAATCCTTCACTATCGAGGCTTTGCTCGCCAAACCGGAGGACACATCCAGCGACAGGACGACTCAGTGCGGAGTGAAATACCAACCAGCGGCTCCGGTACTGCCGCTCACCGGACACGCAGGGTTACCGCTGGCACCGTACGTCTACTCCCCAAACATGCTGCACTCCGCGATGCACACGCAGCCTGGATATTCTGTCTACTGCTGCCCGCCTTTCACCTACCAGGCATCGTGCCGCGGCGCATTTTACGCACAAGGTAAATTGAGAATCAGAGCGATACTGATCTAAATACACCGGAAGCCACATTTACGCAGCAGTGTGATTAAACGTGTCGCCTCTTTTCTTTGCAGCCTCAATGTCCAAAGTCAACGCAGGGCTGCATTCGTTCAAAACCAAGGGAGGGAAGTCGAAACGGATGCGCACCAGCTTCACCAGCGAGCAGCTGTCCCGTCTGGAGAAGGAGTTCGCTCGGCAGCAGTACATGGTGGGATCGGAGAGGTTCCTGCTGGCCTCCGCCCTGCAGCTCACAGAAGCTCAGGTAAGAAAAAAAAATCCATCAAGAAAAACTTCATGAACCTCTTTAACCAGAACCTCCCAACAAATGTTCTAACGTGCGTCTTTTCTTCCTCTCTCCAGGTCAAAGTCTGGTTCCAAAACCGACGCATCAAGTGGCGCAAACAGAGTCTGGAGCAGCAACAGGCCAAACTGGCCAAACTGGGTCTGGCTGCTCCGCCAAAGAGCCCCGGATCTCAGGGCCACGGAGATGAAGGCGACGAGGATGAGGAGTTCTCTGACTCAGACGTGGATATCGACGTGTCCGATGACTCCACTGACCACTGTTAACCAAACACTCCTGGACTTCTGGATGAAACAAAGACTGTTGTACATAAAGCTGAGAAAGGAGGCTCCGGTCTCCTACTATGGATATTTAATAGATGTATAGCTATATATTTAATTTTCTACATTTATCGCTCTTTGATGAGTTCCCTTCATGTGCTGTTTTTGTACATTTGAATGATTTATTCAGAAATATATTTTATGACATTAATGGAAACCTTGTCCTGTTCTTTCCTTCATATTTAACCAAGTCTTACAGTGATCTCTGCACATCAATGAGCTTTTAGATGAGATTTATGAACACATAGTTTTTACTAAAGTTAGTCCAGGTCTGATGTGTGTACTTTTCAGTGAGAAAAATAAAATAAGATAAATGAAGAATAAAATGAGATAAATGTTGGGCTCAGGTGGGAACACGTGACATTATCACTTCTTCCTACCAATCAGATTTTTGAGCAATTTTATTCCAAATCTGGCAAAAGTTTGAGGTTTAATTTATCAAAAATGAACTTTAGAGTCTTGATGAAGCTAATTAGTTTGGTTTTAAAGCCTTAAACTCTTATTAAAATAAACATAAAATGGGTTTTCCTCAAACTTCAACTTAAATTCAGCTTCTTTATTTAACATTAAAGTGAAATCTTCTAGATTAAAAACCACTCAGAGGCCACAAAGAGAACAACAGTTGAAGCCCAGCACCAAAGGCTGGAAGCATGGATATTTGTCTCTGTGTACACTGTAAAAATTAACATTTTTAACTGTACTATTTGAAAAATTCAGTTTTTAAAAAGAATTTTCCTTTTTTAGTAAATTACAAATAATATAAACAGATTAAATGAACTAAAATCACAAAAATATTAATTTACTTACACTAATTTATATCTAATGTTGACTGTAAATAATAAATACTATAATTATAATAAAAAAAATAAAAACAAAACAGGCCACAACTACATAATGTCCACCTCAAACATCTGTACAAACAGTATCAAGTTGTTTTTACAATGTGTGACCATAAAATGACAATTTTACTGTATTTAAATCTGCAAAAAATATAATTATTTTACGTATATTTACAGTTATTTTCACTGTTTTTGAACCCTATAGTAATTTTCCTTTTTTAAACATATTTTTATGGCCCTTTTGCTGCCAGATTTTCACTTGTTTTTGTTTTTTACAGATTATTTTTTACAGTGCTGCTAATTTCTAATGGCTTCGATTGTCAAAGGAGAATGAACATGAGATTAATTTATATCTCTAAATGTTCTTCTTGATTCTTCCAAACGATCCTCTCTCTCAGCAGCAACATTTCTAACCACAGAAAGAAAGATGGGATTGTTTTTATATTTTTACAGTGTAGATTTAGTTTAGTAATTTAGTTCTTGGAGAGCTTTCCACCTCTCACCCAAGACGTTTCTTGACTTCAGAGCTGCGAAACTTCTTCTAGAGACAAACTAAGTCCAGCTGCCTTCTGCTGAAGCATGAATGTTTATCATTTTGTCAGAGGAAACTACAAAACGTCAGCTGAAACGTCTCCAACCCTAATTTTCCTCACAATGACAGCAGATATTTGCCTAATGCCATTATTTATTACCTTTATTTTGCTCAAAAAGAGAGTAAACCCTCTTTAAAGTGTCCTATCATCGCCGTGGCCTCCTGACCTTCCCCTATTGTTCCTCTGTTCCCGGTCTGAGGACGATGGGGACGTTTCCTTCCCATAAAGTCCTCGGTTCCCCTCTGATTTAAGTTAGGCAAATAAATAAGCAGCTCGGGGATTAGTGGGGATATCTGTAACCCGGGGTGGTGGGGTCAATCTGTCTCAGGCTGCAGAGCTGGGTCTCACTGTTTAATCTGTTTAAATGGTCAACACGAATGTTCTCACTGCTCCTCCGCGGACGAGGCTCCATCCTGCCCTCCCACCGCCGGCAGGTGTCCGGACTCGGCACCATTGAAGCTCCACGTCCGTCCTTCCAGGCGTAAACGGACTCACGCTGACCGCTGAACCCGGCTGGCAGACATGAGGATGAAACAGGAGAGGAGGCAGCGTGCAGAAAGGCCTGGGATGCTTGAGTCCACCAGAGCAGCTAATGGAGCTGGTCGACCTGAAAGCCCTGCAGACGAGTCTTCATCAGGCAGCTGACGGCAGCCGCCTCCGTCTGTTTAATCTGAAACATACGAGACAGAACATGTGATTACTGTGCTGATAATCAAGAGGTGACACTGGCTTTGTGAGGCTGCTGGGAGAGAAACAAAAAACATTTGGAGTTAGATTTTAGTCTCTGCTCTCCTTTAAAAAAATATTAATTATTATTTAATATAATTAAATTTAGAATTCTTATTTATTATAGAAATTAACTGCACTCTACAAAAAAATAAAAAGTAAAAAAGTCTAAATAATGGGTGAAATCTGGCAGCAAGAGTGTTTAAAAAACGTTAAAAATGTGGAATACTGCAACGTTCAAGTACTGTAAAAGCTTTGAAAGTAACAGCAAATACATGTAAAATACAGATTTTTTTCCTGCTAATTTTAATAAAATAAAACTGCAATTTTACAGTCACCCAGCAGGCTTTATTTACAGGCTTTTTTCCCCCAGTCAACATGTAAATTTATATTTTTTTCTGCAATTTTTCTAGATATTAGCTGTAATTTAATAAACACTGAAAATCTGTAAGATGACTGTTTGATGATTTACAATTTTTAAATCCTTAATATAAATAAGGGCAAACATCAGGATCTTGTAAAAGAATGAATCGACATCTGTAAAATTTACATTATTTTTACTGTATTTAAATCAGGAACTTAATAATTAATTGTTTTACAGGTAGCTGCTGGTATTTGAAAGAAAAAATATTCATATGAAGGATTGAAAAATAGCGAATATTATTTTACAGATTTCCCCTATACAATAAAAAGTAAAATAACAGACAAAAAGCACGAGAAAAAAGAATAATTTAAATGTCGATTGTAAAAAAAAAAAAAAAGGTCAGAACAGCGCATAATGTCCCCAATAAAAATCTGTAGTTTTCCGACTATATTTTTAGCATATTTTTTGGACACTCTTGCTGCCAAATCTTCACTCATCCTTCCCAGGATTTATCTTACAACGTTTAGTTAACTCTGATATAAAATGCAAATTAAAGCTGCAGTGGTTGCTTTCATCAGTCTGCTGACTGTTTTCTTAATAGTTGCATCAATAAAATGTGACAAAACTCAAATACACTCAGCGTAGCGTCACGTGTGACACAAAAACATGAGGCTTTGGCATTTTAGACTGGAAGCTGAGGATGTTTCTGCACGGATGCTTGAAAAAGGACAAGAACAAAAGAAAACAGCTGCTGATTATTGACTGACTGACTTGTTTTTGCAGCCTTGCATGACTTCATTTAAGCCAGTGGTTCTCAACTGGTGGGTCGGGACCCAAAAGTGGGTCGCAAAGTCATTTTTAGAGGGTCGCAGAAGCATGGCCCCCAAAAAGTAGTTGTATAAAGTCTTTTACTTTGAAGGACGTGTTTCTTGTGACACAGTTTGCTTTCAATAGCAGGATATTTAGTGGTGGTGACACCAGTAGTTGCCCACTATTAACCTCTAGGTTTGGCTCTGCCAGCTTATTGGAGAAATTTATGCTAAAACGTCCCAAAAATGAACCAAAATGTGCTCAGAATCTGTCAAAATGGGCCAAGATATGCCCCAAAACTTGGCAAAAGTGTCCAAATAAACCAAAATGAGCAAAAAAATAAGCCAAAATTTTCCCAAGTTGTAGCAAAATACATTGAGACTACACCCAAATAAACCTTAATTTGTTAACAGGAACAGCAAACTTCAAAAATTTGGGTCGCAACCGTTATTAATAGAGACATAGTGGGTCCTGAGGCTGGACCAGTTGAGAACCACTGGTTTAGGCTTTTTAAATTGACGGTTTTAAATGTTTTACTGCATTTTTAAGATAATTTTGTGATGTGGAAAATGCATTTGAGAGGAAGGGTCTGTTGGAATGTCGGAAACATGAAAAGAGCACAGAGTTATTCAAGTCAAATGGTATCAGCTGTTACTTTGGAACATTTACAGGCCTGTTCTGATCTTTTTTCTCTCACTGCTGATGGATTTAACTCCACAAACTGCAGTAAAAACCCCAGAAAACTGCAGAGCGGAGCAGCGAGAAGTCAGCTGGTCACCGTATCAAAGAGAGGAGTTTAATAAACAGTAACAGAGCTGATCTCCGTCTCCTGTCCGACACCCCCCGCCTGCTCTCTCCCGGCCTCCCTGCTCGGACAGAATCTGTGTTTCTGATGTGCCTCCCCCTCCTCTGCCTTCTCCACAGCTCCACGTAATCCCATTGAGGACAGAAAGAAGCAGCCGGAGTCCTGGGAAAAGAGGAGCTGGGGGTCTCCGGGCTCCTCGTCTCAATTAGCAGAGGGCACCTTAGCGGCTGGAAACATGCCGGCGCTGGACGGGTTTCTTAAGACGCTCTGCGGGACTCGGGGCTGAAGCTCCTTATCAAAGCGACGTCTTCATTTGTCTCCCGACTTGTTGCTCTCATGAGGTTTACGTTTTAGCACGTTAGACGATTTGTCTCGCCGGCAGACACAAAGGGGATTTTCAGCCAAGTCCCAATATCGTGTCTTTGCTCTCCGGGGCTGAAACAACTTTGTCAATTAGTCTCAGATTAATCAGCAACTGTTCTGATGACACAATTAAGACGGAAGACAAAGATCTGCTGGTTTCAGTCGGACAAATGTGACGGTTTCCAGCTTTTGTTCATCCCACAGCCATTTAAAGTGGAATTAGGATTTTGTTTTAAGCAACTGGAAGACGCCGGTCTCTGGGAAATTCATACATGACAATTTCCTGAGTCGTATTAATAAAGAATCAAGAGATTAAAGACGATCTTTGGCTATTTAAGGTTAAAATGTTCTATATTGTGTTCAAACTATGCTGCAAATGTGGCCTCTCTGTATAAAATGAATGACTGAACAATTTACTCTTATTACACTGATTTTTCTCCTCCACACTGTATTATTTTCCCTGTTTTCTTAAATTACAGTTAACTAGTTTAATCACAGAAAAAAGGATTCATTCACATGATAACAGTGAAATAACTGTAAATAATGTCCACATTAAAACTGCATTTCATCAGACAGTTAATTCATCCGTCGGCAACATTTGACGACAATATTACTGATTTAACGGTGTTTAAATCAGCAAAATATCATCATTTTACAGATATTTACCATCATGTCAAAGAGAAAAATAAGTATATTATATCATTTTTGAACTGATGTTTTAGAGATTTTCTCTGTTTTGTGAAATTACAGATAATATCCAGTAAAATCACAGAAAAAAAGTAATAATTTATGAGTTGATTGTCAAAAAAAGAGGAAAACTGTCAGCTACAAATATCATTATCTTACATATATTTATTGTTCATTTCACCATTTTTTAAAGTTACAGTATTCCACTGTTTCTTATTATTTTATTTTTGAAAATACAGTTAAAATAGTGTAATTTTATGGCTGTAAGACGACGTATGGATGTTATTTACAGCTTATTTTTCAGTGTTAACATGTAAATTAATATTTCTGTGAGTTTACTAGTTTTTATCTGTAATTTAGGAGAAAAAAAACAGAAAGAAAATCTTTTAAATACTAGTAAACTGTTCCAAAAATGACACTTAAACCGTGTTTTTTTAACAGTATATCAGTGCGTTTGCTTCAGTTTATACTCCGGCTGCAACCAACAATTAATCTAAATTAAGTTAGTGTTGTTTTAGGCTATACTTTAGTGTATATAAGGTCATAAAACAGGCAAAAAAAAAAACTTTCCGGGACATAAACAATATTTAAGGGATTTTTTGTCACCTGACCAGCAGATAAAAACCCAAATCAGTATAAAAAATATCTAATTAACAGGCAGAAAACAGAGAAAAAGCCACAAACTGTACTGTTACCAGAGGGATTATCACTGATTAAAGCAGCTGCCAGTTAGTTTTCTGTGAAATATTCAACAAATTGTTTAAACTCCTCACTAATGAGAACTTTATGGTAAAATAAGTGGCTTTGTAAAATTAAAAATATACTTTTTGAATGCCAGTGAAGTGAATGTGTTAAGTCCTTTCCATTTTTATTAATTCTTCTTATGCGATTCAACTTCACAATCGTTTTCAAAGATCATTTGTGGTGTGGTTGAGTTTCCTTTCAATTTTTGCCCTCTGAGGGTTGATATAAATTTAACATTTCAGCTACAGGTGAAGCTAATTCCTGGGCTGCTCACTACCTGCAAACCCACTTGAAACATTAGAACAGCTCTGAGAATCTCTGTCTAGTTTCTCGTTTTCTAGTTGGTTATCTTTCATCGCTGCTGGTCATATGACTAAGCTGAGTTCTTGTTCTGCACCGTCAGATTGTGATGCAGCTCAGAGAAGGTGTGAAAGTTCTCATGGAGAGTAATAACCCGCAGCTCCAATAGGGAGACTAAGCTTCATTTGACCAAGGCGCATTTTAGGGCAGTCGATTGTAAAGAAAAAAAAAATCCCTCTTTGCATTTTATTTGCAGAGGTGAGGGCCACTCTACTCCATCTAATAGTCATTAGCTTTCATTACAAGCGTTTGAAGTCGGATCCGCTCTTTGTGTCGCAGTGAAAGGGGCGCATTTGTGATGCACAATGGCTTCTGACACGGGCACTGACGAGAGGAGCCGCTCTCCAAGTGAAGTGGTTCTCCTAAAGCTGGGGCTCTTTTTCTTTCTCAGGAAATGGCCTGCCAGTTCCTGCTGGCATCGTATACAAGCAGAAAGGAGGACAAATAGGAAGCTGGAATCTGCTGGTTCCAAAATACGCGCAATTTATCCAATGTGCGACTTTTACGCACGACTCCACCCATTGAAAGATCGTTTAAATATATATAAAAGTTGGATTATATGCCTGTAAATAATCTAGTTGGTGATTTTTCAGTTATTTAACGTCGTAAAAATTACTTTAAGATTTATTTCAGGCTTTTTTTCCAACCACAACTGTGACATTTCCCTGATTTACGCATCGCCAAAACGTCAAATATGGCGGCTTTTAAACAATCAAACCTCTATAGTTCTACGTTTTCCGACTCCAAACGCATGTATTCTTTCTCCGGGCCCCGCTAAAAGTGGGGTGTTTGTTTATGCTGAGCAGGGGAGCCGCCGGAGGAGCGGAGCCCCCCGTACAGGTGGCTAAACGACCCCACTTCTCATGCAGGTGGCACAAACGCAGCGACGTGCTACTTTTGCCATCTCGTTATAATGGGGTGAAATTTTCCGAGCATTTAAGTGGAACAGATTAGCTGAACACACAACGCTAATGCGAAACAAAATGGCCAATTAGTTTATTAATGAACGCGGGAGGTGAGAGGAGGAAGAAGAGGGGACCCTGCGCTCCTCTGCAGTCTGATTTGATCTGCACGGCTTTAATCAACATCACGGAGGGAAAGGATGGTAGAATTAAACCTACAAGCTGGTAAATAAGCAGATAAAACAAACATTTAAGGCTTATTTGTGCTGATTTTTGCCACATTCCTCATTAGAAGTAGAAAATAACCACTACATTACAATAAAACAATAAAAATATGTTGATTATTGCATTTAGTGTTGGGTATTCTTTTAAAATATACAGCAATAAATGAAAATTCATCAGGATTATCTGGTTTATATCAATGTATTGTGGTGCCCTTTGAAAACAGAACACGTTTGCTGTGTTATATTATTAAAAATGGCATTAATTCATAAGTTTTGTGCAGCTGAGGCCTCAACATAGAGGTCATGTCTTCCCTTTGACCTAAAGCTCTGCCTCACATGAACCACTGGATGGCAGCATTGGCATAGAAGAAGGTGCTTCTCAGAGTGGATTCAGATTAGTAGGCTGTGTTTTTGAAAGGATATATTACCTCGAATCTCAAGCTGCAGGCCTCTGCTATAGGAAATAATATAATTATAGGGTCATGGGTGCAGATTTGGAGGGACATGTTAAGTCAAACACGCATTGAGGTGAGTTTTTAGGCACCAAATTGCGTCTTTTCTGCATTAGTTTGCGGTGTTTTGTGCTCGTTTCTGCAGGATTTCTGCTGCTCATTCAGGAGATGTTACACATTTCTGTTTGTTCTGCTAGATAAAAGGAAAAGCTGCCCCTGTTTGAGGTGTTGCTGCATCTATAAGTAATCGAGTTTTTTATTGGAGAAACAAACACGTGTTCTAAATATCCCCCCTGAAATCTACACCTATAATCAGGAAATACATTTCTTAATCAGATGTAGAAAAACAAAGTGAGGTTTGATCTCTTTATGGTCACCAGAATCACTTTCTCACACCTAAAATACACTGAATGTCTCTTTTTTCATCTTTATGAAGAGAACTTTGTCAATAGGAGAGTAAATTAGTCTTAATGTAAATTAGAAACTCCATTTAATGCTACTTTTATATTTATTTTAGAAATGGATCCTAGTATTTTACACCATTTTATTTAGTCTTACTATTTAATTTCACTAGTTTTATATTGTATCTATGTTTATATTTGATCTTGTCTATTATATTTTGTTTATTTGTTGTCTGCACTTGGTTTTTTTTTGCTGTTAACATTTAGTTTGGTCAACTCAGGTTGTTTTGAAACGTGCTTTATAAATAATTTGATTTGATTTAATATTACAGACACTGCAGTTTATTTAATTTTAATATTTAATCTTAATTAAGATCAGCAAGTGTGAGGAAGGATAGTTTTCAGGGCTGCTTTTCAGTCAGACGCCACTGGGGGGCAGCACTTATATTAAAATGTACCATCTGTCCTCACTGTGGTCTCCATTTTGGATCAGTTTCCTGAGTCTCCAAAACAAAACTATGGACATTTGACACTGATCATAAAATAGAAGTATGTGTGCTTGTAATTTAATTTTTTATTTTTTATTAATTTAATGAATTTTTGAACATTGGCAGGCTAAGAATGGGAGGTTAAGTCTGACTGAACAAACTTTAAACATGTTTGTCTGGAGTTTGTTCATTTTAAATAATAATAAATGTACTTTGCAGCTAGATTGGTTGAGATCACAGTTATTTGTAATATTTTTTTCTATTTTACCAAAATATAAGAACACAAAGGTGAGCAGAAACAGGAATATTTTCATCATTTTATAAGAAAACTGTTGGATGGGTTTTGTTTTACTGTTTTTACTGGTACTTGGTTGATTAAAAATAATTACTTTAAATTATTTTCATGTCAAGCAGCTGTCTTGTGCTGCTTGGCAAAGGTCAGTTAACCCTAATTTGTAATGTGAGCTTGTGCCAATTTGCATATTCCACATGGATTGTCAATTATTGCTTAATTTGTGAGTTTAAACAGACAGTTTGAGGCTTTTTCTTACTGCTAAATGCATCATTTAGGTGTGGCTGTTATGGGGTTACTTCTAAAGTCTGTAAGATAAAGAGAACTGTGCCTCCAACTAATCAAAATTTGTGTTATTTTTTAGTTGCTCTGCAGTTTCAGACATTATGACACCCACTGTGAACCACTAAGACTAAACACATCTCTTATTTTATCCATGTTACTGACAGCTCAAGCAGTAAACACACATTTGATGCTCTCCGCTAGTTGAATTAAAAGTCCTTAAAAATAAATGTTTCTACAGAAGAGCCGCTGCTTTTAGTTGAAGATCACTTTGACTCTGAGGAACTCTGCTGTGGAGCCTCCGGGGGGGAAAACCAACAGCAGGCTGGGAACAAGAAGGAGGCTGCTTCGCTTTGTTTTCGTTGAAGCAGAGCGATTTGATCATCTATTAACCAGCAGCGATCAGGGTCAGCGCGTAAAAAGGCCCGCAGGGTTTCATCATTAAACTCCACCGGCTCGGTCAGCCGCCAAGTTCCTGCTGCTGCAAAAGGACAGTTTAAATATAAAATCCGTCCTTAGAGATCTGTGCGACTGACGGGATATTATGGGATGTCGTGTAAAATAGCACAACGCCACTTTACGCGCAAACCGACTGAGTCCTACATGTTTTACGCACAGAGGCAGCAGGTGTTGTTTCATAAACCTGTAATATCTTTAATATTCCATGTAATCTGTCTCTATAAAGTAGCTGATTTATGATGCAGCCTAATAATAAAATACTATTTTAACCCGGATGTGACAATTAAATTAAAAGATTTTAAAATAAGCAACGTGCAACAGTTATTTCTGGGCAATCCCTTCAATGCGGCAACTAAACATTTAATAAATAGGTGAAATTATTTACATATTCAGCTGTTAGGATTCATGCAAAAGAGTAAACGTGAAGGAATTCAGGAAGCAGAGCCACCCAGAAAATAAATATACATATTTATCTTTGCGCACAATCCTACTGCGTTGACAAGAATTAAAAAACTATGAGGCTTTTTTTGGACACCGACCCTTTCCACAGAACCTGCCTCCGTCTTTAGGAGCCTTTAGCTCTAAACGCCTAATCAACAACTTGTTTTAGCTCATAATTTCCATCGGTAATGATTTTCTAATGCAACCTGCACGCAAACGAGCGCATTAACAGGTTCATTATTAACTTGGTTAGCGCGCAGAGGAAGCGGAGCGCCGAGGGACCGTTCAGCTCCAAACACTAACAGGATCCCTCTTTCTCCTCCTGCTGTAAACTGAGAGGACAAACGGTGCGTAATGTCCTTTAAAATCGAATGATGTCCATGTCCTATTTAGCCTCATTTCCAAAATGACGCGTGCGTAAAACCATAAAAAAATTATATCTATTAGAGTAAATGTTTTAGCTCCATTTGTGGCGATTAAAAATGAAACTGCTGGTTACTTATGTATAATTTAACAACAAAAGGTCCCTGTAAAACCTACTTTTCCATATTAAAAATGCATAATAATGACGCCGCTTCTACTCATAATTCCAATAATAAAATCCTAATAATGTTATATTTAAACTGCAGGTTATAAATGATAGAAATGAAACAAACGAGGAAGAATAATGTTATTTATCTCCAGCTAACTAGAGCTGCTCAGTTGTATATTTAATGCTGCACCAAGTAAAAATATAATAAATCAAATGAACAAAAAAATGCATTAAAATTCTAAAACATGCAGCTAAAATTGAGAGGCGATGCTGTTTAAGCTGCTCCTTTTGCCAAGATGTAAATATGATTCAGCAAAGCAAAAAAAATCTAAAATATTTCTGAGCTACATGGTGTTTGTAACATATTCAAAACCCTGTAAATGCACGCAATTTAGCTGTAAAATACAAGGTGGAATAATAGGAAGGAATCGTGCGTAAAAGAGAAATTAGTTGACCTTTACGCACAGCTTCATCTTGCACATATTTAAAGGCATGTCAGGCAGCTATAGATGTCCTTTGCAGCGTTTTATGGTTGTATAATGAGGTTAAAAAGGGGCCTACACGTTAATAAAATACGTGAAAAAACGGCCTCCACGAGTCACCTTCTTTGATTTCTTGACATTCAAGCTTCAAATATTGACACTGAGAATTCCTGAGCCGCCTGAATGTGCCGTGGAACAAGTGGAACTTTCTCACCCCCGCCGGCAGCCTGTTTTTCCCCAAAGAAAAACGAGATATTAAGGCTGAATGCGACACACAATGACCCATTAATTGGAGCACACATGTTTTCTCAGCGTGCCTCTGTAACTAAGCCGCCCCGGTCTATGTGTGATCTGTGAAGCAGGTACTTGAGGAGGACCTATTGGCAGGTGCTCTGGTCCAATCAGCGCTCTCTCGGTGCGCAGCGTCAAGCCGCGTGGAAAAGACTGAAGGGGGGCTTTGGCTCGGTGCGCACTTGTGCACAGAAACCCTGCGAGTGCGCACAGTATCAGGGCAATTTGCAGGCGCTGTTGAGTTTTGTAGCAGCATCTTCAGCTCGTTGTAGGCAAACCTACCCCCCCGCCCTCCACCACCTTCTGGCCATGATGCATCTCTGAGAGGAGGTTTCCAGCGAAAGGACGCCCAAAAAAAAAGCAAGAAGACTTTATTTTCTGGTTCTTTTTCTATCAAGAGATGATGTTTTCGTCTGCAGGAAAGCGCTGCTTCACGATAGAGTCTCTGGTGGCCAAAGAGAACCCGCTAACAGCCGAGGAACCCATCCGCCCGACGGCTTTAAGTTACTCCAACCCGACGACAGATGCCTTAATGAACGGCTACCAGCCTCCCCCGGCCCGGTCCCTCTACCAGAGCCCGGACCTGGTGTTTCCGGAGACGGTGAACCACCCGTCCCTCACCGTGGCTCCTCACCAGCTCGGAGGTTCCCACCTACAGCATCCGCACTTCTTCGGGACGCAGCACAGAGACCCGCTCAACTTCTACCCCTGGGTGTTACGGAACAGGTTTTTTGGACACAGATTTCAAGGTGCGTAAAGGCGCAAAAACAAGGAAACTCATGCGCAACTTTGAGGTCTATTATTGCTCCATGTAAACCTGGATGTTCAACGTGAAATTAGGGTAAATAATGAGGGCTTCTGTACAAGATTAGTGGCCTGATCTTTGTTTTGGAGAGTTTCTGATACTTCTACATGCCTTTCAAACAAGATATGACTGTAAAGATGAACCACATTTCCTAGTAAAACAACAAACTGCAGCTACAAAACAGAATAAACTCCCAGATTGTTTCCAGCAGGCTGCCGGGCTGCTCTCATGTTTCCACTCTCATTCGCCCTGCAGCTACTCTCGGGAAGGAAAAAAAAAACCTCAGCAGGAGAAGATAAGCGCTGATGTAGACTTTTTTTCTCCACACAATAAAACTGGCTATAGGTTAGGATGTGCTTTTTCATTTAATTTTGCAAGACAAGGAGAGAACAGAGGTAGAATCGATCAAATCAACGATAGAAATGGGAGCAGAAACCAGAATGAAATCAAATGCAGCAGCAACGGACTTGAACACAGCCTGCAGTGATTTATTTACCTGACAAACTTCCGCATTTATTACACAATAAATGCACCTCTAAAAACTATTATATAGCTTTCATTTATTATAATTTATTATTTTATTTCTAAACGTATGGACAGAAAATGTATTTTAATATAGATAGAATTACGCAAATCCACAAGTTGCGCACCAATTAAACAAATATTCATCCTAATTTCGATAAGCTAATTAATTAATACCCCACATTAACCATTTGAGGCTTTTGTTGTGGCGTGCACGAGGGCAAAAATTTAAATCATCAGCATATTATTAAAATAAAAATAAAAATAGAGGAAGAAAACCAAGTTACAGTGGTGGAACTGGCAACGCAGTGTGACTGCTTTTTGAAATAGCCAAACAAAACAAAAAAATCAAAAAATATCAAATAAAAACAGAAATATTTCAACAAAAAAACTACTTAATTTCCACAGAGTATTTCCGGCATCAACTCTTTGGCACTTTTAACCAAATATTGCAAAACGTATCAGATTAAAAACCAAAACTTGCCAGTTGATTCGCTGCAAAACGATAATTTTACGCACAAAACGCACGCAAAACCAAAACCTTATGTGTATTAATTTGCTGCATTCTCCAGTGCATTCATCTGATATATTATACTGGTTTATCCAACTATTATAATATAGTATAATGAAGGAAGTCTGTCATATTTATTACGCCATAAATATATGTCAATTTAGCCAAGAATCCAGCTTTACGCATGAGCCGTTTGTGTGCCAATTTAAAAGGGTTTAAATGTCAGCTCACACCTGTAACACTTAGAATTAGTTGTACTTTTAATCAAGCTTGTGCAATTTTTTTTTTATCTCCAAATCGCCACTTTCAAAAACATTATAATAAAAAATCCAAAGGCATGCTTCTGCAAACAGCATATTTAATTTCTCGTATAGAGCGCTGTTATTATGGCGCTGTTTTACGCGGCCTGCAGCTCGATTTTATTCATTTCACTGCAGTACCAATCGCAATAACAAACTGTTGTGATTTAATGTGCAGCTTTAACGTCACCTGGTCGTTTCTGTGGCTCCAGGTAACGACGTGTCCCAGGACAGCCTGCTGCTCCACGGCCCCTTCGCCAGGAAACCCAAACGCATCCGGACGGCCTTTTCTCCGTCGCAGCTGCTCCGCCTGGAAAGAGCCTTCGAGAAGAATCACTACGTGGTCGGAGCCGAGAGGAAGCAGCTGGCGAACAGCCTGAGTTTATCTGAAACACAGGCGAGTGGCGCTCATTAAACCCCTTTTAATGATCCAATAGGAGAAATGGAGTTTGGAGCTAACAAATAAAGAGAAAAACAGCAAAAGCAATGCCAATAACTGCAATAATAACAAAAACATTATTATAAACTATATTCAATCAACAAATTACAGCACATTGTTCATATTTGCGGGTTTTAGTGATTTAATAATAATAACAATGCAGAGGTTGGGGCTCCTAAATAAGAGAGAAACAGCAACAGCAGTGCTACTAATTACAATAATAACATGAAGCTTCAATCAAGAAATCACAGGCAAGTTGTGGATACTGGCTTATTTTAATAATTTAATAACAATAATACAGAGTTTGGGCCTCCAAAATAAGGAAATAAACACCTAAAGCAATGCCAATAATTGCAATAATAACAAAAAACATGATTATAAACTGTATTAAATCAAGAAACCACAGGTAAGCTGTAGATATTTAAGGCTTTAAATGATTTAATAGTAAAAATGCAGAGTTTGAGGCTCCTAAATAAAGGAATAAACAGCTACAGCAATGCTAATAATTAGAATAATCTCAATAATACAATCATAAACTATATTAAATCAAGAAACCACAGGTAAGCTGTAGATATTTGGGGCTTTAAATGATTTAATAGTAAAAATGCAAAGTTTAGCGCTCCTAAATAAAGAGATAAACACCTACAGCAATGCTAAGAATAGCAATAATAACAACAAACATAATTACAAACTATATTAAACCAAGAAATCACAGGTAAGTCGTTCATGTTTGCTGGTTTCCACAATTTAATAATAATAATGCAGAGTTTGGGGCTCCTAAATAAAAGGATAAACAGCAAAAGCAATGCTAATAATTGCCAAAATAACAAAAGACATAACTATAAACTATATTAAATCAAGAAATCACAGGTAAGTTGTAGATATTTGGGGCTTTAAATGGTTTGATAATATAAATGCAGAGTTTGAGGCTCCTAAATAAAGAGATAAACAGCTACATCAATGCTAATAACAACAGTCACCCCATCTATAAACTATTAAATCAAGAAATCACAGGAAGGTTGTTGATATTTGCTGGTTTCAATGAGTTTATAATAATAATCCAGAGTCTGGGACCCCTAAATGAAGCCTAAAGTAAGAAATAAACAGCTACAGCAAAGCTAATAATCATAATAATCTCATTAAGATAATAATAAACTATATTAAATTAAAAAAAAATCACAGGCAAGTTGTTGATATTTGATGGTTTCAATGATTTTATAATGATAATGTAGAGTTTGGGGCTCCTAGAAAAAGACATAAACACCTACAGTAATTATAATAACAGTTACCACATTGATGAATTATAAGAATAAAAGACAGGTTGTGGATATTTGCTGATTTTAGTGATTTAATAATAATAATAATGCAGAGGTTGAGGCTCCTAAATAAAGACATAAAAGGCAAAAGCAGAGACAATAATGGCAATAATAACAAAAAAAAACCATAATTATAAACTATAATAAATGAAGAAAAATAGCAAACTCCAAATATTATTTTTGTTCTGCAACATGTTTTTAAATTAAGTTATAATTATAGGTTGTTTATGATGTAAATATCATCTGAATATATTACAATGTGTGAATGTATGCATTGAATTTTAATATAAGGTTGCTCTCTAAGGTGTTTTAATTCACACTTGCTCCATAATAAAGGGGAGTAAATATTATTGATGCTCAGGTTTAATGAGTCCACATCACTCTGGTGTCAATTAGGCCTAATAGGCGACATAAAGACATCTTTCCTGAGTCAGTGATATGACAAAACGCTGCTTGCAAGTTTTGTTTCCGTCAATAGGAGGCTTGCAATTAAGCAGCAATTGAATTATGCAAATTGTAAAGGCGGTGAAGTGAATGTTAATTATGGTGGAGTTTATCAGGTCAGCAGTAACAACTTAAATCATCTCTCTGACAGGGCTGATATCACAAAGAGGTATTGATCCCTGCAGAAATGGCACCACTATTTAAAATGATCCTCCTCAGCAGGCGAACTGTGGGTAAAAATGTCGAGGTAAAGAGCCGGGTTGGTGCAGCCACACCTTCTCTGTGCCTGGAAATGAGCCCACCTGTATCAACTCAGCTCTCTGCTGCAGATAAATGAACAAACAAATGCGGCGACTCCAGTTTTTAACGATGCAGAATCGGCCCGAAGCCTCGGGAAGTCAAGAAGGAAGCTAATCTGAGCGTTGCTATTTAAAAAATGCATCCTGCCACTTATAGGTTCGTCAACGAGGCTCATGTTCCAAGGTCATATCTGCAGCAGTCAGTCAGTCAGTCAGGAAGCCTTGCAGCCTCCTGATGGTTCCCAGCATTAATTAAAAACTCAAAGAGGAGTTTCTGTTTGCAGACATTAAACATAATGCATCTTCTTCTTTTTTTAATTTGTCAAGTAGAAAACAAACTGTCTGCAACTCATGATAATCCTCAAAAAGCATTACATCTACTGATATCGTTAAAGTTAATTTGGCCAATAAATGTCAGAAATACAGTTTACTGAAGCCCAGGGAGTTGGACTGAAACGTAAACATAATTAATTTACAGTTATATTTGAAAAAGGATAAAGAAAGGAGCAAATATTCACACCTAGGAATCTGCAACTAGACTGTGTTTGCCAGTTTTGCATGTGAGATGACCTAAATGACAGTTTGATTATCAAAATAAAAGCAGATTAATTTTCAAATTCAATTTGAGGATTAACTGGCTCAGTTTCCAGGACATAAATTTAGCCTACAGTGAATGTTTTTTTAAAACTGTTTCTAACTGAAGTTATTTTTAAAACATATTTACAGTTAAAATTTACAGATAATAAACAGTAAAATCACACAGAAAAGGTGTTTATTTATATTTTAACCGTTAAAAAACAGGCTACAACTGTAATAAAGCTGAATTTTAACAAATAGTAATTCATCCTTTTACAACATTTGACTGTAAAATTATTTCTACTCTACTTAAATCAGCAAAAATATCATTATTTTACAGATATTTGCCGTCATTTGACAGAAAAATAATATATATTAAGGACTGAAAAATGGGAAATATTTTTTTTAACTGTTGTTTAAGAGATTTTCCTGGTTTTATTATATCTAGTAAAATGACAAAACAAAATTTCTAATTTACATTTTGACTGTAAAAAGAAAAGAATAAGAAAAAACCATGCCAGTACTGTTGATAAGGTCCACATCAAAACTCTGCATTTTTACTCATGTTAATATGTTCTTTTATCATGTCTGACCATAAATTACACAATGCTGACTGTGCTTAAATTTGCAAAAATACAATTATTTTGCAGATATTTGCAAGTATTTTATAAAATAATTATACATATTAAGGACTGAAAAATAGCAAATCAGACTATTATTTTGTAGATTTTCTCTGTTTTGTTAAGTTACAGATAATATCTAACAAAATAGTAAAAGAAAAGTAATAAGTTACATGTAGACTATAAAAAAAATTGAGTAAAATCCACATTTAACATCTGTATTTTTGCAAATAATTAATTTCTTTAACGATGCTTAACTATGAAATGACACTTTTTTACTGTATTCAAATCAGATAAAACATTATTATTTTATAGATGTTTGCTGTTATTTTCACTGACTCTACAGTTTTTTAATGTTAAATTATTCCATAGTTCTTTTTTCATATATCTTTCTGGGATGTTCATGGATATTTTTTACAGTGTAGTGAGGAGCATTAATGCCATTTCAGGTTTATTCTAACTCACAGCTGCATTAACATCCATTACTGCTCCTTCGCTTGTAGGTGTTAACCTTCGTTTGACGAGTTAAAACCTCCTCCTACTTGTGCTTTTGGTTGCCGTTGTTTATTCCGAGGTCACAGACTGACTGTTGTTGTTGTTGTTTTCTCTCTCAGGTGAAGGTGTGGTTCCAGAACAGGAGGACCAAGTACAAGCGCCAGAAGCTGGAGGAGGAGGGACCAGAGAGCCAGCAGAAGAAGAAGGGGAACCACCACATCAACAGATGGCGCATCGCCACCAAGCAGGCCAGCTCCGAGGACATTGACGTGACCTCAGAGGACTAAAGAATGAAAAATAAAAAAGTAAAACGCCGTCCGACCTCCGACTATGCTGCCCTGAACCCTGCGTCCACTTCTGACGCATCAGAGGACCAACACTATTTATTATGTAATATTATTAAGTATAATTAGACGCATTAGAGGAAGGCTCAAAGACTGATCGCTGCACATCTTCTTCACTGAGGTGCTACCCTCCGGAAGTAAATAAAACCATCTTATTTAACGACATCCATCCTGAATGTGCCTGGATGAAGGGATCATTTAAAGAAGACAAAGACAAACAGCCTCCATCATAGTGTTTTAAAATTGTACATAGGCCGCTGATAGAGGTTGTTTTTGAAAAGAGGCTGTTTGTTTCATTAAAGCTGTTTCTTTTATCACTTGCTTAGGTCATTAACACCTCACTGTGCCACCTGTGCACCATGTTAATTTAAAAATCTCCCCACTTGTGATCCGCCCGAGCCAGAGGAACAACACGGCAGATGAAGAATTGTGATTTCTATTCCTACTTTTGTGACTCGAGAGCCCGCCCCAGCACTTTGTTCGCCTTGCTAATGAAGAACAGGGCGGGGGGGAAACAAGGGGCGATTCACGGCCAGCTGTGCATGACTCTGGGACAGGCGAGACGCTGCAGAGACCTCCGGCGTTCGGGCCAAGTTGAGCCGCATAATAAAAAGCCAGCTTTGTCCCACGTTCGTCAGCGTGGGGTGGGTGATGGATGACGTCTCCATTTGTCTGAATGTCCGCAGATTTCATTAAAGCAATGTGTGTAGTATAAAACATATATACTTTTCGAGCAGCACGTGTAAGAAGATGTTTTAGAAAATAAAAGCGGAAAATTATGGTTTTGTGTGATTCAGGTGCTGCAGATTTCACTCATTAGTCCCTGAACTGAAGGTAAAAGCGAGCAAATTAGTGTGTTTGACTCAGTCGTCAGTGGCACAGGAGGATTATTTCCCACTTTTAGGTTGTTTTATGTTTAAAACCAGAGCAAAAAGTGACTATATTAGCAGTATAAACATGATACATGACAGCTAAGAATATCTAACAGCACCTCAGGAGGGTTTTCTTAGGTTGGGAACTGCTGCTGAAGACTGATGTGTCAGGAATGCTGCAGGACAGCTGCACAGGTGTCAGGTGTGTTACCCATCGGCCGTCACTTCCTCTGAATTCCAGCAGAGAGGGAACGCAGAAATGATTCCCAGCCAGAGGGTGCAACCTTTAAAAAAAAAAAGAAAAAAGAGGGAAAGTGTGTTACTATTGTGCTGCAGTCCTTTTCACCGACCGCCTCAGTAATCACCTGTCAAAAGAAACGGAAGGCATCTCCGCCGGATGACCCCCGAGGCTTTAGAGGTGAAGCCCTGACGTCTGACCCCGATGTCTTGTTTTGTAAGCTAAGAGGGGGAGAAAAGAGGGGAGAGTAAAAATACGCTGCAGTAGTCGCACCTTTTTTCTTGTACAAAAGGTGCACAATACATCTGGAGGTGCAAGAAAGGGGGGGCCACATGTGTTGTTTTGAGTTCCCGGGACATCCTATACTCACCGCAGGTGCAAAAGGGATTCCTCATCGTCTAAATAAACACCATCAAATGTGAGTTTCTGAGCAGCACTCGAAGGCCAGATCACATCCCAGTTAGGTGAAAGGTCAGCGCCATTAATAAGAGCTCTGTTAGGAAAACAATTAAAGGGGGAAGAGTCGCGCTCGTCTCCCTAAACGCCGCGTCTCCAGTCGCCTGAGTCAGCGGACGGGAGAGTCGGGAATCCACCGTGAAAAACAAGAGTCTCTCTGGAGGAGCCGAGAGCTGCCAGGTGGGGGGAAGGAGCTGACGGAAAGGTGTGAGAAGACTCCACCGAATCAGGATCACTTGATTGCTATAGGTGGGGCTGAAACCAAAGCAAATTACATGTTTGGCTGTAAAATTCCACGTTGAGCGTTAAATTATGCAGTGAAGTAAACACCTTGGAAACCAATAGTCAATATGCACCACATACACTTCACATACATGTTGACAGCTGAAATGTAGATTACTAGAAATTACATACCCACAAAAGGTGATGTAGCATTTTGAAATCCCTCAGAAATTAAAAATAATAAGATGCAAATGAGCCAAAATGCTACACAAATCAAATTCACTGTGGATTCATGTATAAATTCTGCAATATCATACAAGGAACCATGATTTTAAATGAAATCCTTCAACCAGATATGATCCAAATGTCAGACAGAGTGAGATAAAGCCGACCCGGATGTGTTCCTTTGAGCTGCAGTCAGGTTTTGTGAATGGTGTTTTTGTTTTTGTTTGTCTCACCCGTCTTTGTGCTGCACACCTCACACCCAGCATCCTCCGCTCAACCCTGCGTGCGGCGTCTTGTCGGATCGCGGCCGCCTCGCAGCCCTACTGCGCCGCGTTCCCCCGGCAACCGTGCAAAACACACTAATCACACACAGATCGGGACAAAAGATAAAGGCTTGGAGACAGATCGTTTATATAAGTCAAGTGGCAGCGCAGAGGCAAAGACAGGAGAGGCAGAATCTAAAGAAAAAAACTCCATATTTAAATTTCAGCATAAAAGCTTACATTTGTTTGGATCACAGAAATGTTGGACAGTAAAATTCACCTTTTGTGTGCAACAGTTTCACTGTTTTATGACTGATTGCAGCAAAACAGTCAAAGATAATAGTAAGAGTCAAAACTACTTAACCATGTGACCTGAAGCAATTTAAAGCAGACACTTCACTGCTTTAAAACTCATTTAAATGTCATTTACACAGGACAAATTCACAACATCAGTCACCTCAGGGTACATTGTATAGTAAAATAAAGATTGTACAATTCTATACAATTAAGAGAAACTTTAAGGGAATGTTTTTTTGCATGTTTGAGGTCATGATGACAAAATTAGGTTGTGCATTTTTCAAATTAAGGCAGACCTGCTGTCAATTTACTCTAAATTTAAGGTTTGATTTTATAATTCTAACTGTGCAAAAGGCAGTAAAGCATAATTAAACTGAAAATTTGCGAAAGTATACATTTAAGCAAACTGTCTTTTCTATTTAGCTTGAATTTATACATACATTAAATCAATTCAAGTGTTTTAAGAGCTCCAGCAGAAGTTACTGGACTTCTGTTTTTAGTTTTTGAGCACGGTTCACTAACAAACATAATAATTCTGATGCACAAAATCTTCTTTGCTTCTCTCTAATGAAATACTGTTGTTTTATATCCCATTCTTCGATTGAACTGCTCACGGATTGTAAATGTGCAACCTATGGACTTGGAGTGGAGAGGAGATGGAGTTTCGCAATAAGGGCGCAAATGCAAAAAGAGTCGGGAGCCCTTGAATTTAATTATAAACAATAAAAAACATATACCTAATTCAGTCCCAGTATTTTATACATAGAGTCCAGATAACAATGATTTTCCTCCCATCTTTGCTTCTCTCTAAAGAATTGCTGCTGTTTTATCCCACACGACCTGGAAAAATCAATTAGTGTTTCATTGAACTGCTCACAGATTATAAATGTTCAATCTATGGTCTTAGGTTGCAAGGATTTTCACAATAAGAGCCCAAAAGAGTTGGGAGCCCTTGCATTAGAATACAAATATAAAAAAAAGAAATGTATGTTGACTTCATTTACAGTATTTCACACATAACATCAACTAAAATCAGCTACAAAATGTCAGATTTTCTCCCATCTTTGCTTCTCTCTACTGCCGTTTTATCCCACACCACCTAGAAAAATCTATTATTTTTTGATTGAACAGCTCACAGATTGAAAATGTGCAACCTATGGACTTCGGGCCCAAGGATTTTCACAATAAGAGCTCAAAAGCTCATATGTTGGGATCAAGTGCATGAAATTCCAAACAAAAGGAAAAGTGTACGTTGAATTCAGTCACAGTATCTTATACATAGAGTTCAGACAACTACTACAATCAGCTATAAAATGTCAGATTTTCTCCCATCTTTGCTTCTCTCTAAAGCAATACTATGATTTTATCCCATACAACCTCTAATAAATCAATTATATTTTGATTTAACTGCTCACTGATTGAAAATGTGCAACCTATGGACTTTGGTTGCAAGGATTTTCACAATAAAAGCTCAAAAGCCAAAAATGTTTGGATCCCCAGCTTTAAAATATAAACAGAAGGAAAAATGTACGTCGGTTTTATTCACAGTATTTTACACATAATCCAGACATCAACCACAATCAGCTACAAAATGTCAGATTTTCTCCCATCTTTGCTACTCTATAAAGCAATACTGTCATTTTATCCCGTTCGACCCCTAAAAAATCAATTATATCTTGATTAAACTGCTAACAGATTTAAAACATGCAACCTGTGGACCGAGGTTGCAAGGATTTTCACAACAAGAGCTCATAAGCTAAAAATATTTGGGTCTCCTGCTTCAAAATATAAACAGAAGGAAACATGTATGTTGAGTTCATTTACAGTATTTAACATGTAGAATCTTGACAACCACAATCAGCTACAAATTTGATTTCCCACCCCATCTTTGCTTCTCTCTAAAGCAATACTGTTATTTTATCCCATACAACCTCTAAAAAATCAATTACATTTTGATTTAACTGCTCTCTGGTTTAAAATGTGCAACCTATGGACTTAGGTTAAGAGGATTTTCACAATAAGAGCTCAAAAGCTGAATATGTTGGGATCAGCTGCTTGAAATTATAGACAGAAAAAAAACATATGTTGATTTCATTCACAGTATGTCACATGTAGAATCTAGACATCAAGTGCAATCAGCTACATGCCCTCTTAGTATTTCAATCCACCTGTGTCCCCCCTGTTCATTTAAATGACTGTGGAAAAAAGGGATCTAACCATCGTCCTGCTGATTCCTCCAGTTATCTGGCATCATCTCTTTAGTACTTCCCCATGTTGTAACAGTGATAGCACCCTTACGAGTGTTGTGATGTGTTTCCAATCACTGTTACTGCTTCTTTTTTTTTGTAATCATGATGTGTGCGCTAACAACATGTATGTAAACGTATGTTCAATCCTCGCTCGCTGCTGCAGCCAAATTTACCACGATCCACAATCTCTGGCAGCTCTGAACCGCGGGCTCCATCTCCACGTGTCCGGGTCGGGGATCGCTCACAGTCCCTTATTGTACGTCACGATCTTACAATCTGTTGCCATGGCGATCTCCGGCTCCAGCTGATTCACGCTGATCTGTGGGAAACAAAAAGGTCAACGGCGCAAATATCTGGCACAAGCTGTCGGATGTAACAAGTTTACATATCGTATTTGTATGCCATACATGCATCCACTGGAGCTGCACACTCTGCCACTTAAAGATCTGCGGTTTTATTTGTAACTAAGTAATCCTTAAAGCCTGTAAATGTTCCGTATTTACTGCTAATGTGCAAAAAGAGCCAATTTGGCAGATTACAGTCTAATTTGAGGTTCGCATCTCCTAATATTTGAACCAGAGACAGATGGCTGCCGGAGTCGGAGGCAGAATCCTAATCAGACATCTTGGTAGGTGTGAAATGGGGAAGTAGGACAAATTGAGTAGGCGGGGGGTCCAGGGGAGCGGGGCATTCGTGTTGCTTTTTGGGGAGATCTTTTATTTTTTTCCTTCCCTTTCTCATCTGCTATCCTCGCGAAAGTGCAAAAAGGACTTGCGAGAGAAAAACAGGCCCCTCCTTGGATCGGGAGGCAGCTTTTCACAGGACTGTTGGCGGCACATATGTCTGAAGTTTTATGCCATATGGCTGTCTGAGCTATTTCCAGCGGTAATTAAATCCTAAATATTTTAAAGCCAGAGCTGCTTGGCTTGTGTCAGCAAGTCATTTGGCAGACAGAAGACAAAGAGAGAGAGAGAGATGGAGTGAAAAACAAGAATCACAGTCGTCTAATGAGCATGACAAATACGAAGGCTAAAGTTAGACCTCAGCCTGCTAGCCTGGATGGCAGCGGCGGCGGCGGCGGACAAAGGCAATGGAGGCGGATCACAACAGAGCAGGTTAAGTCTCACAGGGCTACGCCTCATTAGGAGAGAGCTTCTACACAGCTCAATGGGAAACACTGAGGAGGTCAGGAGACTTCGGTCACCAACATCAGTCACTGAAACTGAGCCAGGCAGACCTGAGCTGAGCAGATAATTCAAGGACTTAAAAGAGTCCTTGAACATGCTTGGTATGACTGTAAGTTATGAGCATGACTAGTGTTTGATTAGTTAAATCATTGTTTATCAAACTGATTTGTCCCAGAGCACCACCACTGTAAATTACACGGGCACTGAAGCTTCCACTGAGGTAAAACAAGACATGTGACATCACGTCTGTTTACTAATGCGGCCGATATTCTGCTAAAAAACAGCTTAGCATTGCCCTTTTAGCATCTGGCAGCTCATTTAAAGAAAAGATACCAACAGTGTGTTCGTTTGCAATTAAGACAATCTAGAAATTCTGACTTAGCAGGGGAGGAAAGCGCAGGAAATACTGAAAAACAGTGCTGGGTTATTTCATCTCATATCAGCTTGACCAACTCTCATTTGTTTAAATCTTTTTAAACTATGCACATTTAAATTGGCATCTGTGAAACTTAAGCTTAATAATTATTAAATACTTTCCGAGATTTATTTTTATTTAAACCAACATTTTTGTAAATACGCCCTTCAAATTTGGACTTTTCATGACAGCTTCGCCTTTTTTTCATATTTCAACTCCCCCATAACCAGAGATTATTTATCCTACTTGTCCAATATTGCAGATTCTGAATCAATGACAAGATGAGAAATAATAGTGAAAAGGTCAGGATTTTATCTTGAAATGTTCCTGCGATATTGTCTTTCAAACATAGCCTTTGATGCCTGATAAACATGCCCAAAGTGGGTCGACAGGCAGTTATTAAAAAAAAAAAAATCGAGTAAAGTATTTGAGATGTGAAGCTGAAATTTCACAAATATCTTTATACATATCCAGAGTTACTGATAAGAACATTTTAGGCAAATCAGACATGGGTAAGCAGAAACTGTTCTGGAAATGTGATGATTTTAGATAGCATGCCTCTGCTACAATATCAGACGTGGGCGAAATAGACAAAGAAGTTTTTGAAGTCTCAGTTTAATCTATCTAAGCATTAGTATTGATCCATTAAGGACTTCATCTAGGAGGCTGGAATCCCTGCTGACATTGGGAGGAAGGCGGGATACAACCTGGACAGGTAGCTAGCTCATCATAGCGTTAACACAAAGAGACAGACCGTCCATGCTTACACTTAAAACTACTGCCAATTTAGAATCATCAGCTGACCTACATGCATGTTTGTGGACTGTGAGAGGAAGCCGGAGCATCTGGAGAAAGGAACAGGGAGAACATGCAAACCCAGAACCTCCTTGCTGGAGGGTGACAGTACTAAACACTGCTCAAGTTACAGGTTAATACACTAAAGAATTTTTGTTTTATTGGATTAAAGTAGAAGCAACAGATGAACAGAAGAAGGTTTTGGGATAAACTACCTGTGACATCTGTGGGAAGAGGCTGATGGCGAGCGGCAGAGCCAAGCTGAAGGCGGCGAGACAAACCAGACTGTGGACAGGAAGGACGAGCCTCCGATGTCTCTGCAGCAGAGGGAGCCTGGCGGGACACAGAGAACAGAACAATCAGCTCTTATACATGACAGTAAATAAAGTTAGAGAAGGGGCTCATTAGGAGATGCATGTTCCCCAAACTTACAAACAGTGCTATCAGGCCTTTTACACACAGCACAGTTCAATACAGGATGTTCTGCATATACATTCAACACATAAACAGTCATCAGGGCAGAAAAACGGTGAAGAAAAGTTAAGTTTGAGGAGTTAAAGCAATTTTTTAAACATCAGAATTCAGGCCAGCTGAGATAATAAATACCTAGAAACCCATTTCAAGTAGGACAAACTTCAACTTTAGCCAGAACAAAACAATATCAAACCTTACAATCAGAAAAGTGACATTAACATACAATTGAAGGGTCTCTGTAGGGCACTGCTTTGCATAGACAAAAACACACAAACAACAGGGTCTTCACTGGTCAAAAACAAAGTACATGCATTCATGCACATCGGCAGTAGGGTTCAACATGTTTTTTTCAGGGCTGATACAGATTATTACTAATCCAAAAGACCAATGAGCAATGAGCTGATATACATTTGCAGTAAAAAATGAAAATTTCCGTGGCAAAATTTACAATATCACAAACTACAACACAAATCTTTGTTGACATTCCTTTATTTGTTTGTGCTTTATATATGCTGAATTAAAAGGTGACTTTAGAGACGTGTATCCTTTGGTGCTGATTGGTTATACATCGCCAGAAATAACCATCAGAGAGTCCTGTAGGTGGGACAAAGAGTGGCAGGTACAGATAGAAAGAGGTGGCTGCAGCAGAATCGAAGTATCACATTTTAAATTAACTTTTACTATCTGAAAACAACAAATAGATCTAAAAATGGGGACACAGATAATTGGGAAAAATGTTAAATACTGGATGTGACAATGGGCCCATCCAATAATCAGTTGCTCTCCAATTAGTGGGTGAAAAGGTCAACGTTTGTAGGGGAAAGTATTTTTGAAAATCAAAGTCATTAGTCAGACTTTGCTTACACAACAAAAACAGAGCTACAGACTTCGAACGAAATGTGTTATTAATACTAAACTCTCTCAAAATTCAAAAGACATAAAGAGCTTAAATAAACTGTAAAGGCTTTTTAACCACTTAAAACTATTCAGATTCAATTAATCCCTGCTTAGAGTCAAGTCTTTGCTTTTATTACTTCTTTATTTTCACACTGACGGTTTTTTTTTTTGGCTGATTGAATAACTCTTAAGCGTATATTCTTTTATAAACCTCCTCAGCCCTCAACACCAGAAGCTCTGCTCTCTCCAAACAAACCAAACTTCTTAAGGACACTTCATAGATCCATCTCCAGAAATATATTTTCTGGTCTCGCTGCCCTCCGTAGGATAATCCCCTCTTCAGTGTGTGGGACAGCGAACTCAGCAGGAGCTTGAGAAAGAGCCGCTCCGTCTCTCCTCCACCAGCGACGCCTCTCCCCCTAACGAGGAGAGCTAATGCCTAATGAGGGAGCTCATTAACACATATGGCTGCCATGGTTTAATTAGGCGACACGCAAGCGTGCAAGATCTGGAGAGCAGCGTCACAAAGAGGAAAGTCAACGGGAGAAAAGTTGCGAGGTGTGTGAGAAGCGAGCGATGAGGGAATGCAGGTTTGGGGAATTTTAAAAACCTTTCAATCAGGTGAAAAGCTTGACGTTATCCAAAATTAATGACACTATTTCACGCCGTAGTGGCTGCATTCAGATGCTCTAAATAACCTGCCTGTGAAGATTCTCAGTCATCCAGGTCATGGTTATCTTCATGATTCCCTCTGTTCGAGAAACTCAAGCACGAAGACATCTAAGTAATGTGGCTCTTATTCAGGTCCAACTGTTTACATCAGCGGTTTTCAACTGGTGGGTCGGGACCCAAAAGTGAGTCGTGAAGCCATTTTTAGAGGGTCGCAGAAGCATGCCCCCCCAAAAAAGTAGCGGTTTAAAGTCTTTTATGTTAAAGGACGTGTTTCTTTTGACAAAGTTTGCTTTCAATAGCAGGATATTTAGTGGTGGTGACACCAGTAGTCGCCCACTATTAACCTCTAGATCTGTCTCTGCCAGCTAATTGGTGAAAATTATGCTAAAACGAGGCATAAATAAACGAAAATGTGCTCAGAATCTGTCAAAATGGGCCAAAATATGCCTGAAACTTGGCAAAAGTGTCCCAAAATACCAAAATTAGCAAAAAAAAATAAGCCAAAATTTTACTAAATTGTATCAAAATGCATTGAGACTACATCCAAATAAACCTTAATTTGTAAACAGGAACAGCAAACTTCAAAAATAAGGGTCGCGACCGTTATTAATAGAGACATAATGGGTTCTGAGGCTGGACCAGTTGAGAACTACTGGTTTACATGAACTTGTGTCTCATGAACAAACTGGTTATAGAGGAAAACCCACCATAAGAACCCAACAGTCGTGGTAGTGGTTGCAGTTCTTCCTGCTACAGCAATTTTTAGGATCAAAAAACACAGTATAATAGCATTTTTGACCACACATATGTGTTTACATGCATAGGTTTGGAAATAAGTGCGTCATCAAATCTGGTGCGTTTTTTAGTCTTTGTTCGGATATTTTCTAATCTTGTGGAACTTGCATTACTGTAAATACAGAGGTGTGTGAATGGGAACAATTACAGCAGGTTTGGATGTTTTTGACACAGAGCAGCTTGTGAAGGTGGGAGTGTCAATAAGGAACATGAAAATGCAACTGAAACTTAAAATAATAGAGAAGGTGTTTCTCTGTCAGAAGTTGTTGTTCGATGGCGTTTTCATTACTCAGACAACATTGGGGTTAGACAAGTAAAATGTTATTGGAACTCCACTACACAAGAGGAAAAACTGCCCTTGAAATCAGAGCTTGAATACAATTAGTTCTGCTACTTATCAAATCCTGTCAGACAGGTATGCTCGCTCTAAATACAAAAGCAGAGACACTATTCCTCTACCTGTAGCTGCTTCATTGCAGCACAAGACTGGCTCAAAATTGGATTATCTGGGCCAAAACGGAGATTCTCAATGCAAATAAATGTAGTTTAGGACTAGGGCTGCACAAGTTTGGAAAAAACCGACACCGCGAGATTATATTTTTCTGGAATATACAGCAGATTGCAATATGAGAATGACTTGAATAACAATTTGGAAGGACTTAATCGTTCCAAAATGACTGGGGTGATTTGGATTTTGTTTTCTTTTCTTTGTTTAAAGCTGAAAAAAGCTGTTTGGAAAGTTTCTCAATTGTTGTAACTTTGGTAAAGACATAGTTGTGCTTTGAATGGCATTCAGATCTGGTTCTGCATTCATCATACGGACCTTTAAACGGTCAAACTAATTAGCAAGTGTTGACTCGTGTGGTGGCAACAACTGCAAAACACTGCAGACAGACAGAGCAGCAGTTCTTGGTCGCTGTCGTACTTTATGCAGCTGAAATTTGTCCATAGGCTCTATATTTTTGCAACCACATCTTCCTTTTCAGTGTTTTTCCTCTCATTTCTTCCTAATTTTGCTGTGCACATGTGGACCCTGCATGTTTCTGTTAAGTTAAAAAGACATTCAGTGTATCCAAGAACCTTCAGGTAGACGATTCAACGTCCGTCAAATCACAGACAAATACAGCTTCTACTCCAGAGCCATAAGAGAACTGAACTCTGTCAAGCACTAACCGTCTAGACCGGAGTACCTTCTACCCAAGTCTGCGTCGTGCTGATTTAAATGGTCAAACTAATTAGTTGTGTTGCCTCGTGTGGCAGCAACATTTGCAAAATATGCTGCAGACAGAGTAGCTGCTTTTGGTCGACGTCCTCCTTCATGTCGTCGAAATATTTCCTTTCAGTGTTTTTTTCTCCTGTTTCTTGCCGTTTCTTGCTCCACATGTGCATTTGTAGATGCACATGTGGAGCCTGTGCGTCTACAAACTCCATGTCTTTCACTTTAGCAGAAAACAAAAACTCAAATTGGAGCACGTTATGTTCTGTCAGACTGACTTCTCTTATGTATTAGTTATGGAAAATGAGAACCATGTGAGTTTTCTTTCAATATAAAGCAGGAAAAACAGTTGTAGCATGATGTCCTTGAGTTAATTTGTCTTGCTTCACATCACATGTCTTATGATTTGACTGCTGTGCATGTGTCCATCATAAGTCAGTGCTAAGACGATACATTGTGCAGGCCTACTTAAGCAACACAAAAAACAAATAAATCTCCAGAACACACTCTGCAGCCTCTCACAGCTACTGAGGCACATGAAGGACAGACCCTGGTGTCAGTGCCTTAAATCAGCTCTCAGCAGTGTAATCCATCACTGAGGGGGACCCGTCTCTCTCCCCTTGTTCTCGCTCCATTGAGAGCCAGTGAAGGCGAGCTGACATGGAGGATAGCTGAGCACTACTCACCTGCGAGCACAGCCAACTGCACAGCTCCCTGCTCACCCTCACACACACACACACACACACACTCCCTCCTCCTCTGCGCTCAGTCATTCAGCCGCCAGGAATCCCAAAACACACCTGGGCAGCGGTCGGGACAAGTGCCGTCGAGGGTTTACAGAGACGGCTGCATTCCTCGGTACACCGCAGGCGCAGTCACGCCGCTGATCACAGGACGTCCGCATAAACATGTTGCATCATTAAGGCATCATTACAATCATATCATGCAACACAGAATCTGAGCGGTGGAGAGGGTTCACTGGACTGTGTGGGCTGATTAAACAGCAGCTGAGCTCATCATAAACCACTCTGAGTATCTGAACTAGTCATATTATTGCTTAAATGTTGTATATATTGTAAATTTCTAAATTTCCATATTGCTAATATTACTTCAGATTGCTTTATTTTTATTTTTTGTAAATGTGTACATATTCCAGATCGCTTTAGGGATAGTACCTATTCTATTTTATTATTATTTTTTTATCTTTATACTGATTACTCTATTACTTTATTTTATATCCTATTAGTGCTGTCCTTTTCCTCTTTTATTACTGTTCTGAGCTACTGTGACAACAAAATTTCCCTTGTGGATGAATAAAGTCTGTCTAAGTCTAAGTCTAAATTTTGAGCAGTTTTACAATTTATCGTCATTTAATGAGGCGACAGATGCAGTTTTTAATCTTTTTCTTATGGTACTAGAACATCAAAAACTTTCACCCCTTTGATTAATATCACCTCAGCAATAATTAGATTGATAAAAACAATGATAATGATAGAACTTGCTGTTCAAACACTGGCTGTCTGGTCTCTTTCTCTACAAAAAAAAACCCCTCTATCTGGAGTTTTCATTTAAGTCCAGCAGCATCAGTGTTTGAAACAGAAGGTTAACGTCAGGAGAGAGTAACAAAGAAAGAGTGCCACCTACAGAAACTCAAACCCCAGGGGATTCGTTTCTTCAAGAGCAACGTTAGACGACTGTCTGAGCTGAAATGAGATGTCATGCTTTTCCATTTCTAAGAATAAAAGTTACTGGGAAGCTGATGTGGCTGTTTTTTTGTGGAGTTTTTAGTAGCATTTCTATTTCTTATATCGCCTTCAAGGTCGCAAAGGATGTGACACTCCACAGCAATGAGCACATTTCCATAAAGGTGACACCAAATTAAGAAAACCAGACATCTGTAATACATAATTTCATCCTTGTCCGATTGATTGGTTGATTTCTAATATTGGTTCCGAGCTAAAATTAAGTTAAGAGGAGTTTCTTACTTTTCCAGCACAGCCATGATCATGGGAGGCAGCACCAGGATCGGCATGGGCATGACCACTCTAGTCAGGGCTGTCTCCAAAAGCGCCTGTCAAATACATCAGAAAACGACAAAGTTAAGAAGAAAAGATAAATAAAATAAAATCAATACTGTGTGAATGCTTATGTACGACATCAAGATCTTCTCATTTAGAGTTTATACTATGTTAGATGTACAGACATCGCAGTGCATAGAGACATTTTAGCCAGCTTTAAAGGCAGCGTACCAGCACCAAGGTAATTTTATTAACCAGTTTTTGGAGTTTCATTTACTTCAACACAAGACATTTTTGTTCATCAGATGGTATGACATCACAGGAACCCGCTTATTCTTCTGTCAAATAAGGTAACAGACTCCTTTATTGCACTTTGTCACCCCCTAAAGGCCCATTTCAAGCCACGAAAAGCCCCGTTGATGAGCAACAACATCAAAACAGCATGATCAATTTACATCAGATGCTACATGTTCAGATTCACGTACATGCCTGGCAGCCACTCTCGACGTCCCCACCACGTTCCCGTTGTCGTCGAGCACGCTGATGCCCTCCGACAGCTCGGTGTGTCTCATGAGCACCACGTTGCAGACGTTTGCGCTCGCTGTGAAGAGGTGAGAATGTTTGCAGGGATGTGAGCGAAGAGTCTCACCGCGTGGAATGTAACATATGTTCTAGCAGCTTATTGTCTTTTCACCCTGTGGCTCGGGTGCAAGATCAGGTAGCAGGAAGGAGCCGAGTCCCCCCCTGCTCAAGAGTACTGTAGTAGGTATGACAAGCCTCTCTGGTCCTTTAGATTTAACCCCGGAAAACTCATCTCTTTGTATAAAATGCATTAAATTACATATTTAGAAGTCTTTTTGTCATGAAAATAATCCCTTCCTGCCTTAAAACGGCTCAGATGCAACTCCGTACTGTTGCTTCCTCACCTCTCTCTACACTGAGTTCACCAGCTAACTTACGACTCCGCTCCATCACTACAACCTCCACCACACAAATGGCAAGTTTTTGAATAATTCGGCTGTTCGTGTTTGGTTTTTTTTCTCCCTATTTGCCTGTCGACTCACTGTCAGCAGGTTTTTTCACGCATTGAAATTTGAGGTTATACCTGAGGAACTGTTAAAGAAAAAAAGCCTGAAATTTTCACTGTTATTTCTCATCGTGTCATTAATTCTGAACACTGCAATATTGGAAATGTGGATCTAACAGTCTCCGATTATTGGCGCGTTGAAATATGAACATCGTTGAGCACACATTAACAAATAAACTGATCATGCAGAAGTCAACTAGTGGTACTTTCTGAACCATATGTAGCTGAATTTCACAAAAACACAAAATAAAACATCTAGAATATTTATAAATATGAACTATTTTGTCACAAACATGTTTTTTATTGAACTTATATCACTAATTTAAATTCAAAAATGCCATCTCTGAAAATATTTGATATATAAAGCTAAAAATTTGACAGATATCTCTATAAATATCTATATTTGATGGTATAAAAAGATGATTAAGCAGAAATTGCTCACATAGTCTGGCGATTTGAGATGGAATCATCCTGTGGCATATTTGTGTATTTGCACAATGCTGAAACAAGCTTGTAGAAATCCTCTCCTGTCTTCAGAAAGTCCGAGGGTTTATTCAGAACTTGGTAAATCTGCTTTTGTTTATTGAGCTCCACATATGTTCAAATATTTGCAGCACATTTTAAATCTGACCTCTCTCTGACTGACTGCTTTACTACTGAGTGCAAATGCTTCACTTGAGTATTATTAATATCATTTTTATTATTTTATTTATTTATTTATTTAATCTTGTGTGTTGTGTTTTTGTTTTTTGTTTTTTGAAACTATGTATTTTGTATCTCGACGTCATTGTTAATGAGGGAAACCTCAATGATTTTCGAGGATTAAATAAAGGTTAATGATATCCTTCAAAGAAACCAAGGCACAAATTGACATCACAGATTTGTCAATAATAACTGCCACTGAGTGTCCTTCCGAAACCTTGCTAACCCCTCAAACGGAGCGCATCACTGCTGTGTCATTTGTGTCATAATTTACAAAGCCGAATGCCAAACCTGTGTGTACGACCTCGACACAAACAACAGCAACACACAACAAAGCCAGTGTGGGCGGCATGTTGACAGAGAGCGGTGTTGTTCCCCTGTGATTTATTCACGAGAGCCAAAATGAACACAAATGTATGTTAATATAGATGAACCTTTCTTCTTGACTCTAATAGGAATAAGAAAAACTCATTTTAGAGAGTTTAGTGGTGGCGCCCCGAGCCTTTTTAATTTAAGACAACAGCGTTCAGAGTTATCTCTGCTGAGGGCCGCGGGGCTGCAGGTCGCTTTGTGAGGGGAATTCAATTGACTGAGCAAATAGCTCTTTTTACCTACGAGGGATTTTTTAAAATGCAGACCAATTAATAAAAGGGACAGATAGCACCTTTTTGGCAGGGAATAACAAAAACTACAGCAAACAGATCAAATTCTCAAACACCTGCTTGGAATTACATTAAATAAAAGGCATCAAGGTAATTATAAAATTTAATTGATAACTGTAAAATCTGCGCGGCTAAATGCAGAAATATCTGTCCGTAATTTGCAATTATTGAAAACAATTACATTTGTGTACATTTTAATTGTCATCTAATAACTAGCGGCACACTCGCGGAAATGCATCCAAGAATTTTTCCACATAATTACGTCCTAAATATGACAAATAACGATAAATATTTTCAAAAGACAACAAATTAATTATACCCATAAATTTCTGCCGGCGTGCCTTTCCCCTCCAGTGAAGGTCTTCATAATCTAATTGAATGACAGGCCGCCGCTTGATTAGGTTATTACAAATAAATCTAGCCTTAAGTAAGCAAACAAAATCAAACGGGTGAAAATTCAAACAGCATTTTGCTTTCGCTCGCTTCAATTAGCCGTTTTAATTACCTTTTATATGGGCCTTCCAAAACAACAACAGCAACAACAATGGAACAAACAGAAATCAGGTAAATGAGGCCTTGACATAGACGCCACTTTAGGGGTAATTATCCAATTTGTTTGCGGCAGCAGAGTTCTAACGAGCAGCCAATTACCAGGCAAAGGCTGCGCTGTAGAAACCTGTTGATTTAATTAGAAGAACCGCTATGGTAAGGAAGGGGGAGGAGGCAAACAATTTAATTATGAGCCAGCAGCCCGAGGCATTCTGGGACACGGGTCTATACCCCTGGGTGTGATTGTGTTTGGGGAGGTGGGGGGGGGAGAGTGGCATGAAAATCAGCTTTGTGGCACGTCTGAAAAAGCGAGCTCTCGACACGTCTCTAACCCTGCAGAGAGGAAAATGGACGGCGAGGAGAAGGAGAAGGATGAAACCAAATCGCTCTGTTGTGCTCGGCTTGTTATGATCACAGACGCATATAAAAAGGTAGAAAACACATTTATCAACATTAAAGAAGAGGAAAACTAGAAGATGTGTTTGTTTTTTTTTTAAATATTGTAATCACAGTGGTCTGAAATGAGGAAAAAATTTAAAGCTTTCTATCTTGTTTTCAATTAAACCTAAAAAATAAACAAAATTGAAACTGTGGAAAACAAAATAATGAAGTTACTCTACTCAGCTGGCTCACAACTTTAACAGATCTAGTGTGACCTCAAATAAAGCTAATGCAGCTTAAAAGACCGTCATAATGAAGCACTACTTCCTATCCGTCCCATGAAGAATTTCACTGAGCTTACCTACTGCTGGGAAGGGGATGAACCTCTGCACCAAAAGCCTGGTAGTTGGGCTGAAGCGGTTTGCTTTCTGGATTAAAACATTCAGTCCAACCTGAAGGAAAACCACAAGATGCACAAGGCACTATCAGACACTACGCTAATGGTACACCACTGAATATTTAGAATTCACAGCAGCTTTTTGGTCCTTTAAAGTGCCACGAAACATGTTTTAGGAACAGAAAAGCTCAAAAACTGAACCAAAAGAACCAGTAAACTCGTCAGAAATATGGTCTGTGGGTAAAAAGTGAGCAGAAATAGTTGATTAATATAACTTTGCTGTGTTTTCACATACTAGAGGGTTGTAGTCAAAAGGCTACGTGCTCTCTGATAACACACCACCACGCCACTCCATCCTCCAGCTCCCTCCAGCCCGGCGGGGGGTCGTCACCAGAACCAGCGTTTAATTGGAGAGCTCCTGCCCCCCTCCCGGCTTGTCGTTCCGCCCTCCAGACACCCCGCAATTTTTTTCCCTCCCTGTGCTTTGCTGCCATTGTCAAGCCCGAGGGTATCAGCCGGATGAGCACCCAGCAGGACCAGTAATTGGCTCGGTTTGAGCTGCTTGTCCACGCTCAGGGTTGTGTCAGGCAGGTGTGTGAACGTGTATTATAGTCTTTTGACATTTGAGGCTTTGATGAAAAAAGGTTCAAGTAATAAAGGCATTTTGAAGGCTGCAGTTGAATGGACTATGCTGATATTAAACTTCTTTACATTTAGCCATTTTCCTGTCCATTTTAAGGTGCAATAGTAGGTGTATTTGTCCCAAACTGTTTGGTTTGATATGATTATTCTCAGTTTGCCCTGTGAAGAAAAGTCCATTTCTACTGACATATCTGTGCTCCTATTCCAAAAATCACCGCCTGGAGCATTTCGGTAGTGCACCAGTCTCTGCCCAGCAGCTATAGCATGCTAACAGGGTTAGCCTTGACAGCTAGACAGACACCTGGTCAGTTTAATTCAACATGTACTATGTGCAAACGAAGCCTTTCTGCATAACCAGAATCTGTGACTTGTCGGCTCACACTGTCCGAGTCAATCAGCTGGCCAAAATATGGAGCTTACACTGAACATAAGAACCAAGGTGGCCTTTTGTCTAATGAGAATTCCAATAAAGCTTTTTCAGACAAGACAAACAAACATCTAAAGGCAGTGTCATGCAGTTTGTAAAGCTGAAATTGCCCTGCCAGCTTTGATGATTGAGCACTTGTCTGAATGGATTTTCTTTTTATTTTAATGTATTTACAGTTTACAGTAAACAGCAAAGACTCTTTTCTAATTGGCAATACGCAGCATCGGAGGATCTGAACTGTTACAACAACAATTAATTTAATTAATTCAAGAAAAATGTTATGCATTTTGTTGTTTTCCCTGCTGTACTGACAACATCCCGAACAGTGACTCCAAAACCAAGGTTCATACAAAACCATGAATTTTGTGTGCTACTGTTACACCCTAAACAATATTTGATGTTGCACCTTAAAAAACATGATCTTGTGGAAAAGGATCTGAAACAACAGTTAGACCTCTAAAGCCGCTCTCTGGTCGTTGATTTACGCCCTAAAAATTACTCTGAATCAAAGAATGATGATTTTTTTTCCATTAAAACTAATCTTTTCTTGCATTAAAATGACTTTCAAATACAACTCTGTCCAAACACTGTAAAACTACTATACACTACGCAATGCAGCAATACATGTTCCAACCGGAAGCTGATTTTGAAGGAGAATAATGATTCAAAAAGTCTCGCCCAGCTAATTGACAGGATGGGATCCTCATGTTTGCCATGTCTGAAACCCCCCAAAGTCTGAATCTCTGTTTTTAGAGACTGCATCAGTCCACTGCAGTTTCAAGGTCAAAATACTTAGCCACAGCTTTGACTACTTCTCTCGCTCATGATGTGTCTTCTAGTACACAAGAAATGCTATACGGACATGTTAACAAGGTAATTAACTAGATTTTCTAGTTATAACTTCTAGTTGTAATTGCAGCAGACAGAAGTAGTCTCTCATATACTGCAGTTTAAAAGGCTTACCAGCTGACATAATAGATTAGTAGGTGACTTAACCACTTTTAACTGATGATATAACATCATCAGGTCTTGTATAGTCGCAGCAAAACATTAAAGGGAACTCACAGCAATGGACACTGCACTGGTCACCGCTCCGAGGTATCCCTGGACGAATTTGGAAATTGGTGCTGGCTAAAGTAAAAGTAGAAAAGAATACAGAATAGTAAGGACAACAATGAAACACAGATCTGTTGAGCCACAAAAAACAGTATTTTTTAAAAAAACATAGCGTCTGTCCAGTTGGAACTCAGTCCATTTATTCCAGACACAGTACCTTGGAGGCGTTGCGGTTGCAGTAGTTAACGCAGGCATTGTGACTTTGGTTCAGCCACTGCAAAAAAGAAGAGAAAGTGAGAAGAAGAAGAGCCAGATAGTAAATGTTCTGTTACACTTGTCTGCAGTGTATCTGTCTTTAGCTACAGATGTTACATCCAGCATTTGAGTTCAATGTTATGTCTTTAGTGGATACCTTTGTATATTTAAAATGAAACCATAAAAGTTAATTATTGACTCGAGAAACAATCATCTTAGATAAGGCATTGTAAACTCAAGGTTCACTGACTAGCATCTCATATCTTACATCCTTGTTAAGAACATAAAGCATATAAAAAAGTAGTAGGTAAGCCTTGAGTTTAGTCGCGTTTAATATTTCAGTCACAGAAAAGAATCCATGATTGAAAAAAGTCTTTTCTGACACCAGCAGCATTAGTTGTAGATGTTTCATGAATCTCAGTGCTTGAAACTGATTATGTTTCAAGTTTTATGAAGACACAATTGCTAGCATGTCCACATATGAGGCATAAAAACATTTATAAACATATTGTTTCTGCTGCTTCCTCCTATGACACTACATTCTGTTGTTGCTGTTTGTTGTAACTCTGGCATTTTGTTCTGTGTGTGTTATATGTTTAAATTTCTCACTCTGTCATTTCAGGGCTTTTATAACATCTCACCATGACTGCTAGCAAAAACTGAAACATTCCCAGTAATCTTAAATCATGTGCTTCACCTATATAATTCCAAATAACAAACGTATATTATCTTAACTGATCAAATTATGTCAGCCTAAGTTATGCAAATACCTGCCAGAAGATGGTTGACACCAGTGTTTGATTTGGGAGAAGAAGACCAACAACCTGCACAGACGGATTAAAAATAAACTTTTACAACAACTACAAAGCACGCATCATTACATTTATTTGGAGTCCTGTTTTGCATTTTGAATTATTATGATAAACAGCTTTTTTACTAAAATGTATGAGAAAAAGTCTTACCACTGGTGTGCCAAAAGGGATAAAACCTGTTAAAAAAAAAAATTCAATATTAACACTCTTAACATCATTTGTTCATAATTTTTTTTACTTTTAAGGTAATTTGCAGCAAGATTTATTTCTCATGTTTCATTTTCTAATTCTTCTACTGTAATATTTCGATTTTTTTATGGTAATTTTCCTCTAAATCACTTTGTATTTCTTCTTCTGCATAGACAAACTCTATAAATGAGACAGAGGATTGGATTTTGCAGCTTATTTCCACTTGTCTGACATATATGAAATATGTTGGTCCTAACAGGTTAATCGCTGCCGTCTTTTCCTCCTCCCCTCCCTCTCCGACACTTCAAAGCTGCCTCACAAAAAGGTGCTTTGAAACTGGACCAAAACACGAGAGTTTGCTTCTTCAGAAACCCCCGAGAACTTCTCCGTCACCGTAGGAGAGAGGATTTAATCAGCGCCCAGCTGAGTGTGACCTTTTCGAGGCCTGAGACAACCTGAAGAGCCCCGTTGAGCCGTGACAGTTCCCAGGGTGAACAACGCCTCCATGTTGGACCACATAACAAGCCCCAAGATCCCACTTTCCCCCAAGGTTTCCACACTGAGCCACTCTACCTGACATCCGAAAGGGCATGAGGATCTTCTCCCCTGTGTCAGGGTGGATGATGGCCTGTAATAGGAGTATAATGATGAGAATCAGATCATAATGAGGACAGAATGATTTGGGTTAGTACAGTTCACACAGAGCAGAAAGAGAGCAGGGCTGTGAGATTAAAAACTGAAAGAAAGTTAACAGAAGTGGAATTATAGGAAATATTTTGACCTTAAATACAGTGAAACTACTAAAAGCAAAGCGTCTGATACAACAGAAACAGTCAGGAAGCAGCATGGAGCAACAAAAGTTTATACTATACTTAGTTATAGGTCCAATGTACAAGATTAACTTAGGGAAACAAATATCTGCTATGAAGATAATGTGGAGTAATGATGCTCTGAGCAAAGGATGAAGCCGGACTCCCTCAGCTGGCATTGTAATACGAGCTTCTCTACATTTTCAATCCAGCGTGTTAGTGCATGTGAATCCTTCCCTTCCATGCTGATGTTGGGCAAATACACTAATAACTATTTTCAGAATCTTTATTTAATGTGGTAACACGCTAACATTTGCTAAAAGTATCAACTCAGAGCACTGTTGAAGCGTGGCATCATAGGGATAGCTCAGGGACAATCAATTTAACCTGCGGGATGTACCAAACGTCAACTGACCGCCTGATTAGTTGCACAGAATCATCTGTAAAAGCAGCAGTGAAGATCTGAGGAGCTGAATCCACTGGTGTTCATATACGGCTCAATGCTAAAGTTTTAGTCATGTTAGCTGTTCAGATTCTTATGCATCGTGTAATATTATCAGGGAGGACTTTGATCTGTCCCAAATTCATTCGGCACCACGATGAGCCAAAACATACAATCAGTGTCTGAAGCAACAAGAACCTGAGTCCGGCAGCAGATGATATGGAGCCCAAAGAGCTCTGATCTTAACATCATGGAGTCAGTCTGGGATTCCATCAGGAGACAGAAACAACCAAAACGGCCTCAATCCCCAAAAGAAATGTGGTGCATTTCTCCAAAATGGTTGGATCAACACACCTGAAGAGTAACTTGATGCAGATTTTTTCTGTTTATTTTAGTTTGGATTAAGTTAACTGATAAATAAAACATTTTCAGTGATTCATCTTTAAAACATCCTCACTTTACTTTTGCACATATGCATCACTTTGTTGTGCACCAGAGCACTTCTGCAGGATGAACTAAAGCTTTGAAAGTTTTCGAAGTAGCTACTTAACTTTTAATCTTGTCAAGTGTTCTTGTATGCACACACCAAAGACAACAGACAGCACTCTGTCAGTGCGGCATTTCCTCGTCAGAAGATAAGACAGATGGAAATCTGTTTCCCGTACTGCTTCAATGGTGATGGGAACTGATGATAAGAGAAGAATGGAAGGCATCTTATTGCTTATGGAGCTCATGGGCTCTATAATGTCTGAATATAAGTGTCCTACGGTGTATATTTACCCCTAAACCTGAAGACAAGCTGAAGCGACAAAGACTGTTGGAACCATTTTTTCAGTCTTAAGCATAAATCTTACAAGTGAATAAAAACACTAGACAACATGCTGGAGGATGGCTTCGTAACAACTGGAGTTCTGGCAGTAGACAACCCTGTAAATCCTGCGAGAGCACCAACTGTTGCATGAAAAACAAACACGGACGGCAACCAGCAGCTGTCACTTAATATGCAGTGTAATAATCTACACAGACAAACTGGAAGAAATTCTTCTTCTCATTGCATTTATTTAACGATATGTTTCCTTTGGGCAACACGAAACAGTCGCCAATATCAGTTTCACATATCAAACATATTGAAAAAAAATAGAGAATTAAGCGGATCTGAAGACTTAAAATCAGAGTAAAATTGGAATTACTCAACACAGACTGTATCTACAGACTTTCAATATCAGCAGACCCGGACTAGAACAGACACAACAGCCCTGTGAGTCCCTGCCTTAAAGTGACTTCATGTAACTGAGCCTGGACCAGAACTTCTTAAAGTCTGGACCAAACTGCACATCAGACCCAGAACATACCTTGGGCTCTGTACTTCGGTTCCATAGATCAATAAAATGTTAGTAACAAAGGAGGGGCGAAGAATTACAACCAAATAAAAATGGCAGAAATATCCAGGTTCAGGGACTCAAGGTGGTTTTGCAAAGTAAAACACCTGCACGGGGTGGTGACGTTAAGAACACATACAGTATATGCGTGTCGGCTCGCTCCTTCTTCAGAGTGTTGAGACACAAATAAACTGACAAAGTAATTATATTTACAATCACCACGTGTGCAACGAAAAGTACCTGCCTCATTCTATCTCTCTGGACTCTGGGGGCATCACACAAGAAATACAACACAAGAAATTTAAGAAAACACCCTTCACGGGCTGTTAAAAACAGTCCCTGAGCCAAGGATGGTGCAGACAAGACCCACAATAGGAAACAAACATCTAGTCAGCCAACGAGACAAAACCACAATGACAGAAGCACTAAAGCAATAGCAATATTTAGTTTCTTCAATGAGAAAACTGAGCTGAACACACTTAGGAGACGTTTAAAGGTAGAATATCCACTAGAGTAGTTATTAGCAGTAGCTACAGTTAGTCACTTGCAGTTTGGTTAGAAATAAAAAGGTAGAAAATGTGGTTTTAATGAGGCTTATTTCTTTATCAACATCGATGTCATGGAGACATCAACTGCTTGAGAGTGTTGTGTGTTGCTGCTGCCAAATTTTCACTTTACCGTTAAACCAGATAATGTCATGAGCTCCTACACTGAAAAATGTGTGTCATGTTCCTCTGGTGCACAGTTTCTACATCTAGTCTAAATGTAAGAATACGTCTGAGTCATAAATAAATAAGGACAAACTGTCTGAGCCGTGTCCGCCTCAGTTTCATGCTGGTCCGATCACAACAGATGTAACATCAGTGGTGTACTGACCGTCTTGAACTTAAAACTAAGTACGTTCATTAAATGTTGCTTTGTTCTTACTATTTATTCCGAACCTCTGACCTCGAATAAAAAAAGCAAATCTTTGAGTAACAAGGCTGAGAACCCTCTGGCCTACACAATACAGCCACACTGCTTATGATACTGAAGACCAACCAACATTTTTAATAGTTCGAAGCTGAAAACAGCCTCATTTAAGCCCCTTGTATCCAGATACTGTATGTCTAGATTGTGTGTTAACCTGCACAGAAAATTATCATTTCACATTCTTGGGAGGATTTCTCACACCAGACTTGACCCAACAGTATTTTATTGTGGTCAGCGGCAAGTTTATGTTCACAATTTACTTTACTATATAGTCCAGCACATCCCAGATCAACCCTGAATGCAGTTTGGATAAGTAGTTTTGGTATGACTGTATTCAGCGGTTGCGATCAGGTCACTCAATATGTACTGCACTGCTCAGCACAACAGGAACAAAACACTGACATTTAATAGGCCTTAGAAATGTGTTCCAATGTAAAACCACCTTCTAAATAAAGTGAGGATCAGAGGAACACACTGAAGGAGTTGATACATTTTCAGAAAAGCTTAAAAAGTACAGAGTGTAATTTCACAGTGTTGACATTTCACACGGAGACACTGATTAATTAAATAATTAATCAATTCATTACAATAATTAAGTTTTATTTAGACGAGCCGCGAATGCCAGATTTATAAAACTGTGGCCGATGGGTGTTGCTGTGACAGTTTCGTATTGCTGTTAAGTAATTTTCTGTTTCTTCGACCAGCTGCACCTGCAGTTCGGCCGCCTCTCGGAGCTGGCACTTGTGGCTCATTATCGCTGGAGGTAAAACCAGCCGCCTGTCTAATTTTAATGCGCTTGCTTAACCGTTAAAGCCTCTTTTAAATGTTGCATTTTCCCGTTTCCGTCCACTCTGCTGTGTGTTTGTTGTGTAAACAGGGAAGTTTTGGAGCGGAGCGGTGTCAGTTTTGTTTGCCATTTCACTGACACTGACTCACTACAATCAGACGATAAAGATAGTGATCTCAGTTTGTGTGTGTGTGTTGGTGACAGAGAGGGAAAGCAAATGAGAAGGGTGAGGTCTTACCTGCTTGATTTTCTGGGCTTGCCAAAGCTGAAAAACAAAAGGACAAAAGAAAAACTTTCACTTGTATTAAAGTACGAAACAGTTCGTGTTTCATAAGTATTGGTGTGTGCTTATAAATGCAACATAAAATGCAAAACAAAAACTTTAACCTCCTTGCAAACCAGCCACATACCCTCAGTGTCCCTCTGTATTATTTTAATTTTCACAGCCAAACAAAGAACTAGACAACACATTTATTGCCAAACCATTCAGCATATATGGGTTTTATTACCATACATATGAATTACATCATATGCACTCTTGTTTATGTTAGTATCATGCAAAAGAAGACGATGATGTATGTTGTGAATTGGCGCTATGTAAATAAAATTGCATTGAATTGAACTGTCTTGTTAGTAGCACTGGATAAGAAGTGTCCTGTGGATGAACAGTGCTGTATGTAGGAGTATCAAGTCAGCACACAAGAGTTGTATCATCAGGGCTTTGCTGAACACTGAGTTCTGAGGGGAGAGATCTTAGAACTAATTCTATTTAGACCAGTCGTTCCAACATTTAATAGTTATTTTGACTGTCCAGAATTAAAATGACCAATATCAACGTCATTTTGAAGAAGTCAATATTTTAGAATACATATCGATGTCATTCGGACCAGTCAGAACCACAGTAAGCAAAATCTGCAATTCAGTTTAAACTAGTGAGAATAACAGTTGCAGACATCTGAAACATTATAATGACCAGTATGAATTGCACATGAAGCAGCCAATGCAAATCTTCCTATTGGATATTTGCTCCGTAAAGCATTTGAACAGCGTTAGCAGGTATAACGGTAGTTGCTGCGGTGGATAAGATCATTAGAAAACACCATGAATAGAAAAACCTCATCAGCAGGAACTCTATTTAGAACGAGAGCTTCGATTTTTAGAGACTTGCAGTTGAAATTTACCAGAACTTTGGCCTCAGGCTGATCTGACATGGCGGTAAAATGGCTCACCACATGTCACAGTACGTTTGAAAAGCAAACTCCTCCGACTTGCTGTAGCTTCTGACGTAACTACAGATGTCTGCAACGCCATTTTGCCAAGTCTAAACTCTAATCCCAGATATCTGTAATTAAATATCGACTATCCAGAGACATCTACGACATTCTGGAAAGTTCGAATTTACCTCAAGATATCTAAAAAGGACAAAGTAGACAGAATGAATCAGCAGCTAAATTGTGAATATCTCGTAATCGTAGCATCGTCAAAGCATTGTCATTTGTCGTAGGAAGAACCTCATTGTAGATATTTGAAATGTTCTTTTTGACAAGGCTCGTAATGTTGTGTTTAAAATCTTTACACTCACACTCTTCAAAGGAAAACACTCCTTCCTTTGTCACCACACAGACTCACTTGATCCTAAATGAGTTTGTCAGCCTTAGTTTGGGTTACCTGAGCATCTGTCACTCCTGGAGGCAGAGTTCCTTGTTTGAAACGGTCAAGCAGCTCGACAGACTCCTGCAGCCGTTTCTGATGTGACAGAAGACGAAAGTCAACAAACTGTAGAACTAAGTCTGGGCAGTCTTCCCTGGAGAGTTTCGGGCAGCTTAGATGTGCGTTTCTTCCTCCTCAGCTATGTAAGCCGCACGGCTCAATGTGCGATAATTGTGCTTCACTAAAACTTTCATGCTGATTTTCAGTTGACAAATGAGTTTCCTAAAAGGTAATGAGAAGCTTTCTGTGGTGTGATCACTGTCTAATGCCGAGCAAAATACAAGGTCATGTGGACCAATTTGTTCTAATGAGCTTGCCGTGTACGTGTGTGAGTGTGTGCACGTTCGTTTCTCATGTGTGCGGCAGTGTTAGGTGTGCACTTATTACTGTGATCGTATGCAAATGCCCCTGTTCCGCTCTCATCATTGGGGGCAAGTTGAGGCTTCTCCAGGCCCAGCAAGGTGCAAGATAAGTGTGTGTGTGAGCAAACACACTTCCCACCCCGTACGTCCACACCTCATCGCATCCCAGGAGTTACTGCCGCTATTACTGTCACCAAAGAGCCCACTAACAGCTTCATTACCCACAGCACCAGAGCTCTGATGGCTCCATGAACAGAATTACCACAACACAACCGAGAGCCGTGTGACGACGAGCAGAGCAGCGCAGCACTTAGACAGAACAGCCTGCTAAATCAAAAGGCACACGTTTGCTCTTAGTAACTGAGAATCCACAAGTATGTTAATAAACTAAGTCTTGCTAAATGATTAAAAAACAAGGTCAGACATTTAAAGAAGGCAAAAACCACTGTCAGATTCAGTGCCTTCTATATCTGATTCCTTTTCTCTCTATTCTTTCTTAATTAAAAGATGCCCCAAAGATGTTTTATATAACAACATTTTGCTTCCATTTTTGGCCTAGTTAAAAAAAACCCATCTATTATCTATACATCGCTTAATCCTCTGTAGGGTCGCGGGGGGCTGGAGTCTATCCCAGCCGACTCGAGCAAAGGCAGGGGACACCCTGGACAGGTCGGCAGTCTATCACAGGGCTACACATGGAGACAGACAATCAAGCACACTCTCATTCAAATTTATAGTTAACCTCAGCATGTTATTGGACTGTGGGAGGAAGCTGGAGTACCTGGTGAAAACTCACGCTGCACAAGGAGAACATGCAAACTCCACACAGAAAGATCCCAGGCGTCCTAACCGGGACACGAACCAGGGATCTTCTAGCTGTGAGGCAATGCTGCTAACCACTGAGCCACCGTGCAGCCCGTCCAGTTAATTATAAGATGTAAAAAATGCAAATAAGACATATGCATTAAAATCATACATCTCAGACTGTCAGATTTCTACTTTTTCTTGCTTCTCAATCAACGCAGTTTAATTTCATAAGGAGAATTTCTGCCTATTAAGTGCAAAACAAAAGGAAAGTTGAATTTAGATCCCTTCATCTCCACACGTATCATCTGAATGTCTCTGAAAAATCAGTGGAGAACAGCTGCTGTAACACATGCTCAGTACCCCATCTGGCAGTTTGAGAGATCTGCACCAAATTGAACGGGCCCTTAATCTGTCTATGCTCCGACTCTCTATCAAGTTTTGTGAAATTTGGCCTGGAAATTTTTATATTTTTTTTGCAGTCTGACAAAAAAAACAGGGGCTGAAAACATAAGTTCCCCTCAGCTCCTGCCTTAGTAGAGGAAAAAACGTGAAAACACTGCAGGAACAGTCACTGCCTCTTAAAATCTATGAAACCTTTCCTTTTACACCAGGTTTTTTGTATTTTTTGAGAACTGTCTGTTGGTTTTGACTTGGGCTGGGGCTTTGTTAATGCGACATCTGGTCTGGGTCTACGTACACTATGCTATCCAAATCATAGTAGCTGTAGTTTTTTTTGATTAAATTTAAATTTGTCACAAAGAGAACATTTTAACTGAAGCACTGTGGTGTTACAGAGATGTCCTGGTCTCTGAATTATATCCCCAGACATAAGAAAACATGCTTGTGTGGCAGCAAAAATTACATCATCATCTTTACATCTGTTTAAGTGGGGCAGAAGCGCAAACGTTATCACTCCTAATAAGATCACAGCTCATCACATGATCTGTCAAAATAATCACAACATGATTTTTTCTTCTGCATGTCACTCAGCCTTGCACTTTAAACACTCTGATTGCATCTCTGTAGCTTTGTAACACTAAAAGCTGCTTTACGCTACATTTAATCTGCTTACAAAACACTTTGTAGATTGTGGTAACTCCGTAGTTGGTTGTATTGTTAATTCTGTCTATTCTATTCACAAGACACCAAAACTGATTGCTCTATTGTGGGTCAGCAGTATGATATATGATATACAGATGGTAAAATCCACTGCGAATGGTAGCATAGGACCAGGAGAGGTAATCTGAACAGCAATAAATGAATAAGTAACTCTATCCGCTCACTAATAAAGCAAAAGTTACAGAGTCCCACACCCGATAAGGCCGGATCCATGCAATAAATCAATAAGTGTCTGTACCTCTGTCACGAAGAGTGTTCTGGGGTCAATCACATCCAAGAAGTGCCTGAATCGACCAAAAAACGTGCTCTAAAAGAAGAAGAAACACATAAAAACACTCATAAACTGAATAAAAATCCATAAAATGTTGTTTACATGGCCATTTCTAGCACTAAAGAAGAATTATTTTACATTAAATATAATTAAGAGTGAGACCTACTAATTAGACTATAAATGTGTTTGTGCTCTTGTAAGTTTTTCAAGATGTAATCGCTGGAATATGGAAGTGGGGATGAATAAATTAAGAAGATCTAACTTTCCACCAACTCCACAGGTGAAATAAATGTAATTTTGGCTCGAGTGTAGCCAGTAAAATCAGCTTCTGGATTGTTTCTTCAAGCAGAGAAGAAGAGATTCCAGCTGTCACCCAGTAAACAGCGATATTACAGCTCGCCAGCTGTTCTAACACACCAGGTGGAGGCTCCTCATTAATGCCTCTGACAAACTGTTTCGTATCTGCATCTTTTAGGGACCCGAATGCACTCGCACCGCTTGCAATTAATTCCTATAATGACTGTGCCAAAAATACCTTTCGATCATTTATTCATAACTGAGCATAAGGAATAATTTGGGAGATACAGAAACACAACCACGCAGCCTTGAAAGCCACCCGTCCCTCCCTAACTTGAGTTTAATTACACTAACTGCTAATTTGGATGAAAATCTGGTATCTGACTCACTGCTGCGCCTTGTGACTTCCTGAGCATATGGAAGGTTGGTAAAAACATGGTTAGAGGGAATAGCTTTTTAAATCTGTTAAATTCAATTATTCAACAGTGCCAGACCGACTTGACTCGTGTGAGGTGACACTGGTGAACAGTGGAAGACAGGGGACCAACCCTAACACTTGCTCAAAGGCGAGAAGCAACTAAATGTGCGTTAGACTGTATTATGTGGCCTAAATGATTCTTTTAAATGTCATACTGATCATAACAGTGCCTTCTGTGCTGGAAGTTTCGCTCGCTTGTGTTGAATTCACTCTCTTGTGTATAATTTGCAGTCTGATGTCAGTGCTTTCATTACTGATCCCATCCTTCCTGAATATATTTTGAGTTTCCGTGTCTATGCCATGTATACATCAAGCGCTACTACATTTTTAAGGCAAATTCCACATTCAAAAGAGCAAATTCAATGCCCCAAAGCTCTTTATTACGCCCCAAAGCTCTGCAACATACTGCCGGGGGCAACATTGGGGAAGCCAGCTCAGTGAATGTTTTTAAAAGCAAGCTTAAAACTTACCTCTTCACTTTAGCTTTTAACTAGCACCTGGCATTGCTTCTGCACTTTGCACTATAAGAAACTTATTTTTTTAATGTTTTATTTGATTTTAATTTAAATTATTAAATTCATTGAATTTTTTGGTTTGTTTTGCTTTGCTTATTTTATGTGAAGCACTTGGTGGATTTCCTTTACTGTAAAGCACTTTGAGTTGCATCTCCTGTATAAAAGGTGCTATATCAATAAAGTTTGATTGACTGATTGATTGATTCAGCCATGGCATTTCACATTAAGAAGAAAAAAATATATAAATACAAACAGTGCTTACTTTACACAATGCAAACATATGTATTTAAAACATTTCTTTCTATTATTACTGTATTTACCATTAGCTACTTAATTACACAGGTCCTCTGATTTAGCATTGCATTTTCATATAGTAAAGTTGGGAAACTCACAAAAGGCAGATAAAAAGATGGCTGGTCAAACTCAAAGCAGCAGAGTCAAGTACTTTTTAATTTAAATCTTAGTTAAGATCATTTCTGTCTACTAAATTCCTAAGTCCATGCTCTGAGACAAGATGACTCTTTTATCCTTCTTTATTGTTATTGGTGTATGCATATTAATTTACTTATTGGAACAGCCTTCTTCTTTTAATCAAATGTTCCTCCTCCATTGATATTGTCAAGAAAAACCTCAAGACGAGCATGTTTTTAATGGTTTTTGACTGGTCTTAATGGTCTCAATTTTTCATGTTTATTGTATTTTAGAAATTGAACTTACAAGTTGCTGTCCTGTTTTGTCAGTTAAAGTACTTTATACCATTTTATTTTGTTTAACTATTTGATTGCACTAATTTTATATTGTCTATACATTTATACTTTTTATTGTCTATTATAATTGTATATTGCCCGTCTGCACATTATTTTTTGCTGTACCTATAAACATGTACAACACTTCATTTTTCATTTTCATTTAATATATTTCAGACAAGCTACAGTATCATAAATACATAATACAAAAAAATAACCCAAACCAAATCCAACACCCAGAATAATGTCTGAAAACAAGTAGGATGAACTTGAACTTATTAACTCCTACCTGCAGGTTGTTTTTAAACCTGCTTCATAAATAAAATTAAGTTGATTTGATTGATTTGAGTGTTTTTCATTGTTGTGCTAAAACTATTAGCAGTGTCCCTCAATACACAGGCTAAAGCGGTTAAAATCAAATGAAACCTTCTTAATACTGCTATTTATTTAAACATAGTTCAATAAAAAATATCTGAGAATCCATATAGAGCATTTCATTGCGATTTATTTATTTATTATTGCAATTTTTCACCTCTATAGCCAGCTACAAATTGTTAGCTGCTAGCCTAACTAGCTGTCAGGTTAGCTATCTTTACCTGTGGAACGCATCACCAATCAATACTATTGATCAGCCACCTTTTTGGCTCATTTTGCCATGAGTGACACAGTAGCATCGATGTCTCTTTTATTTCTGAGCTCCTAACAGCATTTATTACCTGGAATATTTCATTTTTAACGACAGTTTTATCATGTTTTGTTGAAAAAAATACCGTTGGGAGACTTTTCCTCACGCGCTCCCTTAAAAACTCAAACTTTGTCTATTAACTTCTAACTTTAAAAAAATATATCATTACTGTTCAGGAAGCTTTAAAACGGAGAAAATGTCATTTATTAAACTTGTGCTGGTTTTAAAATGAGTATATAGTGTTTACCCGGGCACACTAAGGAACACCACTGCTGACCAGATAAACATCTAATGCTAATATAGCACTAGAATGCTAATACGTTAGCGGGATGTAAATTGTTTAGCGGGCTAACTACCTCCAAAAAGCACCTTTTATTACCTGAAATGGGGATAAATATGCAAGCACGTATGTGCAGACGCAGAAAAGTATCGATCTGATGTGTGTACAGCTGCCTCAAGTTCACATGGGAAGTTGCAGCTTCTGTTTTAGACTTTGGCTGAGTTAAAAATGAAAGTACCTGGTCGAACCGAGACGTGCCAGACTGGAAGCTCGGATATTCAGACATGCTGCAGCCGCTAACTTTTCCAGACACTCGTCTCCTCCTTCTCTGTGGTCACTAAACGCCTTTTTTCCACAAACACTTGGTGCAGCAGGAAAGCTGTGTGGTCAGCTGTCATCGGTAGGGTTGCACTATGGGTAATGTAGTTTTCCCGGCCCGCTTTTTCTCCAACAGGAAGCGGCTCCTAAAAAGAGGACTACATTTCCCAGGAGGACGTGCTTTGTTTTTATTGTTTTAAAAGGGCAGTTGACGGTGAAAGAGATGCCTGAGATAGGAGAACAACTGAAATAAATTATATATATTTTAAAAATGTAATGCTCTTGGTGGCTGCACAGAGGGACGTTTGAGTTTAGAGAGGATAACATAGCCCCCTAGTGGTGACTTTAAATTAAAGTCAGGAGTAGTTTGTGATTTAAAAAAACATGCAACACAGCTGCAGAAATGACAGTTTTTAACATTAACAAAGTAGAAACAACCAATATCAGTATACGATTCATTGCAGTTATTGGATTATATTGTAAATAAATACTGATTGCATGTGTCTGTGTTACTTAAAATAAGATCAAGTAGAACTTTATTAATCCCAAAGAAAATTTGTGTGCCAGATATGGCTCAGAAACAAAATTACACAACATGAGAATAAATGGAAAAAGTAAAAGGATATAAGTACAATACATTACTAAAAATAAAATCAGTAAAGTGAAATAAGACTGGAATTTTTTAAAAAGTAAGAATACCAATAATGATTCTGAGGTAGTAAATTAATGTTAATATCGAACCTGAAATTGGAATATTGCACTTTAAAAATTAAATATTGCACATGAAGTTGAAATATTGCACCTGAAAAATAAATGAAAACACATGATACTGAAACTGATGTTGCGCAAACTATTAAGGAAAGCAGTATTGCAAGTGGTATTGTTATTGTTCCAATTTAAGTGTCTGATGTTTCCAATGTCATTCCTGCAGAAATGGGAAGAATTATACAGGTTGTTGGTCAGCTTGAGTACATATATCTAACCTTGTCTTCAATAACACTCGCAGGCTTCAGGGTATTTCTGTCGTTTTTGAAATCTAGTATCAGTCCCTGTGACTTAGCTGGTATTGTAGCAACACCTTCACTTGGTCAAAACTTAAATTCCTTGTTGACAAGATCTCTGCGCTAAAGTCTTCATCCAGTCACTTGGCTTTAGATCCTTCTGTCCTCCAGTGTGCTCAGCGGCCTTTAATCTGTGTGGGGGAAAGACGCTGAAAGAAAATGCAATCCAAGAATCAAACTGAAAAAAAATCTCATTTTAAAAGTGAAATTAATGTTTGTATTGTGGAGGCTGGACTCATTGCCTCAGTGTGTCTTCAAATGGAATTTAAGCTCCTTCTGCACCAATATGTTTTATGAAGACGAGGTTGAATCTTATTTAGCCTGCGTGGTCATATTCAAAGTGGTTGCTACCTCTGTATATTTTCTCTACAGCATCCCAGCTGGTTTGGACTTCCACACTAAAGAACTGATAAAGACAAAGCAAAAAAGGTGTAATCACAGGATCCGTGAGGCCTGTCACTGGCAGCAACATCTGTCTGACAAAGCAAATGATTCACTCAGTAAATACTGAGTTCAGCATCACTGCAACAGTCCAGTCAAAGCTATTCATATGGTACATAAAGGTTAAGACCCTGCAATGTAATTTATGATGTGAATTCACCCGAGTAATTTAAATATTACAGTTAAAACTCTACAAAATCATGTAAAATACGAATTTGCATGACTTTATTGAATATTAAGGCTAAGATCCTATGGAATACACCCATATATAGGTACATGTATCCAACATTTGTGTTACCAGATAAGCTGCTTTTTGGAATTAATGAATGTATTTGCGATATTGCCAGACTGGAAAAGAACTCCCTAAACCTTTATCAGCAGAATTCAGAGTTAAAATGCATTAAAAGGTTACTGAATAGTAGTTTATTTAATCCTTTTGCTTCCCCCTTTACACTGTAAAAATGCAACTTTAAGTAGCAGAAGGAGAAAGGAGAAGAAACACAAACAGCTAAGTTAGTTTAACATGTTCCTGAATGTTTAGTGCAAAAAATAAGACAGCAAAGTTCTTATTTTACTCTCCAACTCTGAGTGCAGACATGAAATCTCGCTGTCAACAAGGAATTATTATGATTAAAGAAAGAATCACCACCAAACATACGGTGAGCAAGAAACACAAAATATTCTTTATTAAATATACAAAATTTGTGAAACAGAATTGCATCACGGATTGTAAACTTTCCAATCTCACATACTACCTTAAGCACATTCCACCAGCTACACAGTCGAGGACAAAATACAATCAGTTGAAACTTAAATAAGAAACTCTGTAAAATGGAAGACATGAACGAGGATGCTTGTTTCTTGCACTCTGGTTAAGTGCCGAGTCACATTTAAAATGTCTCTACAGTCGTCTATGCACTGGATATTGCGATCGCACAGCAGAACTGAGATGACGAGACGCTTTCCGATGTGTTGTGTTATGCTTTGAGCTCACTGGCTAATCATCGTTGTGGTGTCGAAAGTAGGCCGAGTGCTTAAATCACAGAGCGATTAGAAAGTGCAGTACGGTGTAAAGTACATCTAACTATACCGAGATCAGACAGACGGGTACAGTAGAGTTTTCTTCTGACGATTAAGTAGTGCAAGAACATCCACAAATGCTGTTAAGAGTGGCATCATATCAGAATACTTTATGGTGTATCGATCTGCTCCATAGATTAAGTTTCAAGGCTTTGTCTTTTTTTTTTATTGTGTGTGTTTTTTAAGTTTTTTTTTATATATATTTTTTTTGGCATTTCACAAGAAATCACTGTAACTACTCAGTTTCTATTGGTATGCATACAATTTATTTTTGTGCAGTGACCTAAACGATATCATAACAAAGCTTTAGAAGAATAAAAAAAAAGAATAAACTCTCAGTGAACAGATGGCTTTTCTTTTTGTTTTCAAAACCTGCCCCGAGCCCCGACAAGTAAAATGAAGTGCGAGATTCTCAACGAACGGAACAAAAATAAGGCAGCATTTGGCATTTCAATACGGCATATATGCTGTAAAACGCGGTATATATCCCTTTGTAACACCTGAAAGCAGTGTAAGCGGTATGCGTGCTCGTGGAAGAAGCAAGATGTGACACCGAAAGGAGGGAAGTCGAGTACCAGCATGTCGCAGGCATCTTCTCCACGATAACGCACATGTGGGAAGGCAGAAGCATGAGATCAGAGGAGCTGCGATGGCTGATCTTGATACTGACTGGATACTGAGTGATACTGTCTTCACCTGATAACACCGTGACCCCTACGAGAATCGAGTTAGCTTATGTGGCTGAGCATTATGGGTAAATTTCAAGACATGCCCGTGGAACGAGAAGAAAGGAAAGAGAGGAAGGAAGCAAGCAAAAGATAAACAGCACTTACCGTGCGCCGGAAAAGCAAAACCATTCACTTGCTGGCTAAGAACACTTTTGAACATTCAGACGCTACAATCGGTTCCCAGTGTTGTGCACGTGACGAAGCTGAACTCTCACACAGCTCATTTGGTTTGTAGGTTCAAAAAACTAGTCAGAGCACTCGGTATTTATCATCAGGGAACGTTTGCAGGGTGTCAATCCAAAAACTAACAAGTATATCAACTGGAAAAAGTGACAGAAGCACACTAGTGGTTTCACACATTTACTCATGAACCAGATTTTGTGTTGACTTGACATCAATTCTGACAATTTTCCAAAATTTGCTTCAAGATTTAACTTCAAATTTCTTCTTCCTATTTAGCCAGAGTTTGTGGATCATCTTAGTCAAGCCTCAACTTGCACCAACCTGAAACATTTTGCTGCCTTTGTTATGATATTTAGTGATGCAGTAATGTTATGTATAACAGTCGTGGTAGGCTGGGGTTCACATTAAGGGTAGTCTGACTGACCAGATGGAGGCTTCGGGGCTCATTCCGTCATTAGCACGCCACAGTTTTCAAATTCGCCTTTACTGCAGATTAAAACCTCCAAGCAGCAACCTAGATCTTGAACGTTTTACACATGTTTTAAAGAAGATTTGGATTGTCAAATAATGCAAGGCTTCACTGTCATTAGTGGGGCACCATCACTGCATCCTGGGCTTAGCTTCGCTCTAGATGATTTTCAAGTCCCCCAACTACAGCAAAAACCTCCAAACACCAACCTGTACGCTTTAAATGGTAAATTTTGAGAAGATTTGGGTCATCAGCTAATACAAATTAGCACTTTTGATGGCACTGAATGCCTCCCTGCATGCAAATGTTCCATTAAAATGATTCCCAAGTCATTTTTTTGCAGGGGCACCATCACTGTATCCTGGGCTAAGCACCACCCAAGTTGATTATGATTGGCAAGCATTTTTAAAATCCAACCTCGCTACAGGAAAATCCTCCAAGCAACAACCCAGACACAGAAAATGACAAGTTTTAAGAAGATCTGGATCATCAAAAAAACGCAAGACTGGTTGGGTTTGTCAGCGAATTAGCAATTTAAATGGCAGTAACCGCATCCCTGCATGCAAATGTTCCACTAAAATGATTCCCCAATCATTTTTTTTGCAGGGGCACCATCACTGCATCCTGGGCTTAGCTTCACACAAGACGATTCTGACTGGCGAGCATTTTTAAAATCCCTCCTCGCTACAGGAAACACCTCTAGGCAGATACCTACACGCTGAAAATGAAAAGTGTTGAAGATTTGGATCATCAAATAACATGAGTGCTTGGTGTTTTCAGCAAATTAGCAGTTTCAGTCGTTATTTTGAAGGGGTACCATCACTGCATCTTGGGCTTAGCTTCACCCAAGATGACTGTAAATTGGTGAAGACTTTTAAAATCCCCCTTGCTAGAAGAAAAACCTCCAAGCAGTAGCCTACCTGCTGAAAATGACAAGTTTAGAAAGATTTGGATCATCAAAAAACGCATGACTGTTTGTTTTTTTCAGCGAATTAGCCAATTAAATGGCAGTAACCGCATCCCTGCATGCAAATGTTCCACCAAAATGATTCCCCAGTCATTAATTTGCAGGGGCACCATCACTGCATCCTGGGCTTAGCTTCACACAAGACGATTCTGACTGGCGAGCATTTTTCAAATCCCCCCCTCGCTACAGGAAACACCTCTAAGCAGAAACCTACACGCTGAAAATGTTGAGTTTGAAGATTTGGATTATTAAATAACGCAAAATTGCTTGTTTTTTTCAGAAAATTTGCTATTTTAATGGCCTCCCTGCATGCAAATGTTTCACCAACACAATTCTGCCGGTCATTATTTTGCAGGGGCACCATCACTGTATCCTGGGCTCAGCTTTGCCCAAGATGATCCTAACTGTTTTAAAGAAATACAAACAAGCCAGGGTGTTTTTCTTTCTTTTGTAGCAGAATGATTATTCGATTCTCCATCACTGACAAAGTGCAAGACTACTTTCAAGGATTTTCTGTGCTTTAAATGCCAAAGCCTGCATAGCAGAGCCAAAGAAACTAGTCAGTTCATTAATTAGTGAACTGGCAGGAAACTAATAGCTTTGAAAATCTGTTCTTTTAAAGCAGAAATACCAAACATGTAACATTTCCAGCTTCTCAAATATCAGGACTTGCTGCTTTTCTTTTTTGTCATATCTATTAAATTCTATATCTGGTAGGTGGACAAACAGGAAGTTTGAAGATGTCACTAATGAAAACTGTGACATTTATCACTACTTTCTGACATTTTCTAGACTTAACGATTCATCTCCATCCATCATGAGCCTTATAGAGGGTTGTGGGCGGCTGGAGAACATCCCAGCTGACATTAGGCCAAAAGCGCAGCACATCCTGGACAGGTTTCCAGTCTGTGATGAATCTATTAATCACGAAGTAATTAACTGACATGAAAAGGCAACAAAATGGTCACTGTGGAAGATTTTTGTCTTGAGCAGTCTCTTTCACTGAAACCTACGGCTGCCTCGAAAGAGGGAAATCAATCTAGAACATGTTGATGTGCTGTGAAAATGGCAAAACCACCAGAGCAGCTCCTCAGATTATCAGCTTTCCTCAACACTTTTGCAGAAGTGCTGTTGGATATACGGCATTCTGGATTGAAACCCTACAGTCTTCTCTCTTTTGTGATTCGGTGACAGAAGGTGACAGGTGAGGTGAAAAGGAGGAATCAATGTTTCTACAATCAGGATCCCAAAAAATGGAAGCATCCGGGCCGTGAACCCGCCACCTGGCTTTGTGAACCTGAAAACAACCTGAGGACGCGCTACATTCAAAAACCCACTCGGACCGAACCTTCTTTTCGACGTGTTTCAGTACAGTAAAGCATGCCGGCCGGAAAAAACGTCGCCTCGACATCGCTCAGTGCCTAAATATTTGTATCAAAAAGGACAGCATAGCAGTGAAAAGACTAAAGAGCTGTTGTGGAGGTTAAGAGTGAACAGATGCGGACTGAACTGCAAACCCTTTGAACCCCCCGACGTCGTCACTTCAACTTGGAGCGGACTTGCAGGAGGGTGGGCTTCTGCTCCATGATGCGCACCAGCAGCGTGTCAATGTAGTCCTCCAGATCCTTGACCTGCGGCTTCAGCTTCCTCAGCTCCACCTCACGCTTGGCCAGCAACAGTTTCTGACGCTCAAACTCGGCCTTCTGCCTCTCCAGCTCGGCCTCACGCTGCACCAGCAGGGCCACCAGTTCGCTGTGGTTCAGGTGGTAGTACGAACCCGCTCCTTCTGTCAGGGACTGAAGGCAGACAGAAAAACATCAGGTGAATAAAAGAAATAACAACTGCAGCAGCCTGATATCCTTTCAATGCATTTCAATTTGATGCAAAAGACGGTAAATACACATGAACTGGACAGAAGCTTAATGAATCCTCTGTAATGTTGCAGCTAATTATTATTTTAATAATGAATTATAGTCATTTAGTCAACAACAATATGTCATTACTCTTTTATTAATTCCAAAATCATCTGCCTGAAATCAAACCTGATTAAAATCTATTAACATAAAATAAGAGCAACACATTATGAAGATGTTTTTTAAAGACTATAAATTATTTTTTAGCTACTGTGAGTAATTAGATTTTATTTTTTAATTACCTTTTTAATTATTCCCTCATTGCTGACTATTTATTGTAACTTAGGTATGTGCTTTTCTGATATAAGATGAGATGAAAAAAGATGAGATGAGAGAAGATTAGATGACATGAGATAAAAGATGAGATGAGATGAGACGAGAGAAGAGATGACATGAGATGACGTGAGATGAGAGAAGATGAGATGAGATGAGCAAAGATGAAAGCAAATGAGAAAAGACTAGACGAGACAAGATGAGATGACATGAGATGAGAGCAGATGAAAGGAGTCGAGATGAGAGACTTGAAATGAGAGAAGATAAGATGAGATGACATGAGATGAGAGAAAATGAGATGAGATGACATGAAATAAGATGAGATGCGATGACATGAAATGAGAGAAGATAAGATGACATGAGATGTGAGAAGATGAAAGAAGATGAGATGAGATGAGAGAAGATAAGATGGCATAAGATGAGATGATATGAGAGAAGATGAAAGAAGATGAGATGAGAAGCGATGACATGAAATAAAAGAAGATAAGAAGAGATGACGTGACATAAGATGAGATGCGATGACATGAAATAAGGGAAAATAAGATGACTAAAGATGAGATGAGATGAGACGAGATGCGAGATGAGAGATGAAAAATGAGATGTGAGAAGATGAGATGAGATGAAATAGGATGAGAAGGCATGAGATGAGATGAGAGAAGATGAAAGAAGATGAGATGAGATGCGATGACATGAGATGAGATAAGATGAGATGACATGAGATGAGATAGGATGAGATGAGAAAAGATGAGACGAGATGACATAAGATGAGAAAAGATGAAAGAAGATGAGATGAGAGCAAATGAGATGAGATGACATGAAATGAGATGAGAGAAGATGAGATGAGATGAGATAAAACTTCTTTAAATCTTGGCACAAGACTTTCCTTCAGGATTTACAAAGCTTTATCTTATCCTAGCTTATCTTACTTTACCTAAACTCAAAAGTAAAGTTAGCATCATTGTTGTGTGCTTTCAGTGAACAACATATCTAAGTTACAATAAATGGACTGCAATGAGTTAATAAGTAAAAATGCAATTAAAAAGTAAAATATAACTACATGTAGTAGCTAATATAAGCAACAACCAATTGTATTTTTATTATCTTTTTAAATAAAAAAGAACCTTCATAATATGTTAATCTCTTAATTTATGTCAGGCAGATGATTTGATGATTAATTAAAGAGCAATGAGATTTTGTTGTTTACTTATCTAAACTCACAGAAAAGATATCATTGTGTGCTTTTAGAAATCAAAACGCAGCAACTGTGTGAAGAAAAACTGAAAGACTGTATATCTTCTGCACCATCTAATACAAATCTAAACACAAGTCCAGATTATTAACCCACAAAATGCACATGTATCCTGTTGTTTGCCTCTGAAGGGCTTTATTGCAGTGTTATTCTTCTTTAAGGTCTATTTGTGGGTGGAAACCTGCTTCCAGGAGCGCTGCCAGTATTTGTAGTCCCACACAGTATTATTAAAACGCACCTTCTTCCTCTCTGTCTCGTGCTCGCTGATCTGGCTGCTCCTCCCAGGATGGATGGTGGACTTGAGCTTCTCCAGGCCGGTGGCCAGCACTGACCGCTTCTCCTCAGCCTGCATGGCAGTGGTCAGGGGCTTCACTGGGTGGGGGCTGGACGGACGACAACAACAGGTACACACAGGACACACACACAGTCAGGTATTACACTTCATGCAACACCTGTCCAGCTGTTAGGTTCACTCAGAGGAGTTTCAGGTGATGTAAGGTGAAAAATCTGGTTGCCAAACTGGAGGTCTCTCAGTTTTTGAGGCTATGAAACAGCCATTTAAGCACATTTTGGTCAAGTCTGTCTGTGTTTAATATAAAAGGAGACTGATACAGAGGTATTTAACTTACTGGATAAAGGTTTTTCATTTAAAAAGCAGCACAGGAAACCTGGGGGCAGTGAGAGCCAAAATAAATCAAACATAGCTGGTGGCTGTCGGTGACACTCGGAGCGTATCGCAATTAATATAGAATAGATGAGTTTTCATATTTGTGATAAAAGATTCCAAACTCAAGATTCATTCAGTCAGATTTTTCGGGGTTTATTATATTATATAATTCACGGTCCTCTATCACCAAGTCGCACTGGATCTCCCTGCACATATGACCACCTGTAACTCAAGTGTTTTGGTCAGGAGATCAAAACTGAGCTACTGAGATGAATCTTAAATTTGAAATATCTTATCATAGATTTATGTTCCCAAGGTTAAGACTGAACTGTTTAAATACACTCTGATAAATGACAAAATGCCAAATTCAAACATTAGTTCTCCGTTTTTCCAAAATATGGTTAGAAACTGTAAAATCTTAGGGGTTTTTGGAGCTAAAACAAGAACAACTGTTAACAGCAGGCTGCTGTACAGACTGACGATATGAACTGAACAAAAACACTTTGTTTTCTCAACAGTTCATGAAGCTCTGTTTAGAGTATATTAAGGCTGCTAAGAATGTTATTGCAGTGTATTAACTTCACACTGATGCACTAACACAGGTCATTTTTCACATTTGATTAAACATTAGGTTAAATTTATTTCCTTTTTGCCTAAAACATGTTTATAAACTACAATTTTACCTCACATAGCTGCCTCTGAATAAATGTTCTCAGTCCATGAAACTGTAACTTGCCTTATCCTTTAGCCTTTGTTGTTTTAGTGCTACATGTGTTTTTAATGTCCAACAGAGCGGATAGATCCTAATTCTGGACATGTTTGTATTTATGCTTCATGTCTGCGATTAAGAGTTTTTTAGATTTAAAAATAAGAAAATGTAATAATTTAGAGTCAGTAGTTATGACTGATGTTAATTACAGTAAATACTATATAAATACAGTATAAATACAGGAAAGTCTAAAGAATTAAACTCATATTTTACTGCAGAGTACTGTCGTATAACTATATAGTAGTTAACTGTTTCATTAAATCACAACACTATAAATATAGGAACATACTGGAAGCTAACTATACAGTATATTTGCACAGAGAAGGCCTCAGCTTTAACATTTGATTAAAACAAATTCAGATACAACTGTTTGAGCTATTTCATAATCGTGCTTTTTAAGAGCTAGTAAATAAAATGGCAGTTTTAAAGTAAGACAAGATTCTTAAAATGCTTTTGTCTGTGTTTTCATGAACTAGTAAACCAGCAAGCAGCCAGCAGAAAAAATAGCTGCAGTGTAATTGCTGTGTTACTGACAATCACAGGTTATTAGCATTCAAATGTTACTGTTAAAATGCATTAAAATACACCCAGAGCATCACCTACAGTTAACCACCAGACTACAAATGTTCTTTGTTTGTTTTGTTTTTTTGTTATTATTCTCTCTATTTAGTGATTTAGGGCTTAGATCAGCCTTTCAGGGACCACCAGGCAAATCTGATGGGTCTTAACATGATTAAAATGGATACGAAACTTTTAAAAAATGTCTTTCTCTTACAGAAGATAATAAATAATATGTATTTGTTGGACAAATATAGTTTAACATTGCTCAAACTTGTGCATTTGGAAAACTGGATTCTGTCCCTTTAGGCCTGAACATCCTTCAAATTAAACAACAAATGAAGGAGTCATAATGTCTACATGAGGGATCAGAAGCTTATTTTACAGAAGTCACGAGTCAAAAAAGCTACAGTTGAACTTTTATACTGAAAATCACAAACAACACAGCCGTAGCTCGCTTTGATTAGAGACGCAACACCTAAATAAATTAGCTTTTCACGCGGACGGGCTGATAGACGCCACTGTTTCTCTGTTTAATCAGATTACCTCGCATGCTAGTCAGTTAGCTAACAATCGATGGTTCAGCTGAGACGACGGCTCAGCAGTAACACAGGAAAGATGAATTTCCTGTGTCAGTGACCTACATTTAGGAGGAAATCTTAGGTTCAGAGAGAGACACTGTCCTGTGGACCTCCAGGACGACACCAGACATGAAACATCTCTTCACGTTAAGACCGAAGGAGGTTATGCAGGTGTAAGAACCCTCATTAGAAGAAACGCTGGTGAAAATTAAAACCATCTTAACCCCCCCCCCCAAGAGGCTTTAATGCATGCACTGGTGCAATCAAACATGTTTAAAATGTGTTATTACCCCGAGGTGGAAAGGAAATGCCCTCAGTGACAAAACAACACCTTCTCCGTGTCGTAGAAGAGCCACGTTTCTGGTTGAGATTTTTGGCAAACATTGTGTGACGGGGGGGGGAGGTGTGTACGTGTGAGTGTGCGTGTGTGTTTGTTGGGTGGGAGGGGGTGTGTTTGGTAGGAATCGGGGGCAAAATAATAACTGCTAATTGGCTCGAGGCTTTGTTTCCCACAGCCAGGACACATATACACACAAGACACCTGCACCAGAGTCCTGTTAGCGCCAGTTTGCATCATGTGTGTGGTTTTTTTCCAGTGTCACACCACGAAGGAGAAACCCCCACAGAACAAAAGAAGCAGGCGGAAGCTTGAGCGGCAGGAGGAAGACTGAAGAGGCGACAGGATAGAGAGATCTTGGGGGGGAAAAAGGTGCTTCCTTTTTCCACCTTTGTCTCCTCACCTGTGCTGCTGCTGATTGGCTGCCTGCTGCTGCTGCTGCTCCCGCGGCATTGGCTCGGCGGCTCGCAACGGCGGCGGTCTCGCGGAAGCAAAGGGAGGGAGGAGAGAGAGCGCTACGGGGGAGCTTTGAGGAGTTAGAGAGGGAGCAGAGGAGGTCAGAGAGGGGAGGTCGGAGGAGGAGGAGGAGGGCTCTTGTATCGCGCCTGGATCGCTACCGAACGACGGCAGGAGGAGTTTGTTGAAGACAGGTGCCAGTGTGCCTTCAGAGTGGGAGCGGTGTAGCGTAGCATTTAGCGCCTGAGGGCATTTTGCATCAGCTAAGACGCCATGATTGTTTGCTGCACCTCCTTCGCTCACGTGGGAGTCTGCTAAGCCCCCTCCTATCGTGAAGCTCGTCTGAATAGCCTCAGTTTGATTGTTTTCTCCGCCACATGGTGCATTTGTGGGATTTACAAGGCCGCAGAGCGTCGAGTTCGCAGAGTGAAGGGTCTCGTTCGGTTCTTTGGAGGCCGGCCGAGACTCGCAGGTTTGGTAACCCTGAGAGTCGGTGCTGACGTAGAGGCTTTGGAGGAAGCTGCTGGAGCTCTGGTCGGAAATCAGAACGCTGTCCTGGCTGATGTTGAGGAAATCGTTGAGAAATGGTGAATCCTGCCCTCCTAAATCTGGGGAGGAGGTTGTGATGTTTAATGATGGGGGTGGTGTGGAGGAAACTTCATCATCTGCTGCCTTAGAAAAAGCCTCATTCGTGCATTTTTCTCCACTTTCACTGGATTTTGGTTGAGTTTCGGAGAATTTTGGTAAAAGATCAGGTTGCAAAACACTTGAACTCTTTAGCGTCTGAGTATCTGCAGCTTCGGTTCTTGTCTCCTCAGGCGGCGGATGTGAAACCTCAGAGGATCGCGGCACCAAAGTTCCCTCCAAACCGCTCGAATCTGCCTTGTCGGCTTCCTGAGCGTCGTCAACTAGAGTCAGATCATTCGACCCGTCAGCGGCGTCGTCTTCACACTCCGAGGGCCTTTCATTTTTCCTCGCGGCTGACTCACGGGATTTCTCAATGCCCGGGATGTTGCTTTCAGCTTCCTCAGAGGAAGAGGATGCGGAGAATTTGTCAGAATGAGACGAGAGGCACGACAGGAAATCGTCCTCCGCCGAACTGCCGAGACCCGAGGAGCTGGGATCCGGAGAGCTGCTGTTTGGTTGTGCAGGCGAGGAAGTTTGACGCGTGTTAGTGAAGTCATTAGTAGAGTCTCGTTTAGTTTCAGTGCAAGCTAAAGAGTTAGTGGAAGTATTTAAAGCCGTCTCAAAGCTTCTGTGTTCCGGGATTGTCTCAAGGAATTGTGGGAAAGCGTCAAGATGATGTGCGTTCTTCGCCTGGTTGGTGGGTTTATGCGCTTCGAATAAATCACTCGTCCAATCCTGGTGATGCAGCGCCTCGTTCACGTAGGGTAGTAGTGCTCCTTTACTATTGCAGCGCTGCAGCTGATGGTCACTTGCTGTGTTTCGCTGTGTTTTGCAATCTGTGGCAAGATCCTCGGGAGACTGCAGCCTGCCAGCAGCAAACGCTTCAAAGGATTCGTCCCACTCTGAGTTCAGCTCCTCCACAGACATGAAAGGGTTGGAATGCTTCTTGACCAGAGGTTTCCTGGCCTCCGTGGGAGCTGGAGGAAGGGGTCGCTCCCCAGCTTTGGCCATCACTTGGCTGTTTGCCTCAGCGATGGAGCCCTCTGTGGTTTTGTTTGGGTTACCGGGAAAGAGTTGAGCTATGGGGGGCCGGGAGCTGGAAAGAAAGGGCAGAGGAGGCAGCGGAGGGTTTAGCTGCTGAGTGGTTAGCATGTCCTCGTAGAAAGGGTTGTGCTGCAGGAGAGAGAAGAAAGGGTTGCAGGGGGAGATGGGAGGCGGTGAGGACTGTGAGGGGCAGAAAGGGTTAGAGTGGTGCAGAGAGGAGGCAGCTTCTACCGGGGAACCCGAGGGGAGGTGACTGGGTGGAGGAGGAGGAGGTGGGTGGGGGTCAGTGCTGGGCTCTAGTGTAGGTGAAACCACCAGGCTGTGAAAGGAAGGACACGGTCCTCACAATTAGTCAGGACTGTTCACACAGATTATTAAAACCTGCAGAAGGTTTATCTGTCAAATCACACCTTAAACATAGACTTTCACAGACCTCTCATGTAAAATCAGCCATTTTTATTCATTGAAACATTATTTTCATCAACCCTGGGCAGATTTGTTGCTTATCGCAGCTTATTAATATTATTTAAAGCTCTTTCTTTGTCCTTAAACACCCTAAAAGCTGCAGTTACTGAATTTTTGGCCACTAGTGCACTGTAAAAAAAATCCCCTGAGAAAACAGTGAAAATCTGCCAGAAAAATGATGTTAAAAAACATAATGTTCCTGTGAAAATAATGGCAAATATCTGTCAAATAGTTATATTTTTAGCTCATTTAAACAGAGGATAAGAGTCATTTTAAAACTACCATCTGTAAAAATACAGATTTTTGTAGATATGTGCAGTTTTGGCCTGTTTTTATTACTGTTAACATGTAAATTAGTAGTTTTTACTTATTATTAAATTATTATCTGTAATTTAACACAACAGGGGGAATCTGTAAAATAACAGTTCAACAAATTATGTACCATTTTTCAGTCCTTGACAATTTTTCGACACATGTCTGCAGAATAATATAATTTTTCGCGGGAAACAAGGGTGTAATTTTAAGGTCAAACATAAAAAACAAATAACCTAATGATTTTCCTGTGGTTTTAAAAGATATCTGGAATTTTAAAAAACAAGTAAAATCTGTAAAACAACAGACAAAAAAATATTTATCATGTTTTAGTCCTTAACATACATAATTTTAAAGAAATGTTCTCTTTCAATACAGTAAAAATGGCGTAATTGTAAAAATGCAGCTATTTTATGGAGATGTTGTTTACAGTATTGGCCTTTTTTCACATTAACGTAAATTATTTTTGTGTGATTTTCCTAGTTATTATCAGTTATTTAACAAACCAGGGAAAAATCTGTAAAATACCAATATACCAATATTCCAGAGATATTGTCGTTCAAACAGCCTCAAACTTCAATGTGCAAAAACGTGGTGAAAGTGGGTCAAAATATTTTTTATCTGGGAAAAAATTTGAGACATGAAGCTAAAATTTCACAAATATCTTTATAAATATCCACATTGCATACCATAAAAATATCAGGCAGATCAGAGAACAGACATTGCTCTACAGGTTTGATCATTTGAGACGGATTGAACCACATATATAAAGACAAACTCAGCATTTTAGAGCATTCTAAAGTTTTTAAAAATCTGCACTTCTGAAAAACACTATGTGCATGTAGACAAGACGCCCAAATGTAAAGGACGATGCTTGTTTTGCAATAAATTCCTATTAGTGTAGACAAGGCCTTGAGCTTACTGAAAACATGGCATGGAAGTTTAGTGCAGCTTCCATGTCGTCCAAAGCACTGTGCATCTAAAACATCCATGTCTCCTCTGTGTTTTTTGGCCCACGGTGTAATATTTTGCAAGAAAAGTTGATGCAGCTGGTCGTAGTGATTACTTCGTGCGTAACCGCTGCCAACTTGGCACTTTTGCCTCAAGTTGCCTAAAAGCATGCGGGTGTGTGTGTAGGCTGTGAGAACGTATAGTTACAGCGCTGGCACAAAGGCACTGTGTGTACTATGGAGGAGAACAGCTGACCTCGCTTCAATCAGCAGCTGCTTATCAGGCCAATATTTTGTTTACGCTCCGTGGATGAAAATATAATGACCCTGACTTTGAATTTTTTTATCTTGGTCGAGTGAACTGCCTAAAAAAAATTAGAATAAAGTGTTGTTTAAGGGATTTTTTTTTTTTTGAAACCTGGATCTAAGATTAATTATACATAAGGTTTAGGAGTAATTTCACCGCAGGGAGCAGTCCAGGAGAAAGTACAGTGACACCTCCAAAATAAATTACCCACTTAACCATGTGCTTGTGTTGAAAGTGGAAATAAAATTAGATGGAGCTTTCTTCTCTCCCTTGTCGCTGCCCCCACACACACACACACATTACAAATACACTCACAAAACACACAACCCGCAAGACAGCAATGACTTCCTCCAGCTCACGCCATCATCCGTGCAGTGAAATCGACATTATTGCTGAGGCGTATTACAACATGCACGAGGCTTCGGGTTTGATGGAGCCGATTTCACACGAGCGGCTCCCCTCCTCCATCTGCATTGCAGATACCTGCTGTAACCAGAGACTGAGACCAGGAGGGACGAGAGCAGAGCTGGAGGCAACTTCTGGATGAGATGCCGCTACACAGGAGCAAAACACGTTTAACCCTCTCGTAAATGGGTGAGTTTTGAGCGTTTAGTCCCAATTTCAGCTGAGTTTTATTGGAGGATTCTGGTATTATGCAATGTAAATACTATCCACCAAAGGTATAGTTACATTTTATTGGAAGGAGGCTCGTCTTTCTTTGAAAAAATCAACAGCATCCTCGCATCTGTGTGCTTATTCGCTAAAGTTAGAGCCAGGAGGTGGTTAGCTTTGTGGAAACAGCTAGCTTGGCTCTGTCCTGAATTCAAAAACATACCTACCAGCTTGTTTTATATGTATATAAACAAACAGACAGGTAAGAAGTCGGCTTTTAGCTTTAGGGGTGATTAGGAGGTTGCCAGGTTTGGTAGTTCCATCGTGCCTGAGCCAAAAACCTGGATATATCTGGCAACCTGCGCCGTAGCTGGAAATACAGCACAGAAGTACAGAGCAAATGATAAACGGTTATTATCTAAAAATAAGACAAAGAAAAGAACAGGATGTGGCTTGCTCTAAAATAACAAACTATTCTATTTATATTTCTGATGCAAATGCTTTGCCAAAAATAGGGATCATACCTTAAAGTAACACTACACCCCAATTTTAATGAGGTAGTCTGACATTTTCTCCAACAGGTCAAAGTGTTTCTATGAATCTTTGAGTAAAATCACAATCACATCCTCCTCAAACTCTGCAGTCAGTACGGCTGCTCAGTGTATTGTTTCAGTAGCAGCGCTGCAAACTGAGCATGTGCAACAGTCACATGACAGGAAGTGCAACGTCCAGTAAGGAAAATGAACACAAACACATGATGCTACATCTTTTTTTGCTGCTTGATGCAAAAACAAACTCGCACGTCTCATATAAGATAATTTACTCTGGTTTTAACGTTTATCTCCTAATTTTGTTCACAAGATATGGAGTTTGTTGACATGCAGGATCCACATGTGCACAGAAAAACCGAGCAAGGACCCGAGAATTTGGGCCCGAATCAGTCTTGTGGAAATATTTCAGGTACAGAAACAAATTGTCGGCAGTGTTTAGCAATTTATGCCACGACACGAGGCAATACAACTACTTTGTTTGACTATTTAAATCAGCGCCGCTAAGCCAAATCTGACTGCCATCCAAAGCAGCAAACGGTTCTGGATGTCATTGCAAGTGTTACAGCACATCAGAAAGGTTTCACAGCCCTTTTTCCGCTTTTTTAAAATTATTTTGTATAATCTGTGCAGCTTCACTCCCCTAAAAATCTCCACAATCATTCAAGAGTGATTATTTCCAAATAGAATTATTCAGTTATATCTGGTTTAAAAAAAAAACTCCTTTACTTTTTTGTATTGCAGAAAAACTAAACATTGCAATTTGCATTTTTTTTCTCCAAATGATTGCACTTTCAAAAATAGAAAATTTGCATAACTTCCACTGATTATGTTGAGATCCTGTCTACATGCGCCACTACTAGCTGCTAGTTGCACTGTGCTGTGTTTACATGTGTGTATAACCTCATTTTTAAATTCATTTTATATTTTAAGAGCATTTGCACCGCTGCCGATTGCTGTGAGTCACCACACAAGTTTCACTGTATTTTGCACAGTGACAATAAAGCCTCCATCTCTACCGATATATTTTTGTGCTAAAGGAAGATAACATTGAAAACGTAAACATGTAATAATCACAGTATTCTGTCTGCATTGATGTGTACAAGTCAAATGAATGGAAAGATAAACTCTAAACTTAATATTACAGTTTTTTCCAAATTATTTCTCTTTCAAATATAGAAAATTTGCGTAATTTTTGATGACTATAGCCACATTTTTGTGGTAAAGGAAGACAAAACGGACAAAGTAAGACTGTAATAATTACTGCATTTTGTCTGCATTGAAAATCCATAATCTAATGGGTGGAAAAGATCAACTCTACACTAAATATCTCAATTTGCAGTGTCTTTCCAAAAGGTTTCGCTTTTCAAAAATAGAAAATCTGCACAATTTTCACTGATTATAGCGACATTTTCGTGTTAAAGGTAGATAACACTGTGAAATTGTAATAACTCCTGTAATATTTTGAGGAGATTTATGTGTAAATATTAACTAAACATTCAAATCAAATGGGTGGAAAAGATTAACTCTGAACTAAATATCACAATTTGCAGTTTTTTTTCTCAGTATTATGCATTACGCTCTAACCTGCACTTCAAAAACATTCTTTCATGCCACTATTTGTGCCAAAACAAAACAAAACTATCCGGGTTGGGAGCAATTAGACGCCTCAGCCTGTGACTAATGATGCGGGGAATCTAAACACACAAACTCTCAGCAGGCTCCTGCTCATGTTTGACCTTCTCCATTCAAATCGTATTCAAACGAAGGCGTCAGTGTGCGATTAGCCTCCTCACCTGAGTTTGCTGTGCGCGTCCTTTGATCCGAACCATCCCTTGTGTTTCTCCTCGCCGGCTGCGGGGGCCTGTTCAGACTCATCCTTGGGCTGAGCTTTCCCAGCGGACTCGCTCCTGCCGTGGGAGAACAAGTTCCTCCTCTGCTTTTTCCCCTGAACCTCCAGCTCCGCCGTGGAAGCCGACGAGGACGACGCAGCTTCAGGCGGAGCTGCTCCTCCCTCGTCTTCTTCGGTCACCATCGGCCCGCCTTTCTCCAGCGCCGCCGCTATGGCAGCTTTGTCCTCCTCGCCGGGTTTGTCGAAAGACCAGCGGCGGCCGTCTCCCACCGGGCCTCTGGGCAGGTCCGAGGAGGCCCGCGGGCTGAGGTTCTGCAGAGACATGGACAGGGGCAAAGACTTCTGCAACAGTCCCAAGCCTAACGAACCCGAGGGTTTTCCTGAGCCCGGGTCCAGCGGCTGGACGTCGTAAGCATGGCTTCCGTTGACACAAACAGTGGGCTGAGGCACTGCGATGGTGATCTCACCGGCCTCATCACCGAACTCACACTGGAGGGACGACGACTTGGGCGACGTGTTGGATGTGTGCTCTGCAAAAACAAGACGCAAGAACAGAAAATGAAAAAGAAACCAAGTGGAAAACAGAAGCAATCAGCGACTTTACTGAATTAAATTTGCAGGCAATTGAATCAGGTGATAAAACCAGGTAATGGATTCGACTGACAGTGTTTTGACTGATGGGTGCCTCCTGTAGACATGAATGGAAATGAAGTCATTTAGCTGTCTGTGATTGCTGAATCTGTTCTAGAATAATGAGAACTGTTGCTCAGTGCTTTAATCCCGCTCTCCAGTCAGGTGATTTAACAGTGCAGATGCCTCTCAGGGGAGCGAATGCCTCCATAAAGTCTGTAGGATTGTCAAGATACGGCTCATCCATGTGTACGATTGTCAGTAACAGTTCATTAATTCTTTGCAGGCACAATATCAGCTGGCTTTTTAACAGGATTTCACTTTCAAATGGAGAAATTCTACATTATTTTCACTGATTATAGCCACATTTCTATTTTAGGGCTAGAAAACATGGATAAACTTATATTGGAATAATTATTGTAGTATTTTATATACATCAGTTCATCCTGATATTTACTGAAGATTGAAAATCAAACTAATTGCGTTTTGTTTTTTGCCTTTTTTCTGACATTTTGCAAAAACCTAACCATATAATTTCCCCCTAAATACTCAAAAGTCTCCAAGATCTCACTCTGTGCAGGTCTGATGCAATGTCACTATCATTTGTTTAGATTTAAGGGTTTTTTAATATAGTTTATTAGCATGCTAAGCTAAGCTAACCTGATGTTCGCTGTAGCTTCATATTTAGGATAAAGATAGAGTATTATTAATGTTCTCATCCTACTCTAGGGCAAAACAAAGCCAGTAAGTGCATTTCCCAAAATCTCTAACCATTCCTTTAAGTGTGAAATCCATTTTGTCTCACAAAACTGTTGCATTAAGTGTTGACACACATTTACATTTCTAACTTTTCTCCTGACAAACATAACCTTCAGTAAGCTTCTTTAACCTTGTGAACACCAAACCTGCTGGTAGGTTTGAATGTGTTGTGTTTTAAAAAAACATCAAAAAAATTACACTATTTATCAGAGCCGGAAACAGCTAAAACAGAAAGGATTGACAGATTTTCAAGTTTCCAATATTCCTTTAACTACTTGCCTTTCTGTCCAAATTTGACCAAATCCAAGCTTGAAATCGTAGTATTTCATCAAAAATATGCTATTCTACATGTCTGATTTTAAAAAATTGCTAAAAATAAACCATTTGCACTAACCAGATTTGATAAAAAAGCAAAAATTCTGCTCTCTTCGGCACAACTGAGAAACCATTAGTGACTCAGCTGTGACCAACAGTCCCTTGACAAAAATTCAGGGACTTTTTGAACGGCAGGAAGTGTTTACACACAGAGCAGAGTTGAGATAAGGATGGAAACAAATTCAAAGTGTAAGTCATAAAACATCTGTGCTATGTAGAGTCACCATTGTTTTCCCAGCATTGGTGACACCTGTGGGCATCTGAAAAATGTTGTGCATGTTGATCCCAGGTTCTTTGAATTTTTAAAAAAAATGAAAAATCAAATAAATTCAACTTTTGTTCTTTTCATTTATGATTCACGGCGTAGTAACTCTGCTGACTGCACAAGAGACATGTTGGAGATCTCTCTACGTCTAGCCATGGTTGTATTCTTTCCATAGAGGTGCAGGACTTTATATTACAGTGAAAAATGAGCCTACAGTGAATAAAAAGTGGCAGGAGCAAAAACAAGCATGAACTGCTTGGGGTTCAGATGGTTAAGGTCCAATAATTAAAGGAGAGAAGTGGACCATGTGTCAAGTTCACACAAAAACATCTGAAACAGCTGTTCAAACAACTTTAAGACACCACCTCTAACTCTACTAGTTACAATTTGCATGATTTAACAATAATTTGACATTATGTGGATTAAAGATGAATTAAATACTTGAGAAAGCATAGGTAGATTAACTGGTTTTGACAACAATTTGCTGGTCTTAGAGATTACAGGTTTGTCCCACAAGAGGGAAACCTGAACCTGTGTGTTTCCACTGTGAAGTAAAAGATACCAGACAGCTGTGAAACTGAGAACAAGTGCAGGTGTTTCAGTCATTCTCACTAGGGACAGACCGACTATCGGCCTGGCTGATTATCCTGACCGATACTGGCATTTTTCTGACTATCGGTATAGGTATTTTTATTGGCTGAGTATTGATAAATTAAATACTTCAGGTCTGATGCAGCCTCCTTTCTCTGTCTGTCCTCACTGTGGTCTCAGAAATGTCTGAGACCGCAACAACTGAACAAAAAACACACAAACCAGGAAGTTAGCTCCTCTCACAGTTGCTAAGGCTATGCTAACGGCTAGCGGCTAAGTTAGAAGGCAGCCACAGATTAACCTGAAAAAGAGTGTGGAAAACTAGAATTAATAAAGCTTTAAGATCTGGACCTTAGTGGGCGATAAAAGTGACAGAACAGAGAAAGATTAAGAAAACAGACAAGAACAGCAAACTGATTAATATCAGTCTCAGGAGATAATTTAATCCTTCCTGTTTCTATTTTGCATCTTCAGTTATAGTCACCTTTATCAATAAAGAAGCCTGGTTCTCTGTTATCACATGCTGTTAAAACATTACATTTAATGTACATCGGTTCCAAATATCGGTTTTCTTGATCAGCAATAACTGATATCGGTATCGGCCCCATATAATCCACATATCGTTCGATCCTTAACTCTCACCTGGGCTGTTATCTGCAGTCAGGTTGCTGCTGTTACTGGGCGAGTTGGAGAGGTCAGAAACCACCACACTGATTCCAGCTGTGGGACTGAGGCTCCCTCCTCTAGACGAAGACTCGCTGCTCTCCGAGCCTAAAGAAGTGCTGGAGCGAGTGTCGGACGATTTCCTCAACTTCCCCCTCAGGAAGAAGGTCCTCATCTTGCTCCGCCGGGCCTCTCCGCCCTCATCGTCCTCATAATCCTCCTCCCCGCCTCCGTCGCTTGGCAGTCTTTGGCGCATCCGGTACAGGGATCCGTATCCTCCAGGCAGGATGGCCGACGAGGAGTCCTCCTCGCTGGACCTCCTCTTCCCCCTCATGCGCTCCTTTAGCTTGCTGAAGGTGGAGGCGCCCTTGTCCTTCATGACCAGGTCGTACATGCTGGCCGTCAGGTTGTTTCTGGTGAATTGGACGGAGACCTGGATGTCTCCTCGCTCCTTCTCCTTCTTCCCTGTCTTAGAGTTGAGTCTGTACCACCTGAAACAAAGACAAGTCCATTTTTAAGAGATTAGTGGTGAAATTTTGGTCATTTAATCATTAAGTTTGTAACAATTGTGAACACTGAGTCCTTTATCAAGCAAAAAAGCTCAACAATTGCATGTTTCAGCTTCTTAAAAATAAGAATTTGCAGCGTTTCTCTGCTTCATATCGTTATAAAGTAAAGTCTGTGGGTTCTAACTGTTCTGATCAGACAAATCAAGTAGTTTTAAGTTGTAAGTTTAGGCTCTGTGATGGACGTTTATTTTACTTTAAGTAATTATTAACTTAATCAAACACAGCATCGATTTGATTGCTAACTAGAATAAACATTAGTTGAAGATCAAAAAGGATTTCATTGGAAGTTTTTTCTACTAGGTCTGTATGCACAAGAACAGTATTTGAATAAAAATGAACAAATAAAACTTTCTAAACTCCAAAAAAACTGTTACACACTGGATCAGACGAGTGATGTCAAACCTTCAAGGAGGAATAATAACTTTTATACTTACAGATAAACAAAAAAATATGAGGAAGTTTGGTGATTTTTACGTAAACTTTAAGTCACACTGGAGAATGGACTTACTGAGAATAACAAACGCGGATTACCTGTTAGCTGTTAGTTAAAAAGGAGCAGTTCACTGTTTATTTCAGTATTTCTGTTTGGGGTTTTGTTCGTGTTGTTTTGTTGAAAATACATAAAGACATAAAGAAAATATATCAGCTGCAGAAACACTGGTGTCATATTGGGCTTCTGTGGCTCCAAACATGTGCCGTAATGTTTTCACATAGTCGATGTTTAGCAAGAGCATGAATCAGACCAAAAGATTAACATCTGCACAAGAAAATATCTCATTCTTTAATAACAAGTCAAACATTACAGGCCAGAGTGCATAAAACCTCTCAAACTGATGTTAACTAAGATTTCCAAAGTGCATTTTGCCAAGAGACATCCGATAACTGAGCTGTTGATGAAACACAATCAATCCGCTTCTCCATTCTTGTCACTTTTAAATCAATTTAACAACTACAGAGTAGCGTTCTGCTCTGAACTAACCAAAAAAATAACCAAAAAAAGCATCTGTGATTCACGCCTTTGCCTGTCTTTTTTCTTAACTGTGGAAAGACTGAGGAAAAACAACAATTTGCGGCTTTTCTCTGCTTGATATCTTTATGAATTCGAGTCTGTTGGCTCTTACTGTCGCTCAAACAACTCAGGCACATTTTGAATCAATACGCTTTTCAAATCTCGTCACTTTTGGATCAATTAAACCACCATGGAGCAGAGTTTTTCCATCAACTATAACACAAAGGCATGTTGAATGCATTCTGGTTCATGCCTTTGCAAAATGTTAATTCTCAGAACCAAACCTTGAATATTTATTTTTTAAAAGTGACATAACATAAATGTATAGGTTTGTTATATTATCATGAGCCCTCAACACTGTGGACTTCATTTACAGAAAATAATTAAATAATAGTAATACTGAACATGGAAAAACATTAGCATCCAACACCCCGTTGCAACTTATTATAACACAATGGACTGACATACGTTGTTTAAATGTAATATTGGTTGAATGATAACTTTAAAAACACAGTATGAGCATTATTAATGTACAAATGAACTATTTCAAATTACACACTAACAACTGTAACTGTAAAGTTTGCTCATTTTGTAATAAATCATAAATTAGTGCAGCAACAAATGTAGTTGTGCAGTAATGTGAATGACTGTATTGTTATGATGAATGGGGCTAATCTGTCCTCACACAGGGGTGAGAGTGTGTTAGTGTCCTACTATAAGACCTCACAGCTGCGTGTGGCCAGACGTCCCACAATGCCTTGGGGAGGCCCCTTGTTTTTACCACCAGACCCCGGTAAGCAAGAACAATGAAGTAAAACAATGCTCGTGTCAGATTTAACTGCAAGCGCCCTGCATGCAGAAAGGAAGTCTGGCCGACTGACAGGCAAAGAGGTGCAGTTCTTAGAAACTCACCACACCGTGACTCATGGGAAAGTCTCATCTGGGAGGTTTAAAATAAAAAAGAAGATATGGCTGAGAAAAATCCCCCCGGTTAACATGTGGTGCTGTTGTCAACGGGAAGTCATCGGCGCAGCAAGGAAGACAGAAAATAGGCTTGAAACCGAAATATAATTTTAGATATTTCACTTGCTGGGCTGCTAGGCTATTTTCACCTCACACCTCAACCACACAGCCAGCATACGAGTATTGTGTGAATGACACGTACCTGCCCTAATTTTATACCCATACTTCCTCCATTTACTGACACGGTGGAGGTTTTTTATTGTTCCACATGACTTGAAGTAAAATATCCAGACTCCACTTGGAAGAATGAGCTGCAGAAAACCATATTTATACTGTAAATTCCTCTAAGGCAGTGGTTCCCAACTGGTGGGTCGGGACCCAAAAGTGGGTCGCGAAGCCATTTTTAGAGGGTCGCAGAAGCAAAAAGAAGTGGTATAAAGTCTTTTATTTTAAAGGACGTGGTTCTTATGACACAGTTTGCTTTCAATAGCAGGATATTTAGTGGTGGAGACACCAATAGCAGCCCACTATTAACCTCTAGATTTGGTTCTGCCAGCTTATTGGAGAAATTTATGCTAAAATGTGCCAAAAATGAACCAAAATGTGCTCAGAATCTGTCAAAATGGGCCAAAATATGCCCAAAACTTGGCAAAAGCGTCCAAATATACTAAAATTAGCAAAAAATAAGCCAAAATCTTCCTAAGTTGTATCAAAACGCGTTGAGACTACAACCAGATAAACCTTAATTTGTTAACAGGAACAGCAAACTTAAAAAATTTGGGTCGCAACTGTTATTAATAGAGACATAGTGGATCCTGAGGCTGGACCAGTTGAGAACCACTGCTCTAAGGTATCTGGAAGATGACCACAATTACACCACAGTAAGTGTCACCAAATGTGCAAATTCACTCACAAATCACTCCTGAAAATTTAAATGCAAAAGCTAAACAACTGTGCTTAACTAAATTAACTGAAATTACATGTAATTACATTATGTGGTGGTGAAACTCAGCCTGATGCAGAAATGTAAATAAAAACAGGATGCTATAAACGTTGAAGGGAAACCCAGATGCATCTACAGTGTGGTGTTGTGTCGAGTCAACTAGAAAACCTAAATGTCATGCTCTGGAAACGCAAAGAACGTTACAAGAACGGAGGTTTAAACATCAAAGCGGAGACATGAAAGCTCCCTCCATGAAAGGAAACAAAGACTAGAGCAAACACACTTATGCATATATGATCTGAGGAGAGGAACCCAACACTTGAGCTATCTGAGAAACCAGACGGCTTTTTATTTCCCCCCCACAAGATTCCTTCCTTCTTCTGCGTATACCTACAGTATGACAACGCAGAAACACAGCAGAGGCAGAAAAGTAACAGGCCACAGTGCAAACGCTTGTTCCTTAAATTCAGAGGTCAATTTGTGTTTTGATGTATTTAAACTAAAATACAATTTTTAAAAAACTGATGCAGCAAATTTCTATTGTGTATTAGCACTGCTATTATTTTTTGGATGAATTTCACAACAAAATATTACAAGTTTTTCATGCATCCTTCACTTTTTGGGCATTTGGGCAATCATAGGTAAATAAAAACCTGACAAGAAAACATGCTAATGTTAATTTTATGGAATGGAAATTAGCATACCAGCATGCTTTTATGCAATGCCTATCAGGACAGTTGGGCTAATATCATTGATAGCTGTTTTGTCAATGATATTCCATTTATTATAATATTGTGAATGTACTCCAAATCCACACCAAATTATCAAACTGATGCTTAAAATATATGCTGTGTATTAGACCCAGCTATATTTTGACCTGCTTTGTTCATTTACAATGATAGCATGATAATATTATATTTCTGCATGATTGGTAAATGATCTTGTTAAATTGCTAAAAACACAACTTAAGCATGCTTAGCGTATTAGCTAAATATTATAAGTAAAGTTGCAAAATTATTAGCATTTAGCTAAAGCTCAAAGTTAGCATAAATATCATACAAAAGCTATACAGTTTTTTAATTTTAAAAACTGAAATTTTGATGATGATCAGATTATACAACTATAATGATAAAGATTTTGCCCAAATTTAAAATAAAAAACTGCCAAGGCTAAACATTAGCATGTTAAGCACACAGTAAGCTTGAGAAGTTTAGCTTTTTAGCTGAATAGTACATGCTAATGTTCCAAATTAGCAATTGCTAGCATACAGACATGTTAACATTATGATGTTGCTATGCTGCCATGCTCTTTTTATTTTTAAAAACAAATATTTATAACAACAACATATTAATATCATGTCACTACAGTATTAGTTTGTTCAAATTTACAGCTGAATCACTGCTAAGGTCTAACATTAATATGCTAAAAAGTATAAAGTGAGTAACAAACAGTTAGCTTAAAAACTGCTCGCTTATTTGTCAAATTAGCACTTGTAGGTACACACACGTTAATATTACAATGTCGGCATCATAGCACCAAACACTGAGGCTATTAGCTAAACATTTCATGATAATAATCCAAATAAGCATTTGTTAGCATACACACATGCTAGCATTATAATGTTGGCATGCTACACTATGTTAGCCTTAATCGAAAGCTACATGTGAGGCTAAATGGAACTACAGTTTTGACTGATGTGTTGTAAATGAAAATAAGTTATACAAATAAATTTGGGTCAAATACTTAATTTATAGTGGTATTTTGTTTTACCTCTATTCTACCTTTATTAGTAAATTACCGCTTCTAGTATCTGGAAATTGCACTTGTTCATATTGCAATTTTGATAATATACTTGATTAACTGTTCAGCCTTTGCTGCCAGGATGAATAAAATATCAGACCAACTTTAATATGTGTAAATAAAAAACATGAAATAAAGCACTAAAACAATCTTTTCAATTGCGGTCCGAGAGAAAAGTTGAATTTACTGGTCACCAGAGAACAGGACAGGCTGCCTGATAAAGTAAAACAGCCTTACAATCATATAAACCTAGATGTTTTTCCAGGTCCTGTTCAGTTTAAACTATCAAGTTTGATTACAGAGGAAAAGAGACAGGAAAGTTCCCTGCTCCAGCAAAACATTGGCATAATTGCAGGCTGCAGTGGAGGAAAAAAAAAAACACAAGTCATATAATTCACTGCACAGCCTCTTATGCAATCATCATCATCCTGCCGCTGACCTCAAGTTCAGCACTGAAAACATGGTAACACCCAAGACGAATTAGCAAACTAACTCCTTCCAGTACAACTCTGAGAATCACAGCGAACAAGCAGGTGGAGCCCGGAGAGAAAGAAACGCTTTTAATAGCTGCACAGGGACAACAAACATGTCACATAAATAGGCAACAATGGAAACAAGAGCACGCTGTTTTCACTAACTAATCCAGATATCTATGACATGCACATAAAGACACGTAGTGAGGAGTGACACTCCCCTGAGGCCAGCACATACAGTCTACAAGCTGTGGTATTATGTTTTTGGATTTGCATAAAAATCAACTTGACATAGGGTGAATAATTCTAATCCAGATTTTCGGAGCATTTAATTAAATCATATCCTGTTAGCGGATTATCAAGCTGCATGTAAACAGAGTAAATTCCTCAGCTGCCAGCCTGTCTTTTTCTTATATTTCTTGTTTGGAGGCGTCCAGGCAACACAGATTTCTCTTCCTGCTGCCACTAAAATTGCTGCTACCTCAAAAGCCTGCTAGGTGTGGACTCGAGTTTCACATCGATGCTCCAACAATAGTATCAGCCCTCCTCCTGACACATCAGCCAACTCCCTGTAGCCGAGGCGGGGTTCACATTCCAAACACAGACCTGGGTGGAGACCTACAAGCGAAAATCCTCACTACTACCATCATCACACCGCTGACCACGCAGGGATTGTACTTTATTTAGGACACTATTCACTTAGGATGTCTTAAAAGTCTCGCTATTTGCTTCAATTTTTTGCTTTTTGAGAATTTCAGGGAGAAAAATGATCCATATATGAGCCCAAGTTGTAATGTTTTTACCTGCTTTGCCAGTTTTTACAGCTTGCACAGCTTCATTATTTCAAAAATGACAAAACCTGAATTTAGAATGACAACATACATAATATTGTTTTACTGCAACAGCATTTTGTTGAAATTTAAAACACAATTTAAGTAAGTACTGCCAGTGTCTAACTACATGTTATTTCACACTATAACACAGTGCACATCAAATGTTTAGCCTGCTAGCTAAACACTATGAGCTAATGTTTCAAATTAGCATTTAGCTAATGTTCAAAATTACCATTAATTAGCCTCCTTGTTTTATTATTTTGGAAAAAGAAAAATTAGAATGCTAACATGATAATATTATATTATTATTATATTGTTAGAGTTTACACCTAAATTAAAACAGTTCAAACATTAGTGTGTTAATACGCGCAGCGAGCATCAAACATTTAGCCTATTAGCTAAGTATTACATCTCAACTTTCCACAATAGCATTTAGCTAATGTTCAAAATTACTACAAATTAGCTACACCGTATTAGACTGCATTTAGAAAATACAGAAACTTAGAATGCTAACATTATATCACTTCAGTACAATGTAGTTCAAATTTATAGCTTAAAGTTACACATTAGCATTTAGATAATGTTCAAAATGACCACTAATTAGCTACCTTGTTTTCTTATTTTGGAAGAACAGAAATTTAGAATGCTAACATGATAATTTTATATATTAGTTCAATATGATTTTGTTTAAATTTACAGCTGAATTATTAAAAAGGCATAATATTAAAGTGTTAAGCACTCAGTGAGCATCAAATGTTTATCCCATTAGCTTATTATTACATCTTAAAGTTTCACATTAGCATTTAGCTAATGTTCAAAATGACCACTAAATAGCTACCTTGTTTTCTTATTTTGGAAAAACAATAACTTAGAATGCTAACATGATAATATTATACTACTATTATTGTAATTTTGTTGAAATTTACAACTTATTTACTCAAAAGCCCAAAGATTAGCATGTTAACAAGCACAAAGTGTGCATTAAACATTTATGTTATTTGCTAAACATTAAAAGCTAATGTTCCAACTGTCTTCTAAAACAAAAATTTCAACAAAACAAGATAAGATGACATTGGCAGGATGTAAATTTGTTAAAAATGACAGCTCAATTTCTTCCAAGCTCTAACATTAGCATGGTAATAACCCCACAGTGAGCATCAAACATTTAGCTTATTAGCTTATTGTTACATACTAATATTCCAATTAGCATTTGCAAGCATACACACAAGCTGTTGTTATGATGTTGTTTAGGCAAACACACATTCTAAACAATAACATGATGAGATTCTATCACTGCAATATGATTGAATATGATTAAAAAAAGTACACCTTAATCACTACTACCACAAATAAAAATGTTTTTTGAGAAGATCACGGAGAAAAATTGTGCAGAGTTTATTTGAATTCATGATGTTATATTTGTTATGTTGTTAGATTTTTGCATTCATGTGACTAAGGCTGAGCGGATTTCCGATGCAGCTGTGCATACAAAAATACTGAGACATAAAAAATGGCTTCTGCTGACTAAAAATATTCGCAAAAGCTATTCCTATAATACAAAAACCATCTTCTGCTTTTGAAAGACGATGCAAACAAGTCAAAGTCCTTTCTCTGCACATGCACCTGTGCTCGCTGGTCATGTGACGCATGACTAAGCCTGACAATAACAAATGTGAACGTTAGTAAACAGACAAGAGGCCTAAATACAGAAACTGCAACACAGACAAAAGCAGCAGCCCACATTTGGGAGCCCACGTACTCAGGCAGAGCACAGTGTGTTACTGAAGAGGACCCAGTTTCCCAAAAGCATCATCCCACACACAAACTGAACAGTTCAGCAGGGCCACAGCGCTGATCCGGTGAAGCATTTTTTGGTTTAGAAGCATCCGATGTACCACAGCAATCTGTAAACCAAAATGTTCTGCCTGTTTATTGGAATTTGTGGGACTCTGCGCTCATTTTTATTGTCATAAACAATCCCATTCCAGAGCTGCACAGCATAACTGCATATCTGCTTCCACATCTTGCCAAAACAGGAAATCACAACACTCCACCCATCCCAGCGTGACACCATCACCTCATCTCCCCCTCAGCCTGATCCACCAGGAGCAGGCTTTCTCCTCCTGAAGCTGCCGACTTATTGCAGACTTCAGCTCACAAAGTATACTTTAACCCCTAGAAACCACCCTGCGAGGCAGAACAGAGCTGAAATTACAACACAAGTAGGCTATCAGCCTATTTTATCCTGCATGTCTCTGGTCTCTGTGGGTTTTGAGAGCCTCGGTGGTATCAGGGCCAGACAGAAGAGTGAAATGAAACTAGTGCCAAGGGCGCAGGAGCTGTGTGAATATAGCAGCACACTTTATTCAGCAAATATGTGTGTATTTAAGCTTATATCACTCCGAGTTACACTTCTTTTTTTATCTACCAGAGGAGGCTCGGGGGCAGGAGGGGCTGAGAGAGCTTCTAGCATTGAAACTCTTCAGAAAACTAAAGCACCTGAAGACAACTTTATCACCGATCTAAAACATGCCATTTGAAAACAAGGCTAACAGACATGCTAGCAGCTTCAGAAGGCTGTGCTCATGCTAACATTTCAGGAGATGTACTGTTTTCTGCATTTGCTATGCTAGTTTAGCATGCTAGTATGCTAACACTTGCTACCAAACACAAGGTGCAGCTGAGGCTGATGGGAAATCTCCAGTGTTTTCATGAATTTGGTCATAAATTCCAGCTGATCAAACGCCCTCTCAATACACATTAACACACAATGCACCACACAACGTTTTCTATGAATATTTCTCCCTTCTTGAGTTTTTTTAAGAAAAAAGGGACATTTCTCTGATTCTAGCTTCAAAAACTTTAATATTTACTCGTTTCTATCCTCCTCTATGACAGTTAAGCCAAAGATATATGCACATATTTGGGTTGTGGACAAAAACAAGACTTCTGAGGACATTCAATGTTCATTTTTCACTATTTTCTGACAAAACAACGAATTAATCAATGAAGAAAATAGTTGACAGATTAGTCATACTACTTATCTGGTTCTGGTGTTAGTACAAATACTGGTTGGATTTATCTCTGAGAAAAATAACAGCAAACAGTGAGTCATGAATCTGATAATCAGACTGAATTTTTCCATTTCGTTTCATGTATTTATCCAGCCTGAGATTGAGTTTAGGTCACCAGTTTCTATTAGGGTGGCTTGTTGCATTTTTCTGTTGTTAGTTTTCATTAATGTCGGCACACAGGTAGCATCTATTATGTCTGAACATTTAATCAAAACATTTTCAAAACTGCAATATGGCCTGCAATTTTTTTTGATAAAAGGTAAAATGTGCTCAAAAAAGTAGAAATCATATTCTCCACACAAAATATACGACAATAAACTCCCGAGGTTTATTCCAGTCACTGATTAAGTCATGTACATCACAACAAGTGTGGAAACGTTTGCGCACAATTTAAACAAAATGAGCCTCACTTTCAGGTACAAGACTTTGTATTTTGCAGAAACTGTAGATTTTGGACCATTTTGTTGTTGTTGTTGTTTTTTACTGTATTATGTGCAAACTTTAGGTGGGATGTTTGAAAACTAGAATAAAATAAATTTCATTTAATATCACAACTTCAAGCAAAATTTGATACATTTTTCCCCACATTGCTCTTTTGAGGATCATCTGGTCTTTAAAAATCTGATTATTCTCTCTATTTATTAGGAAATGCACATTTTACATGTATGCTTGTACTGTTTCTACTTATGTCTACATTTTTAGCACATATTTTTGTACTTATGTTTTTAGGACATATTTATCTACTTATGTTTATACTTTTAGGACATATTTCTCAACTTATACTCATATTTTAGAACATATTTTTCTATTTGTTTATATTTTAGTAATCATTTTTCTACTTATGTTTATATTTTTACGACATATTTTTCTACTCATATTTTAGTACTTTTTTTTTATTTTTATATTTTTAGCACATATTTTCCTACTCATATTTTTAGTACATATTTTTCTTATTTTGTTTATTTTTTAGCACATATTTTTCTACTCATATTTTTAGTATATATATTTTTTATTTTGTTTATATTTTAGTACATATTTTTTGATTCATATTTTAGTACATATTTTTCTACTTATGTTTATATTTTTAGGGACATATTTTTTGATTCATATTTTAGGACATATTTCTCTATTTATGTTTATCTATATATTTTTGCGCTTTTTATATTTCTAAGACTTTGAACGGGAACAACTGTAACATGAGCAATTTCACCTGGAGGACCAATAAAGTATTTCTGATTCAGATTCTCGTTTTTACAGTTAAAAATGAAAAAAATAATAAATGAAAAAAACTAGTTTTCCCTCTAAAATTGTGATAAATTGAGATAAAATTGCAACAAATGTCAAAATAATCACTATATTATTGCTCACATTTTGTATCTATGCATTAAATGGCACATCAATTCACCATGCTGCACAGAAATTCTGTTGAGTGAACTAAAAATCAACATGAAAACCACCAACAGGGTCCATCTGGAGCCAAAGCTGCAGGACATAAAACACTGGACAATGACTAACCAAAGCTCCTCAACAATGACAGCAGACTTTCTCACTGACGTGCAAAGAATGCAAATGATGCTGCTTCGTTTGAGCAACCAAGTGGACGTTGAGGCCAACAGACCCTGCAGGAGCATGGTGGGTAACGGCGGTAAAGTGGTCTGGATTCCTGCCTCGTCAGCAGAAGCAGCAGAAGAAGACAAGGCCGCGAGACCGAGACCACATTCCACATCTGGATGCGATGAGCTCTAACCTCAACCGCCGACTTCCCTCGTCAGACTTTCTCACAGCCCCAGCATTGTGCTTTAAAACCGCACATCAGGGATCAGAGACAAATAAATAAACCTGGGGAGATGCTACAGTCCTCCAGCATAAAAAGCCAGTTGTGAAACCAGTTTTTATTAGCTTTAAAAAGGCGTTTGTCAAGTCTAAAACACACATGAACGCGTGCTCATAGCATGTAAACAAACCACTGGAAACTAACTGGCTGTGCAACAAAGACAACAGAGCAACAAACAGAAGCCTCTGAGAACAAATAGTTCACGATCAAAGACCAACACAAGCACCTGTAGCTGTAGCTCAGACTGCAGAGTAAGAATATGCTGCTAAAAAATCCACTGAAACGTTAAAAAGCATTCAAAAAAACAATGAAATTATGGTGCACGAACCCAGGCGCCGCAGAGAAAAAGCATCCTTTCGTCCGTTTGCTTCCACAGGCTGCAGCAAATAACACGGCGTAATCAGCTTTCAAACGGACTGAGCTGGTGTTACATAAGCAGGGCCATCTTATGAGAAGTTCAAGGACAATTCCCGCGTTACAAAAGCTAACTCCTGCTAACTTTGTGTCCAGATAAGCAAAAAAGGCCGTCAAGGTTGAGCGTTCTGACTGCTGGAGATCAATCTACAGCAAGCAGCGCTAAACAAGTGAGATTCCTGTGAGAGGTCGATCAAATATTTCATGAATGAATCACAGCAAATAAGATAAAACGAGACAAAAGTCAGGACTGGAATGCATGTGGAGCTATTTGAAAGCGACCAAGCTAACATTTTACACACATGATGGATCTGATTTACGACAGAACCACTTACATTATCTCACCCCCTAGAAGTCCCCATTTCATCATGTTAGGATTTATTAGCACCATGAAGAATTAAGGGATGGAGAAGATGATTTACATGGTTCCATGTGTGCTGTTAATGTGATTTAAAGTCAATTACATTAATTAAAGACCATACATTTTTGTGATTAGTCACCAAAGTTGACAAAAACGCTTATTTCATACTAAATTTCACATATTAAACTGAGAAAAAGTGAAGATTTTAATTAATAATTCTAATTTTGCGATTTGGCAACAACAATTTTACCCTCAATATTGATTCATTATTTCACAATTTCAATTTTTTGGACCAGAAAGCGAGTCCAGACTCCTAAAATGTACAATTTACAGGACAATAAAAGCCTCAAAAAGCAGGATTTACAGGCTTATAAGTGGTTTGTTAATGTGATTTAAAGACAGTCAGTTAAGTTCATTAAAGGTGTTTAAAACTGAGAGATAAGAGGTTTGGATATTGTTCCTATGAATAAATATTAAAATCAAAAATTTAGGGAGGAATGCAATCACAAAGTACTTTATTTTTACTGTGGTGAACCAACTACTTCATTATCATTATTGATTAGCATCTATAGTTGATTTCTTGGCGAGAAGATGAATCCAAAACTCCCATTATGTACAATTTACAGGAATATAAAAGCACCATTTACAGACTTATAAGCTGGTTAACTGGATTTAAAGTCAGTAAAATAAATTAAAAGGTCCCACTCGGCTTCATCATGTATAAAACATGAGAAATAAGGGGTTTGTAGATTATTAATAATTCTGTCAATAATAGATAACATTTAAAAAAGCAATAAACACAATGTTTACAGTAGGGTAATAACTGTTTCACTATCATTCTTAAATAATCATTTCACAATTTCCCAGAATCCTATAGGTGATTTCTTAAAATAGATATTCTGGGCCAGAAGACGAGTCCAAAACTCTCAATATGTACAATTTACAGGAATATAAAAGCCCTAAAAAAGCAGGATTTACAGGCTTATAACTGCAGTTTTTAATGTCATTTAAAGTCAGTTAATTAAAGATCCCACTAAGCTTCATCATGTTTGAAACTGCAAAATAAGTGGTTTGAGGAACAGAAATAACTCTAATGTGAATAAAAGTTAACACTAAAAATTAAGGTATGAATGCCATTTTTACAGCAGGGTAACAACTATTTCATCACAACTTCTCAGACTCCTATAGATTACCTTTAAATTAGATTTTTTTTAGAGTCCAAAACTTCCAATATGTACAATTTACAGGATTATAAAAGGCCAAATAAGCATAATGTGGTGTCAGTTAAATAAATAAAAAGCTCCAACTAAGCTTCATCATGTCTGAAACTAAGAAATAAGGGGTTTGAAGACTTTATTTTCACTGAATAATGAATCCAAAACACCCAGTATTTACAATTTATAGGGAAATAAAAGCCTCAAAAAATGATTTGCAGGCTTATAAGTGGGTTTTTAATGTGATTTAAAGTCATTTAAATTTATTAAAAAGTCCCACTATGTTTCATCATCTTTGAAACTTAGAAATAATGGGCTTGTAGATGATAAAATAGCTTGTGTTAAAAAGCAAACATTAGAAATTAAGGGGTAAATGCAATCACAACATATATTATTTTACCTGTAAAATAACTATTTTATTGTTATTATTTCCCAGACTCCTATAAATTCACTTTTAGAATGGCTTTTTGGGCCAGACAAGGAGTCCGAAACTCACAATATTTACAATTTACAGGAGGATAAAAGCCCAAATGAGCAGCAAATTTTCATATAATTCATGAGCTGATATGTGGATCTAGAAGAAACTGAAGGGATTTCCTGTGAGCATGATTTACAGGCCTACGAGTGGGTTATTAATGTGATTTAAAATCAATTAAATTAAAGTTTCTACTAAGTTTCATCATGTATGAACGTGAGAAATCAGGGATTAATTCTCCGATTTAAAAAGTAAACACCAGAACTCAGCTTCTATTGATTCCTCATGTAATAATGATAATTTTAAGCGACAAATAACTGGATATTTTAGGTTCTAAGTAGCACATTAGAGTCCTGAACGTGCTAAATGTAGAAGATTCTACTTCTGCATTCAGTGAAACGTGATCCGAGTACAAAAAGAGCAAAAACAACACAGTTCAGGCTCCTCTGTCACGGTGACCTAGTTTAGGAAACAAATCTACCTCACAGGATTTCTACAGTAAAGCCAGATGGACTGATGAGAGATTTGTGACGCAACAACTCAGCCTCCACATGACTCAGGAACACAACCGTGAGTTAAATACTGAGCTGCTGCTGCACATCCTGCTTCCTATATGATGCTTAATCTGATGCATCTCCACAGAGGACGTTTTCAAAAAGCCGAGCTGCATTTATGTCGTCCAGGACGGCTTGTCAGGTCACTGTTACGTAACCTATAATGTCCATTAGACTATATTCTCTCCCTCCAGGCTGCAGCTACTGAAAGTCTGCCGGCTCTTAGCAGAGGATCTTTCTGGATGTACATCACACACACACACACACACACAGTCTTTCTGCTCCACTCAGCAGATGGAGGTTCAGTTCTCAGGCCTGAAACAACATCACAGGTTTGCTTCCTACAGATACAAAACACGACGAGGGATGAGAAACAAAAAAAGAAATGACACAACGAGAAATCTACACTGCAAAAACTCAACATCTTACCAAGTTTATTCGTCTTATTTTTAGTCAAATTGTCTCAACCCACTTGATTTAAGATAAATTCACTTCACAGGTAACATTTCAGCAACATGGAGGGACGTGTTTTAAGACAACGCATCTTAAATATCTTGTTAAGTCAAACAATCTTGAAATGATCTTGTTCTGAGTTGCATTTTACAAGAAACAAGGTTCATTTCATTTCATACATGTTTCAAGCTGAGCTGTTGTTTGTATGAGATAAATAATCTTGATTCAAGAACTGTGAGAAGACATTATATCTCAAAATGCTTCAATTTATCTTTGTAATCTTATTTCAAGCACAATATGGTCTTAAATCTAGAGAAGAGCCACGATAATACAATTAAAATAAGTTGAATACATCTCAAATTAAGAAGTTGACATTAAACTTATTAAATCAAACATCTATTTAATTCTTTAGCATGTCTGGTTTATTCTAAGACACCTCAGCTTGACAATGCTGGTAAAATATAGCTTAAAATAAGTTTTCCCTGCTAATATTAAGACCTCAATATTCTAAATATCATGTCTTATTTCAAGAAATCTCACCAAGCAAATTTTCACTTGTTCTATTGGCAGATTTTTTCACTTATTTCAAGGTAAAAGTGCCTTGAAATAAGTTTTTTTTTCTTGTTTTGGGAGGGGCATTTTTTCCAGTGTAATGTTCAACCTGTACAGTAAAGACTCCCTTAACTGCAGCAAGAAAACAGCTGAAATGTAAGATTATCCTCTAGGGAAGAAACGTGCGCGACGCATTTGATATTCAGCAATAAAGGCGAAGTTAATTTGGTGTTATCAACATGGGCTGCCTGCTGTGTGGGCTGATCTGGAGGTGTTGTTGTTGTAGCTTCCTCCTCGCAGACCCGGCCGGGGAATTCACCGAACGCCCACCTTTCCAGTAATCTGCTATACGCCCGCATGTAAACACATCACAGCCACGCATTTGAGGGCTTCGTTAAAGGCACAGATTGTTGACGACGGGAAGATACAATGGGACGCTTTTAAGGTTGCGTTATTTCCCTCAGTGCTAATTTGTGAAGCTAAACTGTGCCCTAGAATATTCAAAAATGCCACTCATCTATGGTGTTTTTGTATGTAAGAGAATCTAGACTGCTAATTTGTGGTTTGATATTGGTAGTACTTTCACTGGAGAGCAAGAATTAGCAGGTAGTTCTTTCATTGCTTTTCTGGGAGTCCAAAAGCCCCAATGTTTTCAATTTATAGGAATATAAAAACCCACATAAGCAGCAAATCCTACTTAAATGATAAACCAGTTGTCAAAGTTGTTTGTAATCCATGAATTTTAGGATTAAAGGGTTCAAGTCTTGGCTATGAAGCACATTCAACAGAGCTAAGTCTTAAGTTAAGTCCAAGCGCTAAACTCAAATATGGCAGCAAAATATATCGCTTCAGCACTGAAACACATCATGTTACACCTATTTTCACTGACGGATACAAAAGGAAAACTCAGACTGTTCTTCTTTTCCACGACTTGCTTACTATTTAATGTCCAGTAGAACATAATTTGAGGGTTATTAGAGTTTTTTTGGTTTCCTTTTTTAACTTAATTTTCAAGACATGGAGTTTGTTGACCTACAGGCTCCACATGTGCACAGCTAAACTAGCGAGGAATGGGAAAAAAAAACACTAAAAGAAAGATTTGGTTGCAAATACAAATGCAACATCAGCTGTGTAAAAATATGTACTCTGTCTTTCAGTTGTTGTCACTACACAAAGCAACACAACTAACCTGCTTGATCATTTTAACAAACTTCAAATTAGCACCACAAAGCCACCACAAACATCACAATATGTATCACAGATAAACAAATTATTGCAATATCAAGTCCTTACAAGTCCTAAATTTTGTACCCTGCAACCAATTTAATACCATTTTAAAAATTTGAACAGGTAGTATAATAAATTTGCCCACAGCAACCATTAGATTTTGTGGGCTAACTACCGCTAGCAGATAATAGTAGCTGCAGTTAGCTAGCTTTCTAAGCTAACCCCCATGAGCTGGTTGAAAACTGCTGACTTATATTAATATTTGTTGTTGTTATTATTATCATTGTTTCCAGCTGATTAGTTTAAAGAAAATTTTGAAATAATTTTATGCATTTGATGGCTACAAACACGATTATGAGCTACAAGACAAGAGGCTAAAGCTAACAACAAGCTAAAAGTCAAGCCACCACAAACATCACAATATGTATCATAGAAAATCTAAATATTGCAATATCCAGTCCTAAACTCATCATTTTGTACCCCATATCAAATTTAATGCCATTTTATATATTTGAACAGTTAGTATAATAAATTTACCCACAGCAACCTAACTTAACTATTGCTAGCAGATAATAGTAGCTGCAGCTAGCTAGCTACCTAAGCTAACCTTCATGAGCTGGTTGAAAATGTTCCTAGTCTATTTGTTTTAATGAATTTAAAGCTAATTTATGCACTTGACTGCTACATACATAACAACAACAACAAGACGAGAGGTTAAAGCTAACAATAGGCTAGCAAACAAGCAACCTAAGCTAACCTTCATAAATTGGTTGAAAATAGCTGTTTTTAACGTTCCAAGCTGATTTGTTTTAAGATTTTCAAGCAAATGTATGTATTTGATGGCTACATATATGAAATAAGCTACGAAACAGGAAGTTAAAGCTAAAAACAGGCTAAAAGTCACCATTCTCACCAGCTGATGATAGTTCACACAAGGTAGTTTTCCAATAAAGAAATAAGCTACTTTGACGTCTGTTAGCTATTGCTAGCAGATATTATTAGCTGCTGCTAGCTAGCTACCTTCACTAACATTAATGACTTGGCTGAAAAACAGTGTAACCAGCTGACTTTTTAATGTTCATAGCTGATATGTCTTCAAAGAATCAGGAAGTAATGTATGCACATGAAGGCTACGTACATGATAATGAGCTATAAGACAACTAGCTAAAGCTAACAACAGAATAAAAGTCAACATCCTCACCAGTTAATGATCACACAGACAGTGTAGTGACATGGTACATTGTGAGGTCAGGTTACTGTTATTTACATAGAATATTTACAACAACAAACGTTTACCCAAAGTGTTTTCCAGTAGAGAAATAAGATGCTTTGACGGCGTTTAGCAATCGTTCACTGACATCACTAGCTGTTGCTAACTAGCTTCCTCGCTAACCTTCATGAGTTGGTTGTAAACAGTGTGACCTGTTGACTTTTTAATGTTGCTTGGTGATTTCTTTTCAAACAACTTCAAACTAATCAATAAATACTGTGATTTGCTATATCATTTTTAGACTTATATTAATATTATTGATTGTGTAACAGTTTTAAAACATGTGACGCCATCAAAATATTAACTGCTGTATATCCTAAGGCAAAAATCCAAACTTAAAGGTATAAATGCTGCTAATATGTATTTATTACATTTTTAAGTGGCATCGAACACAAAGCAAAATACTACAGAACCTTTGACTGGGTTAAGTTAAGTAAATAAAATAATAATAGTTAAAAAACAATAATTCCAAAAAGAAAATAATACTGTAAACAGTCTCTGATGTCGGTCAATATTGGCTCAGGAGCAGAATTTAATTATTGCACACTTACAATCAAGGTAAAGTAAAAAAAAAAAGTGCTAGGTCAGAGCAGAATGTCTGTATAAAACTGCAGAATATATATATTAAATTGCAGCCTTTGTGATTTGTTAATTGCATTTGAAATCGATTCATTGGGTCCTACAATAGCATAGAGACAAAAACCCAACAAATGCAAACATTTCCTTTGAGCAAGCACTTGGCAACAGTGCCTTGTAAAGCCACAATAAAGCTAATTACTCCTGGTATTATTAGTGAGAAAATAGGGTTAAGCAGTAGAAGTGAGGACTTTTTTGTTGTTATTTTTGCTTTTCAGTGTGTTTCCACTTATGGTTGACCCAGTAAATACTTTCAGGATGATGACTAACCAATGTGTCTGGCAAAAGTAACACAACTCAGGTAATGACGTAGGTGTTTTTGGAGTCGAAAACTAAAGAGAAGAGAAGAGAGCAGCTTTTTAACATAACCTCCGCAGCAAAAATAATTGTAGGATGATGTCAGATGTGCTAAAGGTTGCAGATAAACACGTGGTTTAATTAATTCCTGACACTTCAGCTCATGTTCTCGGTTATGAAAAGGCTAATGAAAGACCTTCTCGGTAAAAAAAAAAAGAGGTCAGATCGGGTGCAGAATTAACTCCGACGCAACTGCATCCAAATTTAAAGCTCATTCCTCATTTCCACCGACTGTGACTGGAACATGCTGATTCAGAAGTACACTGTGTGGAAAAGTGATGAATCCCGGAGAGAATAAAACGAGTCCGAGGTGCAGAAGAAAAGAGGGAGTGAAGCATGTGAACCCGGAGCTGTAGATCACCGTGAGGCCTCCAGCTCCTCTAAAGGCCTTTATAAATATTAGAATTAGGACAGTGAAAGAGTCTTGGCAGAGCTTCGGCCCACACACACCTCAGTCCTTAACCTCTGCAGGAGGAATTCTAACATTTCTATCATTCGGAAAAACCCCACTGAGGCCATTTTTATGTGTTCTGACGTGAAATATTACACATTAATCCACATATACGGTGAATTTAACTTGTTTTTGTTGAGCTACTGAGTTTCTTTCCACCTGAGCAGTTTATTGATTGCACTTATTTTTGTCTTTGTTATCAGATTTTACTGCCCCCGTTCATCACCATGCAAATAAAGCTCAACTTAAATAAAAGACAAACCTGAAGAACCCATTATTGGTCCATCATGACGCCCTCAAGACACCGCAAATCACACGGGTTTAGTTTAAAGGATCTGCTGGGAAAAGCCCTAAACCCACACATCACACTAAAGAGAAATCACACTGTCACACTAGAACACTTTCTGGTCATGCTTCATGTAAAAATGTGACATAATCGTCCATTTTTCCTTGGAAGTGCCGACAGTTTTAAGCGTTTTGAAAAAGCAAAATAAGTGCTGCGTCACCTCAACGCTCGACTTGACAGCCGTGCAACGTGGCTGAAACCCATATTATCACTTTTAATAATGATTTCTTTTAAAATATTCACATGTATTACTGTCACTGCATGGAAAATATGTGCAAATTTGCATATTAGATGATTAAATTATTCAAATAAACTCAATTCAAGGTCCACTGGCCTATTTATTGTGGAGTACAGATGTTTTATTGAAGGTCAGAGATGAACTGTCAGCTAAAATCAATGGAAATTCAACGTATTGGACTGTAAATCTATATTCTCTGGTTCTAATTAGAGCTTAAATGGAATCAGTAATGCAGAATTTTGCATATCAATAGAACGTTATGATGAAATTGTACCAAAAATAATCTGTTGAAATGGTTTATTATTTGCCACATTCTTTGGTATATGTTACCTCGTATGAAATCCTTCTTCAGTTATTTAACTAGTAGTTTTTTAAAGACATTTTTAACAAACTTTATTTTATACTGGCAGTGCAGAGAGACAAGGAATGTGGGAAAGAGAGCAGAGGAATGACTTGCAGCTAACAGTCCCCTAACGGGAATCAAACCAGGCACCAGACGCCCCAATTAATAGTTAATTTTATGCTATAATAAAGAAAAGCTGAGCAAAGTTCTTGTGCAGGTGTTGGTTTAAAATAAACTTTACACACTGAGCATTTGAGACTTGAGTAGAAGTTTTGGTGAAACGCAAAAATATGCAGCAAACTAAAGCATTAAAGTGAAACTATTCAGCTTTAAAAGTAGAAACAGAAAATCTGTTATCTCACAAAGTGAAAAATCAATACAGGGCTTGGTTGCAACGGCCTTAGATGGTCTATTGAAAAATTACTGACTCACTTCCCGAACTTTCGGATTCTTCTCTACTTGTGCTACAAGTCAGATCTATGAATGTTGGCTAATAGTTTAATTATAAGGCATTAAGAGTATATAAGTTAATATTAGGACCACAACTCACTGACTGGAGTGTTTTCTGAGCTTAATAATGAGAAAAATAAAATGTCAAATTTACTCAGGCTACTGGAATAATGGTTTTCATTACATCATGGCTGTAACTGCTTCTCATGTTGATTTTATTTTGATAATATTTCAGTCTATCCATCTTATTTTACCAACGTTTAAACATTTGTTGAAGAATTAAATAGAGAATATGATATGACTGGGTATGATAACATATTTTTCTTTGAAAGGTAAGACAAGTCAAATTCTGTATTTTTCTTATTTTTTAGAGTTTAAATTCTATGTTTTTCTGATTTTTTACAGTTTAAATTCTATATTTTTCTTATCTTTAACAGTTTCAATTCTCTACTTTTCTTATTTTTTTATATATGTCAAACTACACATTTTTCTTATTTTTTAAAAGGTCAAATTATATTTTTTTAAATTATTATTTTAGTTTTTTAATTTTTTTAAAAACTGATAAAATTTTGTCGTGTTCTTATTTTTAACAGGTCCAATTCTACATATTTTTCCTATTTTTAACAAGTCCAAAATTATATGTTTTTCTTTTTTTTTTTTTAACAGGTCAGATTTTAAATATTTTTCTAATTTTATCCGGTTAAATTCCACATTTTTCTTATTTTTATCAGGTCAAATTCTATATTTTTCTTACTTTTAACAAATTCCTCCATTGTAAACAGTCCCAAGAAATTACAGTATTCACCTATCGAACTTACAGTGCACACAGATGGGTGACAGATTAAAGGAAAAACCAGTATAAGGTGTCTTAGTAGGCTATTGGGCCTCTATGTACCATCAGAACAGCTTTAATTTAGCTTTACTTGGACTCTACTGGAGGGATAAACTGTATTGTTGTAGAAGATATTCCCTCATCTGGTGTTTTGATGATGATAGTGAAGAGCTCTTGGTCCAGAACCTCCCACAGATGTTCGGTTGGGTTTAGATGTAGTAACTGTGAAAGCCACAGCGAGTGATTTATATAATTTTCATTCTTATCAAACCGTTCAGTGACCCCTCGTGCCCTGTGGACGGAGGTATTATCATCATCCTGGAAGAGCCCGCTACAATCAGGGTGGAAATATTCCACCGGAGGATAAAGGTGATCGCTCACAACCACTCTGTATTGATCTGCAGTGACTTTTCCCTCTTAGGGGGACAAGCGGACTCAAACCAGGCAGGAAAAATGCCTCCGACAGCATAACAGAGGCAGCAGGTCTCCTCAGTGGAGGGTCGGGGGTTTAGGATTTTCCTTTAATCCGTGACCCGACAGTATTTTAGTCGATATGTTAAAGATTTATACTCTTAGTGGGAAAGATGAGGCTGCAGTAGAGGAGCACAAAGAGATGGATGAATGTAAATATCAGCATTAGCTTTGCATCCAGAAGCCTTTGAAGCAGCAGATCCTCCTGGTCCAGGTTCTCCAGGATGTTTCTCCTCCGCCTTGTGTGTCGTTTAAAGGTTAAGGAGTGCTGTCAACTGTTATTACTGTTGCTATTGACCAGCCCAGATTCACCGAATACCACACGGAGACACTGAATGTACCAAAGCAGCCAAACTGCTGACACATCACCGCTGCCTCTAACCTTCAAGTGACCAACCGGGGCCGAGGGGAGGAGGCTGGTTCCCCTTTCGTCTCATATTTACGGGTCTATCTGAGTGGAGGCATGGTTGGGTTTGGTGGTAGTCGCTCCTATTCAACTGCTTTAGATCTAACATACCAATTCTGAATAATACAGGACAGATTTCACTCGGTTATTCCATCTTAAATCATCAGGAATCTTCTGCTTGACCATTTCTGATTGGCTTTACACTTATGTATCATAAACTACGGATATTTAAAATGGTTTTTGTGAAATGTTGGCTCCACAAATGAAGCACTTTCGGAGATATTCGTCTAACAAATTGCCAGTTGGCCCACATTGAAATTTAAGGCTGTTCAAACGACAACATCTCAGGAAATATTAAAGATAAAAGCCTGATATTTCCACTGCTATTTCTCATCATGTCATTGATTTAGAACCTGCAATACTGGACAAGTAGCTCCAATAGTCTCTGATTATGAGTCCCACCTTTGAGCTCACATTAACAAATAACCTGATAATGCAGAAGTCAACTAGTGATATTTTCTGAATCACATGTAGCCGCATGTCGCTATAATACAAAACTAAACATATGGAACTCTTAATATTATGAAATACTTGATCACAAACATGAATAGAAAGATATTTTTGTTGACATTTCATAGCAATTTGAGCAGCTATGGCAAGCTGTGTCACAGGAACAGGCTTCACAACGTACAGTACATGATATATCAAGCTAAAACTTCACAAATATCTGCATAAATGTACATATTTTATGCTTTAAAATGTTTCAGGTAGATCAGAGATGGTTGAGCAGAAGCCGTTGGTGTGATTCACCTCGACTGACCTCGATTTTTTTTCCAGACTTTTCAAGCAAAGTTGGTCCTTTTCAAGCCAGATTCAACATTAAAGTGAAGATACACCAGAAAAAGGCTTGGGAGAATGTAAACAAAGGAACTATTTCAGCTACTAAATCACCAGCTGGTTGTTTTACATTAAATTTTTCTCTGTAGACTTTAGATTTTTGCACAAATCAACAACTAAAGGTGGAGGAATTCGTCACAGAAGAAGCTGAGTCCAGTTTGTCTGCAGGCAGCTGACTCAACTGACCATAATGCATTGCTGCTAACAGAGCAGAACTCACTCACTGTTTTTGTTTGTCCAACTTCTGTGTCATCATTTGTGAGCTCACATCTGAATGCAGCAAATCAGTTGCTATGATGAAATGTATTACAGAAAGAAAACGCAAAACTAGTGTGTGCAGGGTTAACATGAGGAAAGGTGTAGTGCACTAAAGCAAACAGGATGAGGAACAACATGTTTTGGTTGATCAAATTCTATATAATGTACTGATTGTACTTATACTGATGTTTAATAAGTCAATTTTTATGGGGTTTTTTTCTTATTTTCAACACATCAAATGCTATAGTTTTTTTTATTCATAACAGATCAGCATTTATATATATTTTTCATATTTTTAACATCTCAAATTCTTCATTTTTCTTGCTTTCAAATGGGTCAAATTCTAAATTTGTTTATTATTTTTAACAGGTAAAATTCTACACATTTTTCCTATTTTTATCATATCAAATTTAAAAGTTTCCTGATTTTTAATCAGTCAATTATTATATGTTTTTTTTCTTATTTTTACCACATCAAATGCTATAGTTCAACATTTATATATATATTTTTCTTATTTTTAACATCTCAAATTCTTCATTTTTCTTGTTTTTAACTGGGTCAAATTCTAAATTTTTTTATTATTTTTATCACGTCAAATTTTTAAATTTTCTTTTTTTTTAATGGGTCACTTTTTATATATTTTTCTTATTTTAAAACGGGTCAAGTTCTCTCTATATAGGTCTAACTCTGCATTCTTCATAATAGGTGAAATTCTATAAACATTTCTTTATTTAACATATTTATTATTATTTTTAATTTTTTACATTCTATACATTTTTTTCTATTTTTATCACATCAAATTTTAAATTCTTCTTATTTTTATCAGGTCAGCTTTTATATTTTTTCTTATTTTCAAAAGGGACTAATTCTATATATTTCTCTTTTTATTTTAAACAGGTCAAACTTTTACATTGTGCTTGTTTATAAGAAGTGAAATTTTATATACACTTCTTTATTTAACAGGACAAATTCTATACATGTTTTATTATTTTAATTTTTTTTTAATTCTACACATTTTTCCTATTTTTATCATATCAAATTTTAAATTCTTCCTATTTTTAGTAGGTCAATTTTTATATTTTTTCTTAATTTCAAAAGGGACTTTTTCTATATATTTCTTTTATTTTAGTTTTTAAAGGTCAAATTCTGCATTTTTCATATTTTCAACAGGTTAAATTGTATAGTTTTCTCATTTTTAACAGGTCAGTTCCTACATGTTTCCTATTTTATGATCCTGGAAGCTTCTGGACTTCTGAACACCTTCTTCAGTTCATCAAGCCTCAAATCATCAGTGTCTCTTGGATGAGAAGAGTCCCGCTGCTTCTCACTGAAGGATGAGAATCTACTCAGACGTACGCTCATAACTATGAGGGCAGAACTTCCTCCAGAGACTTGTTTACCACCAAACTTCTGTATTCCAGTGGGCGGGTTTTAGTAAAACAACATGTTATGCTAAAAATACCTTGAAGCTTTGGGGGATCATGAAACTGCTGGTTAATCCCTGGATT